>CM074179.1:5043722-5489832 GCA_037179385.1 Holothuria scabra
AGAGGCAAGTGGAATTCAAGAAAGTTTATTATAGTGACCACAAAGTAGTAATGGATAACTCTCAAACAGCTTGCTCCTGTCGCAGTCAAAAGTACATAAGCAGACCTAATTATATATGTCTAATTTCCATAAAAAATTTCTGTCACATGCAGGTGAATTTTATGTCATGCCAGCTTTCTTCCATTTTGCAAAAATACATAGAGTACCAAGTGCTTCTTGTCAAATTTTTACATCAGTCAATTATTAACTTGTCAGAGCAATTCAGTAATTTCATTCATATCCCTGTTTAAAATACAAGAACAAGCATCAATATTATTAGTTTGTTCTAAAAGTACTTTCTTTTTATCAAAAATCAGTAGTAGGAAAGGATTAAAATTTGATTCATAGCAAACTAGTGCATGTAAGAATGGGTTAGTTTTCATTTGAGTTGCATAATGAAGCTGTCTGAATGCAGTTCACTCATTTACATAATGCATTAAGTAAAATCGTGTTTACATGTTTCCTCAGATCAGCTTTTACATGTGCTTTTCTATCTTCTTTGTGTTTCTGTACTTGATCTTTTATATTTTAATTTTTATTGCAATCTTTTTATCTGTACTTTCTGATCTATAATCATCTTACTTTCTTAGTATCCCCTAACATGTTCTCAACAGAAAAGATATAATACAGTTACCCTTACTGGGACATTCACTACACTACTGTCAGAACCAAATTATTATCTTTACTCCAGTACCCACATTACATCCTTAATAATGTGTTCCAGCTCATAATGTCATCTGACGTATGGGCGTTTATGAAAAACTTTCCTATCTTTTCTACCTGAGTGTTTTTTTTGTCCTACAGGTGACTACTAATCTCATTTGAAGCAGTCTGGACCTAAGACAAAACAAATGAAGCTCTTGAATGATGCACATCAGCTTAGAAACTGCTTTTTAGATTTGGTACATCCAACACAAGTTCAATCTAAAAAGATGGTACGTGGCATATATTATTGCATTGCCTGTTACATGTTAGGTCAATTTAAAAACTGTAAATTATCTGCTTGCTGTCTTGAGGAAATTACATTTGAAAACTATGACTGTGTAGGTCAGTTAACAAATATTTCACATATATACTTGTTTGATACTATTTAGTTTTATCTCTGAGAAACTGCTACATCATATACAGCCTTGTTCCCTGTCTGACTTGACAACTCTTCTGCCTAAGAAGGTTTCAAACACAAAATTGTTTCATCTTATTTCATGGTCCTGGTCCAGGTTACTGCATGGATGTTCAAATCAGAAGCTCCTTGTTTAGGGACACCAATTTTTCAAGATCACAGAAATTGCCACAAAATCACAGTATTTTCATTTTGTCATGGAAAATCAGACAATTTCTAAAATCACTCAATATGCTGTAAAGTTCACAATTAATGCAGCAAAATGGCAAGCAAATTTGTATGTCATAATATTACAAGACTATGGCAGCTTACAGTCTGTTTGAGAATTCTTTAAAATATACCATCCAATGCCTATCTTGGACTAAGTACAAGTTGCACAATTTCCAAGCCTGAGCAAGGCCTACACAAACTTTTCTGGCTATCATGTTCAGGGAATAATTTACCCTATGTAATATTGCAGTTTCCTACACAAACTGACTAAATTTGTTACACAAGTGCAAAATGTGTTCCATTTTTTGTGTGTATAAACAAAAGGTTGCCAGTAATTTTACACTACAGAAAGACAAAAATTCTCAAAACTGCTATTCAAAAGTTCAATTAAAGATGATTCCCTGTTGTTTCCTGCTCATGCTAATAAGTGTACTGTATTTTAAGAATACATGGCATTTGGCATACTATTATTGGTGTATAAACTGTTAAAGACTCCAAATTGGCAAAGGATAATGGGAAGCCAATTCAGTTATTCAGCTCATTTTGCTTTTTTCAACAGTTTATGAAACAATAATAGTAGTATAATAGTATGCTGATGAACATTTTTCTCCTATTCTATTGTTTCTTTCTGGTGCTAAGCCTAGCAGTGATTCTGCCAATGGAAGATCAGATCTGGCCAGACCACCATCTTCATCTGCATCAGGAAGTACCTTTTTGCAATGTCCACTAGGCACTTGAAGGTTGGATGTGTCATCTCTGTCGAGCTGTGCCAAAATTTGAAGAAGTGGTGCGTTTCAAGTCCGCCTAGAGTGAGACTCAGCATTTTCTCAGGTGGACAGGTATGAGATGTGATCCACCTGTCCGAAATATGCTAAGGGATTGCCATAGAGAGTATGACAGGGTATATGCTACCTTTAAGACATGATTTTGTACAGCTGTCAGTTGCTTATCTCAAAGATATCAGTACTGGATTGGAATGGGCTGATGCAGGTCAAAGTTGGTTACTCAGAAGTTTCAGGGCATTTTCTATAGGGTTAAGTTTGGTTTGGCCACAGTTTTTTCCCAGTTGAAGCCCAGTGAGTTATTTTTGCTACTCCATTGCTTTTAGATACCATTTTCAAAGTCAAGTTTGGATGGGGTGAGAAGAAATATTGGTATGGGGTAATAATACTGGCAACTTCAGGGTGTTACTATTGTAACCGAGTAAGTTGATTATGCAACTGTGGTAATATAAAATATAGACATGATTTATGGAAAGAAAGTAGAAGACAATAAAATGTTGTAACTGCTCACCTTTATTACATAACCAAGATGGCCAAGTTAGCATCTTCATAATACTGTCAAGTCTTGTTTAACATGTATCATTAGTAGAAAGGGTTAGCATTTGTAAATATAACGGAAGTTGGATCCTGAACAATTTGAAGGTGTCCTTAGCAGAGTATGATTATTACAAATCATCATCATTGTACAAGAGGATCTGAGAGAGCATGCAATGATGAATCTTTGATCCAAAAATTTCAGAAAAGAATGAAGAGATGATGAAGCCAAGCACCATTTTGGACTGGCTCTTAAGTCTCTTCAAGATTGACTACTTGAAAGGGTAACCATTTTGCACTATTTGACACTATTTGACAAAATAGGCTGGCCCACCTTGGGTTTTAGACTCCATACACTGTACATCTTGGGGTTCTAATTGCCATATCATTTTGACAAACTATGAGTCTGTAGCTGAATCATTTTGGAAATTTTTATATGATGTAATTACAAAGTACCTTTTTGGACCAAAGTTTTGGAGAACAGATCACCCAATGAATTTCATACCAGGTGATTAACTTTTTTAAGCATTAATTGGGGAAAAAGTAAAATCACTTTGTAATGCTCTATAAAAGATATCTAATTGTAGCATGTGTTGGGCCTGATGCCAAATTTCTGTATACACACTAAGTGAATATGATTGGATGAACCATTAACATTATACAGGACGATTTGTTTAAGTACAGAATTTGATGAAAAGGCCCTACAGGACCTACATGTGGCTGTGGACCCAAAAATTTTCAAGTCTTAGAATAGTTGACTACTCAAAGATGTGCAAGTATAAAAAAAATCAATGAGAGCATCTGGAAGGAGAAACATTTTGAAGAGACTGCTGTTGAATGATCACAAAAGTCGGACAGTGTGGAGCAAAGTTTGAAGTGATCTAATTTGAAAATTCCATGTATTTCAAGAAAATCAGAAGAGACAAAATGGTTAACAATTGTAACATGGAATATTTTGTTGAAAGCACAGTATGATTACAATGTACACATAATTGATAGCGATTTGTTGGAAAACAGTATGATTAAAATTTACACTTAAGTCATGGCTGATTCTCAGGGTTGATTGGTTCTTACCTTGTCTAGTTTGAAAATTATCCATTAACTGTTTAATTTCAAAAATATCAGAACAGACAAAACTGTCCGCAAATGGAAGATGGAATACTTTGTTGAAACCACAGTATGATTTGGAGGAACCACTGTTCAAGCATCATTAACAAATGAGAGATTGAACAAAGGGAATCTGTAATTTGAAGGTGTGCTTTGCATATTTTATGAAAGGGTTGTGAGGCTCCATATGAAATCTTGACCAAGATTCCAGAAAACCATTGCAGATGATTAATCGAGCATCATTTAAATATGTTGTCAGTTTTTTTTTAAACATGAACTAGAAAAAGTTAAAGTGAACCTAAAATCTACAATTTCAAAAATATATATTTTAGAAGTTTGAAATAAATCCTATTCATCCAACTCCCATCTTTATAGCTTGTTTCCATTGCTGAGATATAAAATGTCAAAAGATATTCAGTTAATTTGAAATGGTCAATTGCACAATAATCTGTAATGTCCTTGTACAACTCATATTACCTGTTTTTGTTTCCTGTTGAAATTTAAGATGTGTATAAGACCTTGAAACATGCACTGATTTCCTGTGGAGCAAGTTGTCTGAAGAGGGTTTGTATAGCCAAGTCACCCCATAGCAGTAAGACTGCGATTTCAATTCAGGACAAGATGCAGGGGCTTTAAAAAACAAAGGAAAGCAAAGAAAGTAATTTGAGTAGTACAAAAATGACATCACAGATTATTGCATAATCTACATTTTTGAATGGAGTGGATCAGCTTCAACATTTTATATCTCGATGTAGGAATGTTCTGTGAAGATGGGAGTTGGACTATTTGAATTCATTTTTACCTCATACCAGCATGCTTCTATCTATCTATCTATCTACCTACAGTTGTTCAAAATGCCGCTCTTCCCACATGCTTTTATCGATCGACTTGAAACTTAGACATGTCGTTTCTTGGGTAATGGGCCATTTTTATTCTTATTAGTGTAAGAAACAGCAGAGTATAAAATAGTACTGTAGATCGGGACATTTTCACAGGGGAAATATTTTGCGAGTTTGTACATTGTTGGAATTTGGTGAGTAAAGAATTTGGTCTTGGACCTGTCAGGAACAACCAGTGAATTTTTGTGCAGAGTAATTGCAAGTATTTGTAATTTTCAAATGTTTGGTTACTTGTATGTGAGAAGTCCTGGCGAAAATAAATCCTTGTGAAAATTTCCCAATATACAGTCATAGTGCTAAGTCATGATTTTACGGGAGTTTTTCCAGCGGAGATGCAACAGATTTCATTGTCAGTGAATTGAGGGTAGACATGTTGTCCCCTTCTAGCTGGGCTAGGATTTTGAAGTAGTCATCATGCGTTTCCAGGCCAAGTAAAGTTAGACTGAGTGTTTTTCGGGTGCAGAACTAACCTGTTCAAAACAAAATTGAAAGAGTTGAAAATTGACAAAAATAACAGTTGTAAGCATCAAAGTGATCCTATATTTCCCATAATTTCCTATTTATTTTCAAGAATCCTATATTTCCTATATATGTATGATTTTGTGGTTGTTTTCCTATATTTTTCTGGTCTTGCGCAAAAAAAAAAAAAAAAAAAATTCATAGAGGCCTATATGGCAGTGTTCTGGGGAGAAAATTTCAGAGGAGCTCAGTCAGAGAGGCAGAGGTGTATAGATGTCAAGTATCCTGATTAGATGCAAGAACACAATGGCCAGTCACAGGATTCTGACATAGTCTGTAAGAAAACTGTGAAGGGCACGAATAAACACATATTTCATCACCCATCAATGTTCCGCTCTCACACCTTTCATTTTAAGCACTCCATGATTTCATCTCCTTGAGGTACTGTAATTTTAGTGTTATTGTCAAGGAAATGGACAAGAACCCTTTGCCTAGTACCCCTTGCAGTCCTCCACATTTTAAAAATCTTAAATTTACTCTAAATTTACAGGTAGCTGGTCTCTGATAAAGTAATTCAACTCAAAATGTTGTAGTACAATGGTTCAAGGTACCAATATTTCCCCAGCAACAGTTGTGGCACAAAAAAAATTACGCAGGTGTTAATTTTGACAAAATTAGGCTCACCAAAACAATATCCCAATTCTCAGCTGCCGGCACGTCATATGTGTTCACTTTAATTGTGACAAGACTTCCTTATCCACAAACCTTCATTTTAACCGTTGAGCTCCACTACTGTACCCTATCTTCATCTCAAAGTTGAGAAAGTAGACTGATTCCATGCATTCTGTGCATTTTGGTTTCATTTTGGGCAGAAATCCACTCAAATATTGCACCATTTGCCACCTAGGCACCTTTCAAATTGCAAACATTTTCCAAACCCCTCCCCCAGACTACAGATCAGTAAATGTCATATTGACAAAGTGGCCAAGATAAAACAGTGTTTTGGGGGGCTATTTCATGCAGCTGGAAAAGTGCAAACAAATTCACTGACCGGCAATGGTATTTGCCCTGTTGAGTTTGCATTTGATTTACGGATGAAGAACATACCTCAAATCTTGTTCTAGATGTAGACACCACCTGAATTTGACTTCGATATGACGTTACAATAACATTTTTTGCTGTGATATAGTCGCCAGTAGTAACAGTATTTGTTGCCATCTTCTCGCCACAAGCATAGCTTGATTTGGTACTCTTTCATCTACAACGGTATAAAACCTATATTTTTGTGATAGACCACTTTGAACCCTGCATTTGCATTGAAATTTATGTGAAAGTATTGCTGGAGATGTATGCTTCATGCACGAGTATGAAAGCTCTACAAGAGTGGGTCACAAAGTGGCCTGTAGTTTTGGATAAACTTTTATGGTGACCATGCCTCGTGTATAATTATCTCATGCGAAGAATAGCAAAGTTGGATAATTGCATGTCTGTGATTGTTGAGACATAATTGCAATCACTAACTGGTTGTGCAGGAGAAATTATAGTTTGGAAAATAATCATTAGGGTGGGTAGTGAGTTCAGCTGTGTTGTTTGGCACACCTTGGTAATGGGATTGTTCTGATATTACAGGTAGACACTGCTTTATGTGGAAATTATTTGCCCTGTTGAGTTTGCATTTGTTTTACAGATGAAGAACATACCTCAAGTCTTGTTCTAAATGTACACACCACCAGAATTCACTTTGATATGAAATTACAATAACTTTTTTTGCTCTGATATAGTTGCCAGTGGAAACTGTATTTGCTGCCATCTATCGCCACAAGCATAGCTTGATTTGGTGGTCTTTATCGGCAAAGGTTGTTGTCCTCACCCTGACATGTCCCCTTTCACTACAACTTACCAAGGGCTGTCATCCTGTGAAGTATAAGTTATGAGACAGCAGAATAAGGACTAGCAAATAGTAGGTTGGACTAATAAAGGAAGCATGTCACTACGTAGCAGATTCCTGGCATGAAGCGAAGAAGTTTTCCTTTTCATCATGCCTCATGAACATGTCACTTTGAGAATCACCAAGATTCTGAAGTATGAAGTTGAGGTCACAAGGCAAAAAGTTTAGGACCCCTGTTTTGGATAATACTACATCTAAGTGGATCTAAGATTAAATGATATTCCTTTCTATATGCTCTGTGTGTTCCACTTTGTTACAATGCTTGTTCCCTACCAATGTTAAATGTACCAAATTATATTAGTCTTGTCTTTCTTATCATAGATACGAAATTTTCATGAATAAAAGAACACAAATGCACAAACTTGTTTCATATTATTTCCTGTTCATGGTCAAGGTTAATACATAGTTGGTCGAATAAGTAGCTCCTTGTTTAGGGCCACTAGTCTTCCAAGATCTTAGAAATTGCTGCAGAATTACACAATTTTAATTCCTTCCAGAAAACTGACAAAACTTCACAAATCACTCAAAATGCTAAAAACTTTGCAACCAACGCAGCAAAATGTAGACATCTTTGTGTGTTAAAGCACTGCAAGGGTGTGCCAGCCTACATACAATTTGATCAAGAACTCTTCAAAGTTAACCTCCTCCAATGCTTATGTCAGCCTTAATAAAAGTTGCGCAATATCCTATCCAAGACTAGGCCTTCAAAGTTTTTCCCTATTGACATAACAAGGTAACTCTAGTCAATGACTTGACTTGAGCCCCTAATATAGCCCCGGTTCACTTGACTTGCTGAAAAAACAGTGTCTTAAATACATTTCTGTAATGCAAACAGGAGTTGAATCACACATTTCAGCCTTCTATGTTCACCAGTATTCAGGGGGAAACAAACTGATCAGCTACAACTGAAAATCTGTGGCAGGAACCAATTGGTTGGGGAAGCAATAGTGGTGGAGGGCGCAGAAAATTGCGCTGACCCGAACTCTGCCCTATACATGTCATGGCTTGATAGCCAAAAGCCAAAACGCAATTCTAAACAGTGGCGTCGTGCCCATTCCAGCCTGGGGTCTGCCCCCCCCCCCCAATTTTTTCAAGGGTACTGTAAAATTTGGTCTAAAAAGTATTTAAAATCCTTCACATGTCCAGTAAATACCAGCAGTTAACTGCTTTTGGAAAATGTAGCTCAATAAATGTTAGCTGGCAGGGGGTGATATGTGGACACACATGGTAAGGTAATGGTCATAGGTAGCCATTTCCGACTGAAAATGCAGGATCAGTTCCAATTCGATCATGTGAATAGCTGTTTATACATCGTGAGAGTTAATACCGAACTATATTTGAAAGTAGCAAGTAAGTCCACGTGTGCAATGTATTGGCTGTGAACTCGTGGTACTGTGTTGTTTGTTGTCTCGGCTACCAACGTTGGTCTATTGTTATAGACAGCAGAAGCGTGCACAGTGGGGGACCATGGCCCCCACCTCTGTAAGTTGTGGGGAAAAATCAGCTTGTCGGGAGAAATCGGAAGCAGTCTGGCAGAGCAACAGGCATACTCTCCCTCCTCCCAATTGGCCGTCATGATTTGTTTCAATATGGTTCAAGATGTTCAGATATAGCATTTTGCATATTAGTCCGCCTCCAAAAGTAAAAATTTTCCAAAGGGGATTGGGACACTCCGTCCCTTTAGACAATACACCCAAGACAGCGAACAATCAGACCTTGTGCCCATGCATTAAAACTTGTTTTGCCTCTCAAAGGTGAAAACCGGTAAATCAGATAGGGTGACTACCTTCATATTGGTCATGAGCACCTAGTGCGAAGCCAAGGAGATCAAATGAAAGGGGCACACGCCTACACTCCCCCATTTGAGCATATTTTTGGTACTTGTAATGGTTTATTCTTACAATATTGCTTATGTTTCCCCTATTTATATGCAGTAAATAGGCCTGGGAAGTGCTATTTCCAGCAATCTGCGAGACATTTTTGGCCAAAATTTTCTTGCTCACCCATAGTGGCGCAGAGCGCTGAGAGTCTCCCATGGGCTTCGTCCCCCATCACAAATTCCTGGCTTCAAACTTGTTAGTAAGGAGGCTTCATTTTGCTTCTAGCCAGTAAGACCTGCTTCCTCAGTGACAGTCGGGGGGATTCGCAATTTCCTCCTCCCCATCTCACAGTTTCTTTGCAAGCCACTGAAGAACAGCGATTAGATAAACAATCACTTCGGAGGAAAACATAACGCAGCTTACAATTTTTGACAGTTTTTTGAGGAAGAGAGGTACGTTCTTAGCGTTACTTTATCATACGACTGTTCATACAAGCTCATTTCCCAAAGATTAGATTGCATTTCATTCAGTGGTAGTGTTACATTTTATCTGGTTCATTTTCTGATCATTTTGCAATTTGCTAATTTCTTATTGAATTCAAAATTTTATTGTAAACGAAACCCCAAAAGAACGATTACTTCCACTGTACTTTAAAACCTTGAAATTCTTTTTCCGGCTGTCTGAGGGTTCGCGATTTTTCAAAATTTTCTTCACGCTCCATGCCAACCGATGGTGACGATCCGCTTACATAGTCTTTCGGCGGGCAATCACCACTCCTCACGGGCCTAAAATTAATTTCTTCACGACGCCTATGATTCTAACACTACGGTGAATATTACAGTTCCAAAACTATGCAGAAGGCAAAGACTGCTTAGTGAATTTTCTCGGCCCCCACGTGATTCAGATTGTGATGAATCAACATCGTCGCTTCAACCACCGATTTTTGCAACAAGCAATGTATGCCAAGTCACAGGACAGCTTCAATACCCGGAGAAGAACTCACGAAAGACACTCCGGTGCACGGCATCTTCCATGGGAATAGACGAGATCTACCATTCCACTATACGGTATGTACTTAAAATACTATATTTATTCATAACACTTTCTACATTGTCATTGGTTTATTGCTTTAGACATATTACCAATAGGAAGAAAACACGAAGACACTTCGTTCGGAGAGAAAGTGCCAGCCTCACTCTGGCGTGGTTATTCATAACACAATCTACAACTTCATTGGTTGGTTATTTGTAGATAGCCAATCACCGGAATAGATAGGCGAAAAATCCCAATACGTTGCATCCATTAACAGCTCGGTATAATAGCAAGTACCAAACTCGCCCAAATCTAAATTTTCACTTAATGTGTGACAGTATAGGTAAGAAATGTTTATTTCAGGGTAGAAAAAATATGACATCAAATCAGTTTACAAAGGTGTCCATTAATCTATTCTTCAAATAAACCTTATTCTCCCAATATCCCCACCCAGAATGGAACAGCCTTATTAATATTGAGTACTTCCAAGGAAAATCCCTCTTTGTCCAAGAAAATGACGCAGCAACTTTCATATAAAAGTCAAAGCCTTCATTCTTTCGCACCACTGCACACAAATGGAGCCACTGTCGACTTGACAAATTTACTCGATTTCTATCAAAGGTCTCCAAGTTCAAGATTTAGAGAAGGTCGAAAACAATACTACGATACACTTACAAGAATATCTGTGTCCAATCGATAAGGTAAGTACTTCTGATTTCATATTTCATCTAATTAATTTTATCCCTTATACATAATTGATTCCCGATTCACTTCTTGCGCCTCTTACGTCAACGTAAGAGACCTGAAAAGGGGGTAACACTACAGCGAATTCGGATGGAACTGCGGTCCGATTTTTGTGAGTTTGAGTTTTACTTTTAGTTTAACTGTTCTTCATACTTGGTCAGAAAGGAGGCAAAAAATTCGCCAGCTTCTCTAAATGTCTGATTTGTATCAAAGGACAACGAAAACCAAGTGCAAACTGTTTGTTGACGTCACAGCTTTTATTGAACCGCGCCTTCAAAAGTAGGCCCGACTTCCGGCCAAATAATTTTCTACTGCAATCTGTGACCGATATAAGTTATATAGTAGCATGGGCGTCAATCCTGGGGAGGGAAGGGGAAACGTCCCCCAAAATTTTGGAAAAAGACTCGTTGACTTTAGATATGTACACAGTAAAGTTTTGATGAACGTGGCCATGTCCCCGCCCCGGCCACAGGGTTCGATTTACCCGGGTGCTGGCGTGCACGGGTGCATGTAGAATTTCCTTCGTGCATGTGACTAACTGTGCAGGCTTATATATGCACTTCGTGCATGTAGACTTCAGACCTAGCCTACAAACTTCATGGTCAAATGCATGTTACAAGTCAAGTTGCAGCACAAAGTAATCCTAACATAGCTGTTGCATCGTTATTTCTTGCAGTACTGGGGAACATATGAACTACAAAAGCTTAAGTTGCAAGTTGCATTGAGAGAGGAAGAGCTATCACATTGCCCTCTAGTATAGAGGGTGCTATCCCTGTGCCATATGACTGATGCATGTTAGACAGTGCTTGCAGGCAAGCAGGGGAATTACATAAATAGGAGGGGATGACGGGCGGAATTGACTTACAGGTCGACCAAGAAGGCTTTTATTCAGTAATACCAAATTTTAAAAAATATATCCACTAGTGTCCAGTCTTGCCATGGTGATGAGAATCAAGCATTTTTTATGGGACCTTTTAGCTGTTTTGCTAACAAATCTTCTAATCATATTAATATCCTTACTTGTGAACTAAAATAGTACAAATGATGATGGCAGTATGAATAGTGTCAGTGATTCTTTGACTATTAAAATCAGCTTGGCAATTAACAGATTAAAACAGATGAAATATAATGCCAATTACTGGTAGGCCTACAGTTCATCAAGAAACTTCCACATTACTAACAGTAGCATCTAGTCCCACATCTTATGGTCCTTTGAAAGCTGGACAACTTCTGAGATGATTCCTACCTGTAGGGCTGTCACGTTTAAACGTTTGAACGTATAAACGGACGATCGGCCGTTTAAACGGCGCTTTGATAGCCCAAACGTTTAAACGATATGAACGAAGTTTGCTCCCAAACTTCTTCGAGCTAACACCATAACATTAGTGTGACTAGTCAGTGTAGCACACTGCACAATAACTAACGTTAGGCCTAATGCCTAACTACATGCATAGGCCTAGGCCTACAAGTCGAATCTGCGACGTTGATTTTACTTTCAATTTTCATTAAAACTAAATCCTTAAGTCTACAATTACAACACCGAACTTTCGGTAATAATATGCCCGTTAGTGTACGTATAATTTTAATGCCATGATATCGATCACTTAACGTTGCGCGAGCTCAGTTTAGCTCGGCCAGGTATGTAGTCTGTTTAGTGAAGAAGCCTGCGCGGCAGCAGTTAGCTGCCCGTGGACGGCAAAGCCGCCGTGTTCAGACATGCATTTCCTGTACTACATACATAATACATATCGGGTACGCAGGTATCCAAAGAGCCAGCAACGCATGTCCCGGATGTTTTGTGATAATAGAGGGCGGCATGCCAAAAATATTGTCTCAAAGCCAGTACTAGTACATATCATCGTGTTTACGGTAGATTCTAAGGGAAATCAAGGGCGGTTATATTTGGACATCGTTTAAACGGTAAACGAACGTTTATTTTGACCGTTTAAACGTTTAGGCAATTAAACGGAAACTGACAGCCCTATACCTACGTGACCCCAACACTCTTACTAGCATGATTACCACCACTTTGCATGTACAAAATAGCATAGGTTTTATACTGAAATCTTCCAAACCAAAATTTAAAACATTCATTTATGAATCACCTTAAGAGTTGTAATTGGTTTCTTTTCAAATTGCAATTCATTCCTTTTCAATATGGATATTGACTGCCAGTGTTATCATAATTTAGTCCCTTAATTTGCATGGACAGACATTTATGACATAATTTCAACATGTTGCATGTCAGGCTTTAAAAATCCAGTGCAAATCCAGTGCACCCCTACGAGTGGCATTAAAATTTGAAAGGAATTCACACAGTGAAGTCATGGGGAAATTTGCCCTTCAAGCCCACAAAAACGCCCTCCTTCCTAGGCCTACAGTATAGCAAGGTGTCTAAGGTGTTTTTCTCAAAGGCTTTTCTTTAAATTTTTAGATTATTTGGTACATGTACAAATTTTGCTGTGCATGTAGTTTTTTTGACCAACATGCACCATTGCATGTACAAAAAATATAAATCGAACCCTGCCCACCCACCCCCCCCCCCCAACTTGCGTAGAGATTGACAACAACCATGCATAGTAGCACAACAATTATCGGGACACCAAGTAGGATCAGTTATCCGTGTAGCGTCACCACCCTCAGAACAAAATCTGAATAGAAAACTACAGGTGCAACTAGAGGTTCGGATCTCATTTGGGATCGAAAAATAACTGTAGAGTGACCCGCCCTTAAGTTTTACTACCAATCCCGAAAATAAGGAAATAGCTTTCAAATTGTCGCCCCATGGACATAAAACAGATATCATCTGATTAGCCTAAAGCTACATTTGTAACCTTAAAAGTCGAAGGAGGTCTATGCAATAACTGACAACTTTGCTAGGTAAGACGTTCTGAAGAAAACTTCAGTCTCGCTACACATATATACATGTTGCCAATCCCAGTCAAATGCACCGAGTTCAATCTCATTGTAGTTATATCAATGAATAATGCGTGTGCCAATATGTTGGAACTTTGTGCAACCACCATTTTACCACTCCCAAATACAGGTCTTTCCCAGTATATCATTCAAACTTATACATCAAGTTCCTTCACAAGTTACAGCAAAAAGCCGGCCTGAAATGGCAAATAAATTGCAAACTCCAAGCCTGGCTATTCATTTCTCGCCCAAAAATAAATTAGTCTGGCACCCAATCCATTAACTCACACGTTTCGTTATCTTCAGGCCTAAAATCCATCATGCCATTTAAGGGATTTTTAAAATTCAATTCAAGGTAGTCTATATCTTCTTGAAAATAACCTATAAAAACCCTCATTTTTAACTTCATTGATTTCTTGACCACGTTCTAGGCAGAACATTCATTTCCCAAGTCCCGACACACAACTTTTTGACATCCCACATGATTAATTAACTACAGTAATTACTTTGGGGATAATGTCTATAGTCCCCCATCTCACAACTCCCCTGTCGTTTTGCCCTCCATGTCAGGCCCCCCATCTTATACCTTTGACCTAACCCTAATCCCTAAACTAATTGGAAGGGGGACTAATAACATGGGGAACCAATATGACAAAATAATGAAAGGTTGAATAACATGACAAATCAAGTTCATGGGGGACCAATGAAATGGCAGACCAATGAGATGGGGGACTATAGAGCAGACCCTATTTCAATTTTCAGTTATAGTTATCTGACACTTAATGGTTAAAATGGGTAAAATATTCTGATTTAGAAAGACCTTCAATAATTAAATATTTCAAATGTTTGTAGTTGACCTTACAATAACATGTATCAATCAAAAAGGGATAACAGTATAGCATCATCTAATACTGTATAGGCAGTTCTTTGGATTAAGCATTTTTCCAAAAACTGTTCATAAGTGAAATTGCATATTTAAGACAAAATGAGACAAACTACAAAATCTGAATGCTGGTAAAGCTGACAGCATATCACAGACCAAAAACATGTCTATTTTTTGGTTGATAAGACTTCACATAGTAATACTTCTTATGGTACTGCATATGCAGTCATTGAACCCAATCTAACAGCATATACAGATGCTGCTGTCCTACTTAATTCATAGTAGACAAATCAACCCCTTCATACCACCTTAGGGAAAGACCATCAAGTAGGTACTTTCCTTGAACCTTGCAAGTTGATTCCAATTCACCTCCACTCACAAGTCTAAATTTAAATAGGCTAAATCAGTCCCTTAGAAAGCTTCCCTCAGAATACTTGGTTCAAAGTTCAGATCTAACTGTTGCAACTCTCTCAGGAACTCTCAGAAGAGTAAAATGGTTCAAACATGCAATCTTGTCAGCACCTGAATAAATGTAGAAGGGTTTGCATTTATTCTCTTTAGCTTGCTAAAAGCATCTTCTGTCATAAGAAGGCTCAAAATGGGGGAAAAAAAACACTACTGATGAAGTGCAAAATCTGAAACCAATCAGTGCAATGGTTCTCCAATACCCCCAAACGTAGTCAAGAATTGTCCCACACCTTTATTGACAAAACGTACAATCACATACCCCTCAACGAAGTCAACAGCAACTAGTTTAAATTCATAGGCCTATTATTCTTCAGTCATCAAAGTAACAAACATGTCAGTGACCATGCTGACTCACAAATTGTAATTAAACATGTTCAAGCAATGTTCAAGGTTGGCACAGTATGCAACTAAATGACCCACATGCACTTGACAAACCTGCTCCAAAGCAAAGTGATACTTGGTGAATAGATAGCTAGTTAAAATATTCCAGCAAATTGTGGAAAAACATATGTTGCATCTACCGTATTCTTAATGCATATAAAAGTGTTATCACATCAATATTACTTCTCTTTTCTTACCTATATCCACAGATGTTGACCGTGGCTAAACTCAAAACCAGCCACACACCGAAAGGGCAGCCCTTTCAGCTGCCCTTGAAATGTGTTGTGGCAAATCTTTGCCCCCAGTGACCTTTGTAAAAGATGGAACCGAGAAATATTACCAACACCTTGTTGTCTGTGACAGGACTGGCTTTATTAAAGTGGTGTCATACTCTGTAACCAAGACTGGGAATTTGTCCACTGGCAACACCATTTTGTTAAAGAATTTCATACCAAAAGAAGACTGCCTAATCATTACCTCCAAAACACATGTATACCAGTCACCACCCCTTCAAGTTGAACAGGCAATTCTTGATGAAGCAGCATCTTTCCTACGGCCTCCAACACCACCTGTAGCAACCATAGAAGCGATAAAAAATGCACCCATCAAATCAGTACAATCTATCTGTGGCACCATCATACAAGTAAGTTCTGATCCATTTAATATATCATCTAGCTTTCAGGGCTAAGAGAAGCTTTTAAAAGGGGACAACCAAAATGAGCAAATAAGATGTCAGTCCATCTTATTTCTCAAGTGCATTTAGTGAGGGGCACCATGGCCATCAGTAAGGGCACAACAGCCATATCTGTTAGTGTTGCTAGTTATTTCAGGCCCTCACCTTATCCCCACCCTTGCACTGTGAGAAATTTTATAGAGAAGTAGGAAAATCTGTAATAAATGCAAATCTCATGCAATTTTACTGGACAAAACATGTAAAGCTTTTAGTCTACTTGGCTAAAATGCAGTGCTAGACATTTTCCCCAACACAAACTATTTAACCAAAATTGCCATTGGTAACCCTTTTGGAATGTATTTTGCAAGTCACAGACCATAACTGCTATGAGCCCATGCTTAATTCCTCCCATGCAACGCTTAATTGTACAGATACTTGGGCCTATCATCCTCTCGGTCAAACAGCCCCATTCACTTGTTCATGATTGGAATAACCACAGGCAGTAGGAGGGTCAGCCCAAAAGCACTTACAAAATTACCAAACACTTGCAAATTTCCTCCTACTCAATTACAAAAACCTTGGGATACTTTGAACATAAGTTGTACAGACAATAAGTTTGGCAACGAGACATTCTCGAATTTCACAATTTTCAAATAAAAATATTGTTACATGATCAAAATAGGGCCCATCCAATGATGCTCTGTTAATGGTACTTTTAAGGCTGTACATACATTTTGGGTCCAACACCCAACATGTGCCCTTGGGTCCATTTGGTGAAATATTGCAAAATGGTCCACACTGGGTCCACTTAATCTTAAACATAGCTTACAGCCTGTCATAATGATGCTTGGTTAGGGATCTGTATATAGTCGTCTTCAAGTATGGGTCTAAGGTCCCATGTGGGCCCTATGGCCTTTTCCGTACATAATATTCTGCAAATTTCTTCCCCTTCAGATTCTCTTGTACAATGTTGACAGTCAGTAATGATGGTATTCAGTTAGTGGCACGTTTAGGGTGATCGAGCATTTGAGGTCCAAGGTCCAAGTGGACCCTATAGTGTCATTGTAAATTCTTATGATTAACTTTTTCTCATCTTAATGTTAAATAGAGTTGACAATCTGTTATAATGATGCTTGATTCAAGAACTGTTTATGGTTTTCTAAAATTTTGGTCCATGGTTCAAATTGGGCCCTGTGACCTATTTTGTGAGAAATCTGCAAAGAAATGCTTCTTTAACTAATGTACAGATTTTGTTGCATAATGTTGATGGTATGTTGTAATGTGAAGTTGGCTAGTGGGTCCTTAAGGGTGTACAGGATCCAGGGCCCCAAGATGGACCGTAGGGTCTATCTTGCAAAATATTGCAAAATATGTAAGCCTTTCTTCCAATTAATATTGAACAGGGTGGATTGCCTGTCAGTAATGCTTGATCATTGATCTAGGGTAGGATTTACTAACATTTACCTGACTTGTAAATTTCTTAAGTGGTATTTTTAAAACATACGAAAGGAAAATCACATGACACACTTTGTCGTAACATTCACGAAACATTTCAGATCATGTGAAGACATGTTTGTACTAATACAGACTAAAACCCAGGGACCCAAGTTTGTCAAAGGTATGAGCTTCAGTTCCACTGGTGCTCTAGTTTTAGAACAAAGTCAACAGCCTGTTATAATGATCCTTGGTTAGTTAGCTGCTTATGGTTTTCAGTAATTTAGTCCACAGTTCCATTTGGACCCTACACCCAATGTCATGACAATCTGCAAAAATGCTTCTTCAATAATTTTGTTCAACAATGTTGATGGTTTGTCGTAATCATACTTGATTAGTGGTTCCTTCCTGATGCAACCACTAATCAAGTATCATTACAACAAACCATCAACATTGATGCACGGGATCCTACAATATCATAATACAATTCAGCCCAACAGCTTCTCTACATCAGGTTCATACAATATCTATGTAGAGATCCCACAAAACCTACCTAAATAGCCAGACGAAATTTACTGCATTCAAAGCCAAGGAACTGCTCAAACTGTTGGCAAAACCATTCTGTTCGCCACACAACAAAATTTGGCAATTGTATCTTCTCTCTAATTGGATACAAATCTTACCGGCCTCTGTACTGGGAGTCTGGGATTGATCATATGGTATACAACGACAAATGCCTATATCAACTTACTAAGATATGTGGAGCAGGAAAAAAGGCAACAGTCAACAAAATTAGCACATTTCCAAAGTTCAAAAGGCTGTAGTCTGCTACATAGTCACATGTCTCCTTTATCAGCCCAACCTACTATTAGCTAATCCTTATTCCGCTGTCTCATAACTTATCCTTCACAGGATGAAACGCCCCGCGAAGTGGTAGTAAAAGGGGACACTGTCAGGGTACGAACAACAACAATGGCCGACAAAGATCACCAAATCAAGTTGTGTTTATGGAGAGAAATGGCTGCAAATGCACTCACCACTGGAGACTACGTCACGGCCAAAAACGTAATTGTAACCTCATACCAAAGCGAAATCCAAGTGGCAACAACATCCAGAACAAGACTTGAGGTATGTTCTTCATCCATAAATCAAATGCACACTCAACAGGGCAAATAATTCCCATATAAAGCAGTGTATACCTCTCATATCAGAAAAATTCCATTACCAAGGTGTGCCAAACAAGGCAGCTCAACTCACTTCCCACATTAATAATTATTTTCCCAAATATAATTTCGAATGTCTTGTATTGAAAGGAACAAGCACTCTTGACTTGAAAGGTCATCCATTAGCCTCAGAATGTGACTTTAAAAAAAGTTATTCCCAATATGTGTCAAATTCAGAAGCATGCATAATTTGGATAGTAAGCATCTGTAACTGCATTGCCCCATGAAAAAATAATGCCTTCTTTTTCATAACAGTCAGAACTCCCAAGAAGCTATTGATCAGTGTTTACAAATTTTGCTAAAACATCTCCAAACAAGAAGCAAACATCTCTTGTAAATCTTGGTTGAGCTCTATAAAAGTGACTTCTAAGATAGTGTAAACCATTGGTATTGCTTCCAGTACACTGGAATCCAAAATTCCAAGTTTTGCCACTGAATATCAACTGTCAATTAACCCTTCCAAAGTAGCCTCCATCATGTTTTAGGAATGCTTCAGACGTGAATTCTCTAAGCACTCCACCTCTTGGATGAGCACCATGGCCTTCCCCAGCACACCATCAAGCACCTTGTGCTCGTCCCATGGACCCACCAGTAAAATAACCTACTTTGGTTCAGTCTCCATACACCCTACAGAAACGAACTCCCAAATATCTGCAACATATATCGTTATCTGCCCTGACATGTTGGCAAGCAAGATTACCAGGGCATGTGTAGCAATAGTAGCTGGCTCTGAGCAGTCATTCCCAGCACTCCGTATTCCCACCCAGCACTTCAGGCAAACACATCCTAAAACATGATGGAGGCTACTTTCGAAGGGTTCCTTCCTGACCAGAAATTGTAACTACCAAACCTAAAACGAGCTACACATTTACTCCCTATAGTTAATGAGGGAAAAATTGATGGCTAAAATATGGGGTACATGCCACGAGGTGACATGACATGCTTCCCCAAATCAATTGCCCAGCATTCAAATTCAGCCACCTACATCCCTGATGGTTACACTAGGAAAAAGGACCAAAGATCAAATGATTCATCTTTCTTTGGTCACAACTCAACAACAGCATAACACCCATTTTTCTCCAACAAGGGTGCACATTCCTGAATCAAAATTGCCACTTTCGGAACAAGGGAAAAACTTGCCCCCTAAAAATTGCAACAATCCCCTAAAAATTCCGTTCAAAGGACAAATTTTACCATTTCAGACCACAGTTATCAAATATACATTTTTAGAGGCAACCCCAGCCTGCCCAGGGTTTCCCTCTCTTTAAAATCTGTGGTGAACATTGAGTACCCTATTTCAAATGGGAAGCATGGATACATTTCTTCACTACCATGTAGGTGTGTTATATCACCTACTGAAACCTTTCCATCATTTTAGGAAGGTCAAAAGTCCACTACAGGCACTTATACATCTAATGTACACACTATTACCATATTGTAACACAAAGCTTCATCCTCCAAATAGTACAGCTGCCTGAAAACCACTGCAGCAATAATTTTGGCACATTTTTCGGGGCATTCAAACAGAATCTCTTAAACTTGATAAAAAAATCTGGGCAACCTTTCCCACTTTAACTTAGTCCGATGCCACTTTTTGTCCTTTCCTGCCAAATTTTAGACCTAAGACAATTTTGGGAAGTAATTTGGCCCTGCTAACCTAGTACACTTATGGTCTCAGTTAAATTTCTTCTATTTGCAAGAACAACAGAAGTCTCCAGGAAGCAGGTATACAGTACTTTCAAACTGGTATAGATAGCTCAAATGTAGTTCAGCCAGTCTGAGGGCCAAACTTGGTGCATGGTTATAAATGGTTCTCTCTTAGTGAGAAGCAGAGGAAAGTAACTAGCAAAGATGAATATGAGATTCCTTTGACATCTTATTGTGCCCTACATCATGCATTGATGTGTCATAATTATCAGGGACCCCCAAATTAGAGCCAACGCCCTAAAGGGGCAGTAGGGACCACTTTGAGACCCACTGTGTACACCTTGCATACTCCTGCATAAAGCATACATCTCCAACAACACCTTCAAATAAATCTCAATGCATGTTATTTTTGTCAATTTTCAACCCTTTTGATTTTCTTTTCAACAGGTCAGTGCTCCACCGGAAGAAACACTCAATCTAACTTTGCTTGGCCTAGAATACCATGATCAGCAGTTCAAAATCCTTGCCCAACTAGACGGGGACAAAATCTCCACCTTCAAGTGTCCTGTCGATATTGCCTCAGACCTACTCAGTGACCAGGAACAAACTGAGGATGCCGCATTCCATGACCTTCCATTGCAAGAACAACTGTTGGACTTAATGCCAGGAATCTGTACAGTTAAGATCACGGACATAACAATAAAGTCGGTTGTATCTCCACTGGAAAAACTTCCATAAAATCATGACTTGAAACTAACTATATATTGAAAACCTCTCACAAGGATTTATTTTCATCAGGCCTTTTCACAGCCAAGTCACCAAACATTTGAAAATTACAAATACTTGCAGTTACTCTGCACAATACTACACTGGTTGTTCCTGACAGGTCCAAGACCAAATTCTTTACTCGCCAAATTCCAGCAATGTACAAACTTGCAAAATATTTCCCTTGTGAAAATTCCCGATCCACAGTACTATTTAATGTCAGTTATACAAAAAGACATAACAGATTTCACAATCAACCACTTGAAGTGAAATGACATATAACTTTCAGCATTTTGTATCACAGCAATCCAACAAAGCTATGGACATGGGAATTGGATCAATTGGGTCTATATTTCAACCTCTTTAATTTATTCTTGTACATCAACACCTCAGGTACACTTTAAGCCACAGTAAGTCTATTCTGTGAACACTTTAAGACAACCTATTTTTACTGCAATGGTTGCCTTGCCACTGTCCATCTATTCCTGACCAGTTACCCAAAGCTGTCATTATCGCTGTCGTGTTCCTTGTGTAATGAGCCATTTAGGGTGTTCACATATGTATGGTGGCCCTATGGCCCATCTTATATAATTCTAGAAAACACCTCTCCTCCTACAATTGTATTTATACAATATTGATGGCATGTTATAATGTTACTCTATTAGTTGTATCTTCAAAGAGCTCATGACTTTTGAGTCCAAGTCCCAAAATGGGCTGTAATGTCCATTTTGTTGAGAGTAACTAAATATTCTTTCGCTTGACCCTTATTATGCTGAAAGGGAGATATCTTCACCAAGCGCACTCTTCAAATAAATGAATTCAATACCATACATTTCATAGAAAAGAATGCCTTCCAACCCTGTTTTGGCTTCAACTGTTAGAAATGGTGGCACTAATGATGCTTGGCCAGCTATCTCTTTAGGCTAGTCTTGAATTATGGTCTAATGTGCCTTGTGCTCTCAGTGGCCCATTTTGTCAAATTCTGCAAAAGTTTTCACTCCTACAAATTATTTTGTAAAGTACTGACGGTGTGCCATATTAATAATCTTTTCATGGTACTTTTACGATGTACAAAATTTTGGGTGCAGGGCCCGAGATGGACCCTATGAATCCATCTTGTCAAATATTGCACAATGTTCAAGCCCCTCCTCCAATTAATGTTAAACAGACCTGATAGCCTGTTACAATGATCCATGACTGGTAATCTGTTTATGGTTTCCTAGAACTTTGAGCACAAGGGCCCATCTGCCTCTGTGGCCTTTATCAAATTTTGCTAAGTGATCACTCCTGCTCATTCTCTTGTAAGTTGTTTATGGTCTGTCATAGTTGGAATTCACATGGTGGTACCTTCCATGTGTTGAGAAGGTGGGGTCCAAGGCCCAAGATGGACCATACAGCCCATTTGTGAAGTATTGCAACCAATTAATTTTTTTTAGTTCACTTTAAAAAAAATTGATGTCATGTTTAAATGATGCTTGATCAGTCATCTGGGATGGTCAAGGTCTCATATGGGCCTCATAATCCTTTAATAAAATATGCAAAGCACACCTTCAAATTGCACATTCCCTTGTTCAATCTCTCATTTGTTATCATGATGCTTGAACAGTGGTTCCTCCACAGTGTACAGAAGTTTCGGGTCCAAGGTTTAAGAAGGGCCCTAGCACTCATTTTATGAAATATTGCAACATGGTTAACATTCTTTCTTCAGATAACATGAAACAAAATTGACCATCTGTTATAATGTTTCGTTACTGGTCTGTGTGTGGTTTTCAAGGCATTTGGTTGTAAGTTTCAGATTCACCTTTACAATTTGATAATTGTCATAACAGTACTGTGTACAATAGTGGTACATACCTTCAAAATGTTCACTATCTGCAAGATCGTGATAACTTATGTCTACCTCGTCAACTATGCAATATGCTTAAACCCTTCCAATTAATGTAAAAGACAATGTAGCTATGAGCCTCAGCACAATTGGTGCTCTACTTTGGTTTCTACTTTCAACATTATTATTACTTACCACAACGTATTTCTATGTGTACATTTTGACGATACTGTTCTTTTAACAAACTGCTACCAATTGTGTGTATATTTTTTTATCATACTGTTCTTTCAACAAACTGCTACCAATTGTGTGTACATTTTGATCATACTGTTCTTTCAACAAACTGCTACCAATTGTGTGTATATTTTGATCATACTCTTCTTTCAACAAACTGCTACCAATTGTGTGTACATTTTGATCATACTCTTCTTTCAACAAACTGCTACCAATTGTGTGTATATTTTGATCATACTGTTCTTTCAACAAACTGCTACCAATTGTGTGTACATTTTGATCATACTCTTCTTTCAACAAACTGCTACCAATTGTGTGTATATTTTGATCATACTCTTCTTTCAACAAACTGCTACCAATTGTGTGTACATTTTGATCATACTCTTCTTTCAACAAACTGCTACCAATTGTGTGTACATTTTGATCATACTGTTCTTTCAACAAACTGCTACCAATTGTGTGTATATTTTGATCATACTGTTCTTTCAACAAACTGCTACCAATTGTGTGTATATTTTGATCATGCTGTTCTTTCAACAAACTGCTACCAATTGTGTGTACATTTTGATCATACTCTTCTTTCAACAAACTGCTACCAATTGTGTGTACATTTTGATCATACTCTTCTTTCAACAAACTGCTACCAATTGTGTGTATATTTTGATCATACTGTTCTTTCAACAAACTGCTACCAATTGTGTGTACATTTTGATCACACTCTTCTTTCAACAAACTGCTACCAATTGTGTGTATATTTTGATCATACTGTTCTTTCAACAAACTGCTACCAATTGTGTGTATGTTTTGATCATACTGTTCTTTCAACAAACTGCTACCAATTGTGTGTATATTTTGATCATACTGTTCTTTCAACAAACTGCTACCAATTAAGTGTATATTCTGATCATACTGTGCTTTAGACTAAATATCGCATCTTCTATTTGTGGACAATTTTGTCTGTTCTGATATGCTTGAAGTTCATCAATCCATGCATAATTTTCAAACTGGACCATGTAACAACCAATCAACCCTTAGAATCAGCTTCAAATTATTTGTACATTTTCGTCATACTGTGACAGTATGAATTATGTGTACATTATAATCATACCATTCTTGCAACAAACCATTTGTGTTCCTGCATTTTTTATTTTCTTATAATTAGAGAGTACATACAGCAATCAGAGTCCTAACAGACATGGGGCTTTAACCCCACACTTTTCATCCATGATTACTTTGGACCCCCTTAAAACCTTTCAGTACCACTGTATGAGCATATCAAGCAGCCTCCATGCTCAACCCCCATCCACTTCAGTGCTCCACACTCTCTGACTTTTGTGATCATTCAGCAGCAGTCTCTTCAAAGTGTTTTGCCTTCCAGATTGCTTTCATTGATTTCTTTTATACTTGCACATCTTTCAGTAGTCAACTATTGTAGGACTTGAAAATTTTTGGGTCCACAGCCACATATAGCCCTGTAGGGCCTTTTCATCAAATTCTGTACTTCAGCAAATTCTCCTCTATAATGTTAATGGTTCATCCAATCATATTCACTCAGTGGTACCTTCTGTGTATACAGAAATTTGGCATCCAGGCCCAACACATGCCAAGATTAGATTTCTTTTATAGAAGTTGCAAAGTGATCAACTTTTTTCCCCAATTAATGGTTCAAAAAGTTAATCACCTGGTATGAAATTCATTGGGTCATCTGTTCTTCAAAACTTGGGTCCAAAAAGGTACTTTGTAATTACATCATGTAAAAATTTCCAAAATAATTCAGCTACACACTTACTGCAATTGCTCATAGTTTGTCAAAATGATATGGCTATTAGAACCCCCAAGATGTACAGTCTATAGAGTCTAAAACCCAAGGTTGGCCAGCCTATTTTGTCAAATAGTGAAAATGGTTACCCTTTCATGTAGTCAATCTTGAACAGACTTAACAGCCAGTCCAAAATAGTGTTTGGCTTCATCATCTCTTCATTCTTTTCTCAAAGTTTTTGAGAAAAGATTCATGACTGCAGGCTCTCTCAGATCCTCTTGTACAATGATCATGATTTGTAATACTCATACTCTGTTAAGGACACCTTCAAATTGTTCAGGATCCAACTTCCGTTATATTTACAAATGCTAACCCTTTCTACTAATGATACATGTTAAACAAGACTTGACAGTATTATGAAGATGCTAACTTGGCCATCTTGGTTATGTAATAAAGGTGAGCAGTTACAACATTTTATTGTTCTTCTACTTTCTTTCCATAAATCATGTCTATATTTTATATTACCACAGTTGCATAATCAATTTATTCAGTTACTGTTATAATAGTAACCCCCTGAACTGCCAGTATTACCTCATACCAATATTTCCTCTCGCCCGATTTACACCTAGGACTTCGAAAATGATACCTATAAGCAATTGAGTAACAAAAATAAATGGTGTGCTACAACTGGAAAAAAAAAAATATCCAAACCAAACTTGACCATTTAGAAACCATTTAGAAAATGCCCTGAAACTTCCAAGTAACCAACTTACACCTGCATCAGCCCATTCCAATCCAGCACTGATATGTTTGAGATCAGCTTGACAGCTGCACAAAACCATTTGTTGGAGATATCGAGGTTCCACTCTGTAGTCCATCTTGTTGGTCCCCCATTTAATTCAATTCCTACCTTTCATTATTCCATCTCATTGGTCACCCATCTCATTAATGCCCCCATCTCATTAGTCTTTCCCCTAATTTGTTTAGGAATTGGGGTTAGGTCAACTTTATGACATGGGGTACCAGTGAGACAGAAAACCAGGGAGGTGGTGGACTATACACATTATCCTGAAGTACATTATACCTTATCATGCTCTTTCAGCAAACCCTGAGCATATCTTGGATGGGAATCACATTTCATCTTTCATGGCAACTTGCACTATTCAAGCCACATTTCCGTCTAATTCAGGACATAAACAGTAGTTGTTGTACAATGCTAGAAAACCACAAGTGTGGGAAAAGCGTGACCACCTATGAATTCTGACATTCATATCAAACCGCTCAGTCAAAAATTTCTATCACAATTGGTTTCTTTAATAATCTAAAAACTCGGATTCCACTTGCATCAAAACCCCACCTTACTTTCACCTTAGGTCAGGGTTCAAATTTTGAACCTGCTAGTTACTCAACTTCATTGTCAATACCCAATCATCCATAGGACCAGTTCCTATCACTTACATCAGCCTTCAACAAAAATTTGGATAGGCCTTAAATATGTATTCATATCTTACTACTGGTATCAATATTACAACCAATGATGTCACACAACTACCAGTAGCCCATGGACACCCTCACCCCAAAACTAAAAGTGTCATAAACCCTTTTTACCCCTTCCCCCAATCTACAACAAGGGTACATGAATAAAACAGGATAATATCTATATTCCCCCATCTGGTTGCTCTCCATCTTCTAAGTCCCCCATCTCATAACCCCAACCTGTCCATAACAAGAAAGGTGACTAATGAGACAGGAAACTAATGAGATGGAGAGCAATAAGACAGAATAATAAAAGAGCGAATAATGAGATGAATCAAGCTAACTACAGGACCAATTGGATGGGTACTATAGAGCTGACACTCATGAAACCTTCCACACACCAGTGAAATGTCTGTTTCATCCCATATCTCATTCCACAAAAACTTTTCCACAATTGCTGGACGGCCCCTTCAACATTCACAGCCCCAAGACATTTTACATTTCTTGCAGATATACAATCTGTTAAAGTAAAACACACTTGTTACAATCCTTCCAGAGGCAAGGAATCACTAAGCCTTCAGGCTTTCCAGTTACTCAAATGTGAGGGAACATGGCCACTTCAATCAAAAATTTACTATGTAAAAATCTTAAGTCAATGGTACTTTTTCCAAAATGTGTCTTGGAGGGGACGATGTCCCCCTCCCCCCCCCCCCCTACAGGATTGACGCCCATGACAAGTGGTAATATGTCAGCTTTATGTTACTTTGTTCAACTATTGTCATCAGCTAAAGAATCATTGACAAAAGGCTTTGTGCAAAAGTGCTTTTTTTTCATTCAAAAGGCTACGGCTGTACACTTTTGGCATTGTCAGTTTAGCATTTAATAAATCTCTGAAAAAAGAACTCTTCGTTGTCATATTTTATTTATGGAATATTTATAATGACATCTTCAGTTTTGTCCATCTTTTTGATCCTTTCAAGGGACGTCTACATTTTTTTTCACGGCTTAAAATTTTGTTTTACCTTTGTCCTTTCATATAGATATTGTTTGAACAATAGTGAACTGACCATACTAACAACGTATTTCAGTGGTTGATTAAATAGCCTTTTCTTCATAAGAGACCTTAAGGTTGACAAGAGTGGCTTCTTTCATACTAAAAATACGTCATCAATAATAGACTGTGCTTTTCCATCATAAGATGTCAACATATCATAACATCTAATGTTTAAGGTGCAAAGCATGGTTGCTAAATGTACTAACCATGCTTGTCATGTGGGTGATTAATGCTTGTAAAAATAAATTGAAAGGCAAGGAATCACTAAGCCTTTTGGCTTTCTGGTTAAATATATATTGCCCAGAATCACTATTAATCCAGCAACTGACTTGTGTACATCAAATTGAAAAGAGCACCAGAGAAGATTTATCAGGATTTGACAAGCTGTGGGTTGATTCATTGGCACTGCTTCACAAAATATTTTAAACCACTGGGAATATTTATGAGTAACTATACTGTACCTTCATCATATTAGAAAGTTTGCAACTCCTGGTAACACCCTATAGCTAGATCTTTAAATAATATTGTAAGAAGCACACTCCCATCCTAGTCTTTAGCATTTTACTACATTTTATTAGTCCTGTAGTATATTAAGTTGTGTTGTACAGCTTACCTACAAATTCGGCCGGATTCAAGACTAAATCCGTCCGGATGCCGGATTAGGAAAAATCCCAAACTCCGGCCGGATTTTATATCCGGTGCACCCCTAAAGAGAACCGTGGGCCTGATGTCTCATAATTATTGAAGTGTTCTTGCACTGTACAGTATGTGCATGAACCTGACCATGTACCCACAGCCTGTGTTTTTGCTATGCAGGGTATCATATTTGGAGTTTCAAGAAAATTTGGGAAAAATAAACATTCAGGGTGAACTTTCTCTATCCTTTGATTTTGTCCATGACTTGCATTAGCTAGGCCTAGTTACTTAAGTTTTCCACTGTCATTTGCTGGGCATATACTGTATGCTTTTTAAGTGCATTGAAACAGCACATACAAAACAAAAACTAAAACCGGATCGGGCAAAAACATAAACGCAAAACTATTTACAGACTGCTAAATCAAACACAAAATTGTGCATATACTTTGCTGTATGGGCTTTATGGTTTCTTTTACATGCCATTACATATTTTATCATTTTACAGTTTATGTGTGTGTCATGTGTCATGGTAAAGGGTATCACCAAAAGTTAACATTTCTAAATATATGAGCATTAGGGCTCCACCCAATTTTCCAAATGATACTATTGAAAACAACACGGCGGACATAACTTTTTGGTAACCCCCTAGTTATGTTGGTTTCTTAATGATCATTCACAGGGGCCATAGTTTTCTTGATACAAAACAAAAAATAGGTCAAACTCTGTAAAATTCAATATAGGCAAAATTTCGGTGTCCCCCATAGTGAGATATGTTAGTAACTTTGATTTTAACCAATAGCACAAACTAATTAATTTTTGGACAAACAAAGGTACATGAATAGAAGATCCCAGAATAGTACCAGAAAAATTAATCCCATGGTTTCAGAAACTTGTATTCATGCCTAATGAACATTTGAATTTTTTTTTTTTTTTGATGAAAGTGGATATCTTAACATTCCATCTTACAGTATCAAATAGTGTTTTTGTTTTTTGTATTTGAAAGTGTCCAGCTCAACTTCTTTAAATGTTTTGTGTTATGTGTCCCTGTTACACGCGGTAGATAAAATGGAGTTTACTATCTTGTTGATATTGCTTATATTACGTATGACCACGAAGGGACAAGAAAAAAGAATTCAAATGTTAAGTCTAACAATCTTAGGGTGTCAAAGAGGAAAAATTTGAATACTTAAAACATCATTTATTGGTAATGGTAGCACTCAGTCAATATTGTACAAAAAATATGTAGGTGTGTACACATTTTGACAACTGAAAAGTTTTCAGAAAAATGAAACTGACTTTTCTAATTGTTGGAGTATTTTTTCAAACTTTTCCATGTTCTTGTCACAATGGGTACTAACACATATCCAAATAGGAACTTCTGCTCTGGTATCCAGGTATGTTGGTCAATTTAGTCTTTTTGAGAACTGCTGTTAATACTCTATCGCTTTTTAGTTAGCATGGGTTGAAGGCTTAACGTTAGGCCTATAGACATTGTGTTAACCTGGGCCTAGCCTCCTAGTTCTCACTTGGGGCAGGGTTGTTTACTGGGGCTCCCCGGTACCAGTCGATCCTCCTTTATAGCCGATGGGCGGAGAAGTTTGTTGAGCAGCTGCTTGGCCTCTGCACCTTAAAGTCTGAGTTTGCCCTGTTTTCCTTTTCAAGGAAACGTTGCTGCTGCCTTTTGGCCTGGCGAGATTCCGGACGCCAAACTTTACAAACTAAGCTTCTTCCTGCCAGGAGCAGTTCAGAGGCTTTGGAAGTCTTGGGTGGGTTTCTGTGAACCCGCAGGTGTTGAGGCACTGTCCTCCTTTCTAGGTGACGTTCGAGAGATTTAATTTCTTCTGTCTGGGCGATGATGGAGGCTTGGATGGAAGCGAGGCTGTCGGCGTGCTGTCGAACCTTTCTGTAGTTTTCTTCCTTGAGGAGAATCCTGTCCTTTTTTGAAGGGGGTGTTCTTTGACCACAAGTTATTTTTCCTTCTTTGGAGTCTGTGGTCTCTTTCGGCGACGCAGGTATATCCGGTATTAGATCCATTAAATCGAACAGGTTCCTGTAATTGGAGAGCGCTATGCTGCGGCAGGTCTCGTGCAGCTTTCATTTATTCGTGCCTTTTTGGACGTGAAAGAAAATACCCCATGTAACCAGCGCTGATTGGCTGGAAGTTTTGCAGGAAATTCGACGGCCAAATAAGACCCATGAAGTCCCCCACACACTTTTGCTAGTTTTCATTTTTTGGACACCTACGTCTCATTTTCCTGAAGAAAAGAGAAGTAAAATTCAGAGAAAAGGGGGGGGGGGGGGGGGGGGGGAGGGGGTTTAGTATCTGTCGTATTTTATAGGGAAAAATACACGATCATGTTAATATGATGTAAACCAAGTAGACGTACATCGAAACAGGCACGTTCCAACAAAAGGACAAACCAAACCGGCAAGACAATAACACAAAGGCAAACCACGACCCTCCACACAGAAACACGGAACGAAAAAGTGTCATGAACGTTAACGCACCAAACCCCACCCTATCACCCAAACAACCCGCCAAACTTACCACCCTACACCAACCCCAAAACCCCAAACGGTTTGCCAAAAAGTGGTCAGGGACCCTTTAATAAGCGGCAGGCTGTTTAGTTCACGAAGGAATAATTTGTTCGCTAAATGAAGCCAGCTGCGTCATCAAAAACAAAGGGTGGAAATAAAATCACGTAGAAGGAATGACCTCTCAAGTCCAGACAAGAAGGCAATACTTAAACTATTGCAAAGGTAGCAAAAGAATTTACAGTAGATAGTGAAGGAAATGACCGTTACCCGTAGGGCGTACTTGTCCATTTGGGACGTTAAGCCCCTTAAGGGAGCAGAACTCCTCCCGGAGTAATCGTTTGGTTTTCGCCCCTTGGCTCTTCGCCAGAGTCGTGGGGACTTTTAGAGAAAAATCCGTTACCCTTAGGTATGGGAATGTGTCCTACATTTGGAGCTGTATGTAATACATGTCCGAGCTGCTGTAGGAGATGGTGCCTCACCAAATCACAGGCCAATTGCTTTACATGAGACCGAATTAACTAATGGAATTGGCAGGATTTACATTTGTGATGCACCACACCTTCTTAAAACCACCCGCAATAATCTGGTGTGTAGGTCATGGCACTGTTGCACATACATGTCAGCAGGTAAGCACCGAGCAGATGCAGAGGTTGATGTAAGAGAACCGTGGGCCTGATGTCCCATAATTATTGAAGTGTTCTTGCACTGTACAGTATGTGCATGAACCTGACCATGTACCTACAGCCTGTGTTTTTGATATGCAGAGTATCATATTGGGAGTTACAAGAAAATTACAAGAAACTTTCTCTATCCTTTGATTTTGTGGGCATATACTTTGCAGTATGGTTTCTTTTACATGCCATTACATATTTCATCGTTTTACAGTTTATGTGTGTGTCATGTGTCATGGTAAGGGTATCACCAAAAGTTAACATTTCTAAAATTATGAGCATTACGGCTCCACCCAATTTTCCAAATGATACGGCGGACATAACTTTTTTGTGACCCCCTAGTTATGTTGGTTTCTTAATGATCATTCACAGGGGCCATAGTTTTCTTGATACAAAACAAAAAATACGTCAAACTCAAAGAAATTGTAGAGAAAAGGCAAAACCAAGATATTCTAGGTAAAATTCAATATAGGCAAAATTTCGGTGTCCCCCATAGTGAGTTATGTTAGTAACTTTGATTTTCACCAATGGCACAAACTAATTTTTGGATAAACAAAGGTACATGAATAGAAGATCCCAGAATACTACCAGAAAAATCAATCCCATGGTTTCAGAAGATCTTAACATTCTATCTTACAGTATCAAACTGTTTTTTTTTTTTTTTGTATTTGAAAGTTTCCAGCTCAACTTCTTTTAATGTTGTGTGTTATGGGGACACTAAATCGTAGTGTCCCTGTTACACGCGGCAGATCTTGCTGATATTGCTGACAAGAAAAAGATTTCAAATGTTAAGTCTAACAATCTTAGGGTGTTAAAGAGGAAAAATTTGAATACTTAAACATAATTGGAAAAACTCAGTCAATATTGTACAAAAAACTGACTTTTCTAATTTCTCGAGTATTTTTTCAAACTTTCACCATGTTCTTGTCACAATGGGTACTAACACATATCCAAATAGGAACTTTCAACCATTTCAGATTTTCAAGCCTGCTTTTGTGTCCAGGTACGTTGGTCAATTTAGTTTTTTTAGAACTGCTGTTAATACTCTATCGCTTTTTAGTTAGCATGGGTGCCTCCTAGTTACTCCGAGTTCTGACTTGGGGTAGGGTTGTTTACCGGGGGCTCCCCGGTGCCACAGTCGATCCCCTCCTTTAGAGCCGATGAGCGGAGAAGTTTGTTGAGCAGCTGCTTGGCCACCTTAAAGTCTGAGTTTGCCCTGTTTTCCTTTTCAAGGAAACGTTGCTGCTGCCTTTTGGCCTGGCGAGATTCCGGACGCCAAACTTTACAAACTAAGCTTCTTCCTGCCAGGAGCAGTTCAGAGGCTTTGGAAGTCTTGGGTGGGTTTCTGTGAACCCGCAGGTGTTGAGGCACTCTCCTGCTTTCTAGGTGACGGTCGAGAGATTTAATTTCTTCTGTCAGGGCGATGATGGAGGCTTGGATGGAAGCGAGGCTGTCAGCGTGCTGGCGAACCTTTCTGTAGTTTTCTTCTTTGAGAAGAATCCCCTTCTTTGGAGTCTGTGGTCTCTTTCGGCGAAGCAGGTACATCCGGTATTAGGTCCATTAAATCGAACAGGTTCCTGTAATTGGAAAGCTATGCTCGTGTAGCTTTCATTTATACTTGCCTTTTTGGACGTGAAAGAAAATACCTCATATAACCAGCGCTGATTGGCTGGAAGTCCCACACACATTTGTGCTAGTTTTCATTTTTTCTTGGACGTCTTTCTGATATTTAGAAAGAGATTCCGCCCAGAATTCTCAGCCATTTTCCCAAAGAAAAGAGAAGTAAAATTCAGAGAAAAGGGGGGGGGGGGGGGTAGGCGGTTTAGTAGCTGTCGTATTTTATAGGGAAAAACACCCGATCATGTTAATATGATATAAGCCAACTAGACTGGTTTCTGCCCTTCGCTCTATTGGCAGAACGTCATCAGTAATAGCTGTTAAGCTTTGTATGGATGGACCGGGTTTGTCGTAAGTAAGAAAATGCAGCTATAAGCGCATCAAGTAAAATATCGTTATAGCTTTCTTGTGTTTCGTTCGAATCCTGCTCTGGGGTTAACCTTGATCTTAGAAGTAAATCTTTCAGATTTGGTGCCCTTTTGTAGGCGATAATATGATGACTGGAAGATGCAGATCATTACCACCGTACCACTTCCTCCATGTTTTACAAAGATGAAATAAACGTTATATCTTACCCCACGCAACCACAAGATCCGTACCTAAAACTCATAAAGCACCGCTTTATGAAACCAAAATTTGCTGGTAGACCTAGTATTAGCGGGAACGGATTCCCTACCCAAAAAATATCGGAATTCGTGGACTATTTTCTGCTTCCAATCGTCTTGCAGCAGAGCCCTTACGTAAAAGACACGAGCCTTATCTTAGAAATATTGGAGTCCACCCCTTCCCCTTTCTGAAAGAAACGTTACTTGTAACACTTGATGTGGTATCCATGTTATAAAAATATCAAAAGCTTTTGAAAAAGCGCCGAAAAATTGGTACGGGGTTAAACTATACCCGATCCGTTTTCAGTTTTTGTTTTGTGCCGTTTCAATGCACTTAAAAAGCACACCCTCTACTTCCCTCAGCGCTCTCATCAAACTAGTCCTTGAAAGAAATTGTTCTGAGTTTAATAGCCAATTTTTCCCATAAAAAAATTGGATGCGCTATTGGTAGCCGATCTTCACCTGAAATCCTGCGATGTCGTCATGCATAGACTTCAAAATGAAATTATACCAACAGATCCCAACATATTAAAATGGCTTCGGTACAGGGACGACAATCTACTGTTCTACAAGGGAACGGCACTTGAACTGTCGAGTTTAGCCAAAATGAATGAAATTCATCCATCTCTGAAATTCACGATGGAAGTCTGTTGAGGAGATCACTTACCTAGATCTAAAAATCTTCAAGGGTACTAAATTCCAATCTACTGGCATTCTGGACACGAAAGTCTGCACAAAAACCACTGCAACTTTACCTTACCTACAGCGTAATTCTGGACACCCTTTATAAAGGCTTTATAAAGGGTGAAGTCCTGAGATATTCTAAGCTTATTTACTCCTTTACAGAGAAACTTCTCACGAGGAGTTATTCACCAGAAGAGAACAGCAATTGCTTGGTCTAGCACAAAAACATATCTGAAAACTTCAACAAATTCAAAATTCTGCAGCTCGCCTTATTTCACTTACAGGAAAAATGAACATATTACTTCAGTCATTCGTGGCCTTCATTGGCTGCCTGTTATCCCCACCTTCAAAATTCTTCACCATATGTCGCCAGAATTATCTTATGGAATTAATTTCTCCTTATAACCCTACTAGGTCTCTTGAAAACTCCTTCCTCTAAAACCAGTACTTACGGGCCTAAGGGCCTCCTCGATTGCTGCACCCCATCCCTGGAACAACATTCTTTGTGAAACATGGAACAAGTGGTACAGTGGTAATGATCTGCTTCTTCCAGTCATCCTATTATAGCTACTAGGGCACCAAATCTTGAAGATTTACTTGTCAGATCAACGTCAACCCCAGGCCAGGAGTTGAACGAAACAGAAGAAAGCCGTGACGAAATTTAATTCATGCGTTTATAGCTGCATTATTATACTTATTACAAACGGCAAGAGGCAGTTCCGTATGGTATTGAAGAGAGACATTCTATGATTGCTCTTCATAATGGGTGCAAGAGCCCACATCCGCTACTCTGGGCAGCCCCGCACCTGTTTCAAGTGTGGAGAGGAGGCCGTGTCAATGGGGATGTGGGGCCAACACCTAAACCCACGTAACCAGAACCCATGCTTGAGGATTCACCTGAGCAACCCGAGAGGGTGGCTCATGAAGTAGAGCAGGAGTTGCTTGCCTCAAAGAAGTATCAGGAGGGAACAGGGATCGCCGGGGCAGACTGAAAAGGCTTCCCTATCCCCCTAAAAACAATGTTACGTCGGTCTCTCCATAAGGCGAGCTTTATGGAGGCCGAAGCAAAGGTAAGTATGCCCTGAACACTTGTATTGCAAAGCGGGGGTGAAAGACCATACAAGGCGTAGTCCTCGCCGACCGCCCATGTGTTGCACAACGTCAAGCGATCAGTCAGGACTTGGAACCATTCCCAGAAGAGGGCCACAAATTCACACTGCCAAAACACATGTGGCACACTCTCCCACTTTGTGCCTCCAGTGCGTGGGTAAATGCCATCTCAAAGACGCCACCGAAGACGCTTGAGATTAGTTACAATAGCATCATGTGCGATTCGCCACAACAGGTCTCGCCTGCGGTAATCTAATGATCTGCTGTGGACTACACGCCACACTTCGACCCTGACGCATAGTGGCTGGATTGGACCTGGCCAACCAATTCTTCAAAAACAGCCCGGTATAAATCCCTTGCACTTAACTGTGAAACATCTCCAAGTATGGACATAATAAGGAGCGTTTCTCTCATTTGACTGTATGCTTCCGAGGGTCTCCAGCTGTGGGGTTAACTGTTACTAAACAGGGAAGGAAAGAACCGACGGAATGATAATCCCCCCCCCCCCCCCAATAACGGACAAAAAAGGCAGAAGGCATTCTGCTGTCTACAGCACTAACACACTTGGTCAGGAGAAAACGGAGTTTGGAAGGGAAATGCACAAGGCCCAACCCACCACGCCTAATATCTTGATATACCATCCCTCTTCTTACAAGCTACGTCTTGCATGTTAAGGTCCTGTAAATAGTCTTTGCCTTTGTGTTTTTGTCCGGTCTGGTTTGAGTTCCTCTCCCTTTGTTTACAAGTGCCCGTTTTGATGTACTTAAAAAGCAGCTACGTCTTCCCTGACCATAAAAACCTAAACACAGCCCTCCCGAGACGCAACAGGACACCCTTTGGAGCAGCCAAAACAGTGCCTGGATACCACAAAGGGGGAGAAATAAAACGACTGATAACTGTCACTTTTCCGAACAGGCGAATGTGCCGCTCGCCGAAGTCCTTCAACCTAGCTTCCACCAGGTCCACTTTCTCATTCCAGGTAAGTAACTCGGTTTGCCCATAACTAAACCATATGCCGTTGATCCTTATGGCGTCATCTCCCCATGATGCAGCGAAGGGCAGTCTTCTTGACCGCCACTTACCTAGGCGAAGTCCTTTGGTCTTATTGGGATTCAGTCTGGCACCTGTGGCTCTTTGAAACTTAGACAACGTGCCAGTAAGGGCCTTGAAGGAAGCTAGGTCGTAGACTACACCTGTGACGTCATCACCATACTGAAGGCACTTAAACTTCAACACCACCGGGAATGTGAAATGGTTGAAACAAATGCTCTACTTGAAAGGCTCTTGCCAGTGATTCTCTAAACAATACGTATAGTAATGGTGATAGGGGGCACCCCTGCCGAACGCCACGTTGGACACTGAAGGGGTTTGAAGGTAGGCCATAAACGATAACCCGACTGTTAACACTATCATACAATAAGGAGGTCCATTTAACAAAACTGGATTCAAACAAAACTTCTTCCGCATTTTAAAGAGGAATCCATGATCAACCATGTCGAAGGCCTTCTCCTGGTCGAGGGAGACGAGCGCACATGGAAGAGCACGGTCCATCACGTATTCAACTAAGTCCCGCAACACCGAGAGGTTCTGCTAAATACTGTGTCCCCGCACCGCACATGTCTGAAAGGACCCTACAAGATCTGGCATAACTCGCCAGAATCTTGTAATCTACATGTAACAAGGTGATTGGCCGTTTGCTTTTCGGTTCGAGGGGGTCTCCTGACTTAGGCAGCAAAGCTATTATGCCTGTGCGCTGCGAGTGGCTCAATGAGCCAGCGAGGAAGGCAGAGACTTGGTGGCCCTCGGAAGCATACAGTCAAATGAGAGAAACGCTTTTTTTTTAAGTGCATTGAAACGGCACATACAAAACAAAAACAAAAAAAAAAAAAAAATCAAAGTTATGTTCATTACAGTGCTTTTTACGTACATAGAAAACTTAGACCAGACAGGAGAAAACATAACGTGAACTATGTACAGAAGTCATACCATTATGGACGCAAACCAAGATTTGTGACAATAATTTACAAAATCCCAACCCACGGCTGTTTACAAACTCACCTATTTACACAAATCAAACAGAAAACATGTACATAGAAACGGCCACACAGAAGTTAACACAGGACTATTTACAAATTGACTATCACCCGCCCCTCCCGCACCGAAAAAATTGGCCCCCAACGTCTGCCGAACGTGGACCTCGGCAAACGAACAAAGTCGGCCTCGACCCTCAGTTTAAATTCAGTTAAATTCCGTCTTTATTGACGCCAACACGACGTCGGCAGGCCTCCCTTCACCCCTAAAAACAATATTACATCGGTCTCTCCAAACAGCCAGCTTAATGGAGGCCGAAACAAAGGTGAGTATGCCACGAACACTTATATTGCATAGTGGGGACGATAGACCATACAATGCATAGTCCTGGCTGACCGCCCAAGTGTTGCGAAACGTTAGCCGGTCAGCCAGGACTTGAAACCACTCCCAGAGGAGGGCCACAAAACCACAATGCCAGAACACATGGGGCACACTCTCCCACTTTGTACATCCAGCGCGGGGGCATATGCCATCTCCAAGACGCCACCGAAGGCGCTTGAGATTTGTTACAATGGCATCATGTGCAATTCGCCACAGCAGGTCTCTCCGCCGGTAGTCTAGTGACTTGCTGTGCACTACAGTCCACACTTCTGGCTGTAAGGCATAGTCGCTTGGATGGACCCGGCCAGCCAAGTCATCAAAAATGGCCCGGTAGAGGTCTCCCGCACTGGACTGCGAAACCTGACCTACAGTTGACATCATACGGAGAGTATCCCTCATGTGACAATATGTTTTCGAGGGTCTCCCGCTGTGGGGCATACTATTACTAAACAGGGACGGAAAGAACCCACGGAATGACAATCCCCCCCCCCCATAACGGAAAAAGTACGCAAAGGGCATCTCACTGTCAACAGCACTAAACACACACCTTGCCAGGAGAAAACGGATCTTTGAGGGAAAATGCACAAGGCCCAGGCCCCCATGTGAAAGTTCCTGGTACACAACCTTTCTTTTGACCAGCTCTGTTTTCCCTGACCAAAGGAACTTAAATACGGCCCTCTCAAGTCGCACAAGGGCACCCTCTGGAGCAGCCAGAACAGTGCCCGGGTACCACAAGAGAGGGTTATAACTGTTACTTTCCCCATTAGACTAATATAGCGCTCCCCATAGTCTGTCATCCTAGCTTCCGCCAGGTCCACCTTCTCGTTCCAGGTAAGTGACTCGGGTGAGCCGTGACCAAACCATATGCCATTGATTTTCATGGCATCGTCAACCCAAGATGCCACGAAGGGCAGATGTTTCCACCGCCACTTACCCAGACGGAGTCCTTTTGTCTTTGCGGGGTTCAGTCTGGCACCAGTCGCTCTTTGAAAGGTAGACAGGGTGTCAGACAGGGCCCTGAAGGAAGCTAGGTCAGAGACTACACACGTAACATCATCAGCATACTGGATGCACTTGACTGTGGCTCCACCAGGAATAGGAAAAGGTCGGAACAAAGGCTCTTCATGGAGGGCTCTCGCAAGGGATTCACTAAATAATACATAGAGTAAAGGTGACAGGGGGCATCCCTGCCGTACCCCACGTTGGACTCTGAAGGGGTGCGAAGGTATGCCATTAACAATAACACGACTATATACATTACTGTACAATAAGGCAATCCATTTAACAAAGAGAGAGTTCAGACAAAACTTCTTTAAGACTTTAAAAAGGAATCCGTGATCAACCATGTCAAAGGCCTTCTCCTGATCGAGGGAGATAAGCGCACATGGAAGATCACGGTCCATTACATACTCTACTAAGTCCCGCACCAACCAGAGGTTCTGCTGAATACTGTGTCCCCGCACCGCACACGTCTGAAAGGGCCCTACAAGATCCGGCATGACAGTACCCAGCCTGTTGCAAAGGGCTTTCGCCAGGATCTTGTAGTCCACATTTAACGGCGTTATTGGTCGTTTGTTTTTCGGTTCAAGGGGGTCTCCAGACTTCGGTAACAAAGTTATTACACCTGTGCGCTGCGAGGGGCTCAACGAACCAGCAAGGAAGGCGGAGGTAAACACATCTCGGAGATCGTGTCCAACGGTACCCCAAAAGCGTTTGTAGAATTCTACCGGGATACCGTCCGACCCAGGCGACTTTCCTCCCTTCATTTTCGACACCGCCTTCCAGAGCTCGTCGACAGTCAAGGGGGAACCAAGTTGATAGTTCTGCTCTGTAGGAGGGTAACTTATTAATATTATCTGAAAGGGACTTTTGAAGGACCCCATCGACATCTGCCTGGGTGTCAAGCTGCCCATAGAAGTTCTGATATACTTCGACAATGTTGAGGGGGTCCTTCTGTACAGTACCGTGGACGTCGCGGACTGCTCTTATGCGGCGATCAATCGCATACTTTGTGACGTCCTGGTAAAATTTAATGGTTGGTTTTTCCTCCGCCTCCGCACATTGCACGCGAGCACGAACACGGGCCCCGTGCAATTTCTGATCAAGGTGCTGCTGAATGGGATGGAGCGCGGAGGAGTCCCCGTTCCTATCTCTAGAGCAGAGCAAGAGGAACTCTTCCCTTCTCAACTGTAAACTGCTTGATGCCAGACTTTACATCATCCCATCACTTTAAACCCGTTAGGAAGGCCGGCCTCAAAGTTCGCCACCCTTCGTACCTGACTTTCAATTGTTCATTATAGTCAGCCTCCGTTAGAATATCTGTATTCATTTTCCAGAACCCCCTCCCTGAAGGCTATGACTCAGGGGGTCGGAAGGAGACAGTTACTGCATGATGATCCGAAATTGGATATGCCACAACTTCACAATCACTCGGAGACAAAGCCAGGGGAGAGTACACCCGGTCCAGCCTCGAGGCGTCCGTGCCATCAGGGCGATGCCAAGTGAACACGGACAAACCGGGATGTTGCACTCTCCAAACGTCAACCATGTCGTGATTCTTTGTAAACATGTCCAATTCCGCCATACCGACGCCACAGCTCGGAGAGGTACAAGAGGATATTCGGTCAAGCTGTACGTCGGGGACACAGGTAAAATCTCCAGCAGGGATACAAGGGGCACTGACAGGAACGAAGGATGGCAGGGTCATGAAGAAGTTTCTTTTGTCTGAAGACCGATTGGGTGCGTAAACGTTACACAGGAAGAATTTCCCAGATGGGTGCTTTATTGTTACGCACACCAACCGACCCTCGTGATCAGAATCAACCTTACCGACCAGGGGAGCCCATCTTGGCGAAATTTATATAACTGAACCACAAGATGATGCTGACCCGAAAGAAGCATAGAAACCCCCACCCCACTCAAAGGACCAAGTGTGGACATCTTCCTCATTCACAATGTGAGTCTCCTGGAGGAAAACGAGGTCCACACCCAGTGACTTGCAAAATTGGAAAATTCTGTTTCGCTTCTGGCTGTCCCTCATGCCATTCACGTTCAGAGTCAGCAGGAACAGGGGATCAGCCATAGTGAAATGAGTGGCTACGTGTCCAACTGAGACTTGGCCTTTTTAACCTGTGGGCTCGGTAAAGCCACCCCAAAATAATAGACCCCCGGGTCTAACACCTCGCCTGAGGCTGACCTCTTTAAGGAAGTCTCCTCCCCCTGGCATAAATCAAACCAGCCCTCCCCAAGTCCTGCAAGTCCTCCTCCACTGCCATGACATCAGCCTCCACGGGAGCCGGGGGGGGGGGGGGGGTGGTGGTAAGGAGTCTGCCTCCTGAATTTGTTTCGAGGCAAGAAAATCGTGTTCCACTTCGTGAGCTGCCTCCTCCAATTCCTGAGTGGAATATTCTTGGTCTGGTTGCGAGGGTTCGGGTGACTTTTCCACATCCGCACTGGCATGGGCAGAGTAGGATGTGGGGCACGAACCAAAAACATGTCCCTCCTCCCCACAAAGGTTGCACCGCACCTTGTTTGGACACTCTACCTTGTCATGCCCCACCTGAAGGCACCTGCCACAACGCCTGTTCGGACACAATCTGGCTTCATGTCCCTCTTCACCACACTTAAAGCAGGTGCGTGGCTGCCCGAAGTACCTTATGTGGGCCTTCGAACCCCCAATGAACAGGAAGGACGGAATGTCCCTGTTCAGTTCCATACGGAACTGTCTCTTGCCATTATGAATGCCCTTCAACTCACCCTCACCGTACTTGCACCACCGCACGTCAGAGACAGTTCCGTATTGGCTCAGAACCCTCGCAACCAAGCCCTGATCGACCTCGCAGTTCAGGTAAAGCACCGTCACAGCCACAGAGCGATCGTATGGTGTGACAGTGAGCCCCTCCACCCCCTTCAGGCATGACACACCTTTTACTCGGGCAGCATCAGACCTGAACTTTAGGTCATACGTGTTGCGGGCTGCAAGCGCCTGCAACATCTCTATATCTTTAACACCAACCCCATTCTTCTTTAACACAGTAAACGCCTGTGGAGGAGGTACGCTCACCCCCGACGAAAACTCCAACTTAACAATTGTGCTATCCCGACCTCCGGGTATAGCAGCAAAGGGTTTGTGGCACAAGGCCACGAAGCAACAACAGAGAAAACTTCAGCAGCGTGGGCCAAACCAAAAGCAAGGTATATAAAGGAGAACCCAACACAGAACAACAATACAACAGACGTGCTTTAAAACGAGCACGACCAAACCACGTCCCCAAGAGAAAGGCTGCACCCAACACTCTTACAATATGCAAGCCAGCAGCAGTACAATGTAAAAATTCAGCACGATCAGCGAGAGCTCCGTGAAAACACGTCCGCTCCCGACAGTAATAAGCTATACAGATATTTACAAACTATGTACAGAAAATTATACACAGTTCAGTTCAGTTCTGGTCTTCGTCGAGAGCGGACGTGTTTTCACGGAGCTCTCGTAGATCGTGCTGGATTTTGGTATTGTGGTCTGCTCTGTGGCAGCTTGCTTGTTTACTCTACTACACTACTGTATAGATTCGTCGTGCCCGTTTTGGAGTACGTGTTAAGAAACTGGAAGTTTTTTCTGTTTGTGATTGAACGTGGCCTAGAGCCACCCCGTAGCTGCTATGCCCGTGTGTAGGGATAGCAGCATTGTTAAGTTAGAGTTTACGGTAGGTGTGAATGTCACACCTCCGCAAGTGTTCAGTTTGTTAAAGAAAAATGGGGTAAAGGTGGAAGAAATAGAGATGTTGCAGACATTTGAAGCCCGCAACACGTACGACCTAAAGTTCAGGTCCTTTAAAGCACTTCTAGAGGGAGTGTCTGCCTTAAAGGGAGTAGAAGGGCTCACCGTCACACCATATGATCGCTCTGTGGTGGTGACGGTGCTGTACCTGAACTTTGAGGTTGAACAGGGTCTGGTTGCGAGGGTTCTTGCACAATACGGGACTGTTTCTGATATGCGGTGGTGTGTCTTGGTGAAGGTGAGATGAAGGGCATACTTAATGGAAAGAGGCAGTTCCGTATCGTACTGAAAAAAGATATACCGTCCTTTCTGTTCATAGGGGGGTCCAAAGCCCACATTCGTTATCTGGGACAGCCTCGTACTTGTTTTAAGTGTAGGAAGGAGGGACACGAAGCCAAATCGTGCCCCAATAGGCGCTGTGGCAGATGCCTGGAGTTGGGGCACGGCAAGGCAGAGTGTCCCAACGAGGTACGGTGCAATCTCTGCGGGGAGGAGGGACGTATGTTTAATGACTGCCCTACATCGTACTCTGTTCGTACCAGTGCTGATGTGGAGTCTGCACCTGAACCCTCGCAAGCAGGCCCAGAATATTCTTCTCAGGAATTGGAGGAGGCAGCAAATGAGGTGGAACGGGACTTCCTTGCCTCCAAGCAGTGTGAGGGGGGTTCTGGGGATCCTGAGGCAGACACTTCGCCATCCTTACCAAGGGCACCCAGGGAGGCTGAAATGATGAAAGTAGAGGACATTCAGCTCTCCTCGGACTTCAGTCTTCTTCAGTTTCAGCAATGTCGGATGGCGGGGGGCCTGCAAAGGAGCCACCTTCAAGGGAGGGGTGGTTTGATTTGTGTGAAGGGGAGGGGCCAGAGTCTAGTCTTAAGAGGTCAGCCTCTGAAGATGTATCAGACCGGATGGCCCATCGGTCTGGGACGCCTGTACCGAGCCCACGTATTAAAAAGGTGAAGTCCCAGACCGATGGGTAGCAATGGGCAGTGTACATGGTTATATCCTGAAACACTTTAATGTAATTGGGTTCGTAATTAGTTTTGCTCTGTGTTGGTCTGACTTAGTTGTATTTGTACTTTTTCATTGGTGCTTTGGGAATGGTTCGCAATTTTGTTTTGGTCCAGTTCTGTTTTGGTTCTAGTTTTTGTTTCTCCGTGCCTTATTTTGTGTACAAACCTGTATATAGTGTTTCGGTTGAGTTGACGGGTTGTTCGGGTGGGGTTGGTGTGTCGTTTCCGTTTGTGACAGACCTTTTGTCCCGTGTTTTGTGTGTGGATGGTTGATGGTTAGCTTTTGTGTTTTCGTCCGGCTGGGTTAAGTTAGGTCTATTTGTTCATACGTGCGTGTTTCTATGTACGTTTTAAAAAGGAGAAAATTATACACACAGATAATTACGTACTATTTACAAACCCCTTTCATACCCACCGAAACGAGTGGACCGCATCGCCTACCGAACGCCGACCTTGGCAAACGAACGAAGTCGGACTCACCCCTCAGCCTTACCTCCGCCTTCACCGATGCCAGGACGACGTCCGCAGACTTCCCCATCCCCCTGGGGATGACGTCCTGGGTAGGACGTTAAACTGCATCCGGTTGTGGAGTTTGCGTGGGAGTAATGAGGTTACCCTTTGCCGCAACTGCCTCCGGGACACCCTTGGGCAAGGTGTACCTGTATTTGCCCAGTGCTTTTTGCGTGTTGTTGCCGTTTTGCGTGTTGTTGCCTTCGGGCGTGTTGGTGCCTTCGGGCGTGGTGTTCTGGGTTTGCTGTGAGGCGCTGGATGTTGTTGGGGACGGTTGTGGTTGAGTTGACGGGCTGTTCGGGTGGGGTTGGTGTGTCGTTTCCGTTTGTGACAAACCTTTTCGTCCGGTGTTTTGAGTGTGGATAGTTAATGGTTAGCGTTTGTGTTTTCGTCCGGCCGGGTTGAGTTAGGTCTATTTGTTCATACGTGCCTGTTTCTAAGTACGTTTTAAAAAGAAACTTCCCCATCCCCCTAAAAACAACGTTACATCGGTCTCTCCATAAGGCCAGCTTTATGGAGGCCGAAGCAAAGGTAAGTATGCCCTGAATACTTGTATTGCTTGGCGGGGGTGAAAGACCATACAAAGCATAGTCCCGGCCGACCGTCCATGTGTTGCCCATCGTCAAGCGATCACTCAGGGCCACAAATTCACACTGCCAAAACACATGTGACACACTCTCAGTTCAGTTCTGGTCTTCGACGAGAGCGGACGTGTTTTCGCGGAGCTCTCGCTGATCGTGCTGAATTTTGGCATTGTGCAACACACGGGCGGTCGGCTAGGACTATGCCTTGTATGGTCTGCCGTGCAATACAAGTGTTCAGGGCATACTTACTTTGCTGGCCTTATGGAGAGGAGTGGCGGTCAAAACATCTGCCTTTTTATGGCTCGCCCGAGTCACTTACCTGGAATGAGAAAGTGGAGCTGGTGGAAACTAGGTCGATGGACTTCAGCGACCGATATATTACCCTGTTGGGAAAGGTAACAGTTATCAATTGTTTTATTTTTCCTCTCTTGTGGTACCCGGACACTGTTCTAGCTGCTCCAGAAAGGGTCCTGGTGCGAAAGTTTCTTGGTCAGGAAAAACGGAGCTGTTCAGACGAAAGGTCGTTTATCAGGAGCTTGGGCGTGGGGGGCTGGGCCCCGTTCACTTTCCCTCGAAAACGGAGACCAAGTGTGTTTTTTGCGCTGTTGGTAGTCAAATGCCGTTTGCCTACTTTGTCCGTTATTGGGGGGATTATCATTTCGTTCCTTTTTACCTCACAGTTTGAGGCCCACAAAGGAATACTTTCAACCATTGGGGATGTTTCACAGTCCAGTGTGGGGGATCAGTACAGGGCCGTTTTGATGACATAGTTGGCCAGGTCCAACCCAATAACTATGCGTTGGGGTCAGAAGTGTGGCGTGTAGTCCACAGCAAGTCACTAGACTTCCGCCGGCGAGACATGCTGTGACGAATTGCGCACGACGCCATTGTAACTAATCTCAGGCGTTTTCGTTGGCGTCTTGGAGATGGCATTTGCCCCCGTAATAGATGCACAAGGTGGGAGATTGTAGCCGTCCTCTTGGGAGTGGTTTCAAGGCCTGAGTGATCGCCTCACGTTTTGCAACACCTGGGCGATCAGCCAGGACTACGCTTTATATGGACTTTCGCCCCCACCATGGAGTACAAGTGTCTGCGGCATACTTAATTTAGTGTCAGCCTCCTTGAAGTTTGCCATATGGAGAGACCGATGTAATATTATCTTTAGGGGGGAAGGGAGGTTCGCTTGCCAAGGTCGACGTTCGGTAGGCGGTGGGGTCCGCATCTTGTTGTTAACTAGGGGGTTGGGGGATTGTATATTATTGCCATAGAAATATTGTTCTCTGGCGCACAAACAAGTTTGTAAATAGTTTCGTTTTGTTGGCCACTGGCCCGTGCCTTTCTCTACGTTAAACACTTTAATTTGGTTTTGTTCTTACAGAAATTTTTGTTTCCTACGTCTTTAGATCATAGTTATGTTTTGTGCAGTACGGTTTGGGCGGTCACCCCAAACTACAGTGTCAGTATACATATATCAAAACTCAATGCATCATAGCATCACAGCATGGGCAGAATAAAGATGAGTTTTACGTAAATGTGGGAGGGGCTAGAAGTAAGTAGGTTGGGAGAATTGGAACTGATTGGGATGATGAAAATATGCCTTTAATGTGGAATGTGGAATAGGGTGGGCCTGTGGGGAACTTGTGTGCTTTTTAAGTGCATTGAAACGGCACATACAAAACAAAAACAAAAACTGAAACCGGATCGGGCAAAAACATAAACGCAAAACTATTTACAGACTGCTAAATCAAACAGAGAATTATGTTCATAAGCTATATATACAGATATTTACAAAACTATGTACAGAAAATTATACACACAGATATTTACATACAAGCCCCTTACATACCCACCCTTTTACAAATTGACCACCACACGGTCCCCCCTCACCGAAACGAGTGGACCCCATCGCCTACCGAACGCCGACCTTGGCAAACGAACGAAGTCGGACTCAAGCCTCACCTCCGCCTTCACCGATACCAGGACGACGTCCGCAGGCTTCCCCATCCCCCTAAAAACAACGTTACATCGGTCTCTCCATAATGCCAGCTTTATGGAGGCCGAAACAAAGGTAAGTATGTCCTGAATACTTGTATTGCATGGCGGGGGTGAAAGACCATACAAAGAATAGTCCCGGCCGACCGCCCATGTGTTGCCCATCGTCAAGCGATCGGTCAGGGCTTGGAACCATTCCCAAGGGAGGGCCACAAATTCACACTGCCAATTCCATCTCCAAGACGCCACCGAAGACGCTTGAGATTAGTCACAATCGCATCATGTGCGATTCGCCACAACAGGTCTCGCCTGCGGTAATCTAATGATCTGCTGTGGACCACACGCCACACTTCCGACCCTGAAGCATAGTGATTGGATTGGACCTGGCCAACCAATTCTTCAAAAACAGCCTGGTATAGGTCTCTTGCACTTAACTGCGAAACGTCCCCAACTGTAGATATCATTAGGAGCGTTTCTCTCATTTGACTGTATGCTTCCGAGGGCCTCCAGCTGTGGGATTCACTGTAACTAAACAGGGAGGGAAAGAACCGACGGAATGATAATCCCCCCCCAATAACGGACAAAGTAGGCAAAAGGCATTCTGCTGTCTACAGCACTATAAACACACTTGGTCAGGAGAAAACGGAGTTTGGAAGGAAAATGCACAAGGCCCAACCCAACAATGCCGTTGATCCTTATGGCGTCATCTACCCATGTTGCAGCGAAGGGCAGTCGTCTTGACCGCCACTTACCTAGGCGAAGTCCTTTGGTCTTACTGGGATTCAGTCTGGCACCTGTGGCTCTTTGAAACTTCGACAACCTGCCAGTAAGGGCCTTGAAGGAAGCTAGGTCGGAGACTACGCATGTGACGTCATCAGCATACTGAAGGCACTTCAACACCACCGGGAATGTGAAAAGGTTGAAACAAAGGCTCTACATGAAAAGCTCTTGCTAATGATTCACTAAACAATACGTCTGACGGTAGGCCATTAACAATAAGGAGGTCCATTTAACAAAAACTGGATTCAAACGAAACCTAAGTCAGGAGACCCCCTCGAACCGAAAAACAAACGGCCAATCACCTACAAGGGGCACAAAAAAATTCCTTCTGTCTGTAGGTTGGTTAGGGGCATAAACGTTACATAGGAAGAAATTCCCGCAAGGATGTTTGATGGTGATGCATACCAATCGGCCCTCATGATCATGATCAACCTTTCCGACCAGGGAAGTCCATCTTGGAGAAACAGGCGTGCTTAAAAACGAGCACGGCTAAACCACGTCCCCAAGCGAGAGACTACACCCAATACCCAATACACTTCAGTAAAATGACAGTAAGGAGGTCCATTTAACAAAAACTGGATTCAAACAAAACTTCCTTCAAAATTTTAAAGAGGAATCCATGATCAACCATGTCGAAGGCCTTCTCCTGATCGAGGGAGACCAGGGCACATGGAAGATCACGGTCCATCACGTATTCAACTAAGTCCCGCACCACCCAGAGGTTCTGCTGAATACTGTGTCCCCGCACCGCACAAGTCTGAAAGGACCCTACAAGATCTGGCATAACTGTTCCTAGCCGATTGGCCGTTTGTTTTTCGGTTCGAGGGGGTCTCCTGACTTAGGCAGCAAAGTAATTATGCCTGTGCGCTGCGAGTGGCTCAGTGAGCCAGCAAGGAAGCCAGAGACGAATACGTCACGGAGATCATGTGCTACGGTACCCCAGAAGCGTTTATAGAATTCTACTGGAATACCGTCGGACCCAGGTGCCTTTCCGCCTTTCATCTTCGCCACTGCCTTCCAGAGCTAATAGTCAAAGGGGAGCCAAGTTCATCATTCTGATCTTGGGGTCTTGTCAATGGTATCTAATAGGGACTTTTGAAGGTCTTCATCGACATCTGCCTGGGTATACAGCTGCTCATAAAAGTTTTTATACACGAGAGGGTCCTTATGTACCACACCGTGGGCGTCACGGACAGCTTTTATACTTCGATCGATGGCATCTTTTGTGACGTCCCGGTAGAACTTAATGGTTGGTTTCTCCTCCGCCTCCACACAATGCACACGAGCACGAACCCGGTAATTTTCCATCAAGGTACTGCTGGATTGCATGAAGTGCGGAGTGGTCCCCGTTCCTCTCCCTAGAGCAAAGTGAAAGGAACTCCTCCCTTCTTCGACGAGCTCTTGCTACACAATATTCCACTGTAAACTGTTTGATGCGGGTCTTTACATCATCCCACCACTCTAAATCTGTTGAAAAGGCCGGCCTCAAAGTTCGCCACCCTTCGTATCTGGCCTTAAAATCTTTGCTATATTCAGCCTCCGTTAGAATATCTGTGTTCATTTTCCAGAACCCCCTCCCTACTGGCCATGACTCTGGGGGTTTCAATGAGACAGTAACTGCATCATGGTCCGAAATTGGACATGCCACAACTTCACAATCACTTGGTGACAGAGCCGTTGGAGCGTACACCCTGTCCAACCTTGAGGCGAACACGGACAAGCCAGGATGCTGCACTCTCCAAACGTCAACCATATCGTGATTCTTTGTGAACATGTCCAACTCCACCATACCGACACTACAGCTTGAAGATGTGAAGGTGGACATTCGATCAAACCGTGTCCCTCCAGATAGGATACAAGGGGCACAGCCAGGAACGAAGGATGGCAGGGTAGCAAAAAAATTCCTTCTGTCTGTAGGTTGGTTGGGGGCATAAACGTTACATAGGAAGAAGTTCCCGCAAGGATGTTTGATGGTGATGCATACCAACCGGCCCTCATGATCATGATCAACCTTTCCGACCAGGGAAGTCCATCTTGGAGAAACTGAAATGACAGATCCACAGGAAGATGCGGAACCAAAGGAAGCGTACAAACCCCCACCCCATTCGTAGGACCAGGTGTAGACATCGTCCTCATTAACAATGTGAGTCTCTTGGAGGAAAACGAAGTCCACACCTAATGATATACAAAATTGGAATATTCTGGACCGCTTCCGACTGTCCCTCATGCCGTTTACATTCAGGGTCATGAGGGACAGGGGACCATTCATGAAATGTGGAGTGTGAAATTACAAAACTGTCTCTGACCTGGCCTTTTTGTTACATGGATCTGGTGCTGGTGGCACAGGACTAACTCCCCCTCCCCGGTCGGACACCTCCCCTGAGGCCGACCTTTTCAACTTGGGCTCAAGTTCAACGGCCTCACACAAATCAAACCAGCCCTCCCCAGATGGTGGGTCCTTTGGTGGAGGCTCTGAGGCAGGTCCTCCCACATCTGACATGGCACTGTCAGACTCCGAATCCGATGACAGTTGAAGGTCATTCTCTACTGTCAGTATTCCAGCTTCCCCAGGAACTGGTGCGGATTGTGCCTCAGGCACTGATGTGGAGGGTTGGGAAGGGCCTACCTCAGGGTTCCCACAGACCACCTCACGTCTCTTAGAAGCTAGGAACTCTTGTTCCACCTGATGTGCCACCTCATCAGGCGTAGGGGACCTGGGTTCCTCCACCATTGGTTCAGGGTCTGATAACGAGGGTTCACTTGCCGGCTCCACATCTGCGCTTGCACGCGCAGAGTACGACGTGGGGCAGGCACCAGAGACATGTCCCTCCTCCCCACACAGGTTACACCGCACCTCATTGGGACATGTTGCCCTGTCATGCCCCAACTGCAAGCATCTGCCACAGCGTTTGTTTGGGCATAACTTGGCCTCATGCCCCTCCTCTCTACACTGGAAACATGTGCGGGGCTGGCCAAAATACCTGATGTGGGCCTTAGACCCCCCTATGAACAGGACGGAGGGGATGTCTCGTTTCAGCTCCATACGGAACTGTCTCTTTCCGTTGAGAATACCGGCTAATTCACCCTCACTGTATTTCACCCAACACCAGTCTGAGACAGTTCCGTACTGTCCTAGAACCCTCGCTACCAGGCTCTGATCTACCTCAAAATTGAGGTACAACAGTCAGACCCTCCACTCCCTTCAGGGAGGAAACCCCCTTTAATCGAGCAGCATCAGTCCGGAACTTCAAATCATACGTATTTCGGGATGCAAGGGCCTGCAGCATCTCTATATCCTTAACCTCTACCTTATTGTTCTTCAACACAGAAAAAACATGCTGGGGTGTAACATTCCCCCTCGACTCAAACTGTAACTTAACGATACTGCTATCCCGACCTCCGGGCATAGCAGCAAAGGTTTGTGGCACAAGGCCACGCAGCAACTAGAGAGAAACTTCAGCACAGCACAGCAGTTCAAACCCAGTCAGGGAAAATAGAAAGGGAACCCAACACTAAACTATAGACCAGGCGTGCTTTAAAACAAGCACGGAAACCACGAGCACGTCCCCAAGCGAGAGACCACACCCAATATCCAACAGTGAAACGACAGTAGTATATGTTAATATAACAAGCAGCACAGTACAGCACAATGCCAAAATTCAGCACGATCAGCGAGAACTCCGTGAAAACACGTCCGCTCTCGACGAAGACCAGAACTGAACTTGTGTTGGTGTATATATCTGTATATATAGCTTTCTTACTGTAATGAACATAATTTTCCGTTAGATTTAGTAGTTTCAATGCACTTTAAAAGCACACAGCAGTAAGAAAACCTGACCCTAAACACAACTACGGAACAGGCGTGCTTCAAAACGAGCACGATCAAAAGCCCTTTCCCCTAGAGGGACTACACACCAACGCTACAATAGAACTAGCACAGAGCTGCACAACGCTAAAATTCAGCACGGGCAATCGACGAGAGCTCCGCGAAAACACGTCCGCTCATAATTTTCTGTTTGATTTAGCAGTTTTTAAAAAGTTTGCACTTCTGTTTCTGCCCGATCCGGTTTGAGTTTTGTTTTTTGTTTTTGTCTTTCTGTTTGAGAGTGTCCGTTTCAATGCACTTAAAAAGCCGTTTTTTGTTTGTTTGTATGTGCCGTTTCAATGCACTTAAAAAGTGCTTTTTACGTACACAACTCAGACCAGACGGGACAAAGCATATCTTGAACTATGCCCAGAATTCATACCATTACGGACGCAATGAGAGATTTTGTGAGGATAATTTACAAATGCCACCCCAACCCATTACTATTTACAAACTCACCTATTTACACATTACCAAACAAAGAGTAAACACAGGATTAATTACTAACTATCACCCGCCCGCCCGCACTAAACGAACAAAGTCGGCCTCGACCCTCAGTTTGATTTCCGTCTTTACCGACGACGACGTCGGCAGGCCTCCCTTCACCCTTAAAAACAATATTGTTTGTGTTGGAAAGCGTTAGCCGGTCAGCCAGGACTTGAAACCACTCCAAGAGGAGAGCCACAAAACCACAATGCCAAAACACACTCTCCCATTTTGTACACCCAGTGCTGGGGCATATGCCATCTCCAAGACGCCACCGAAGTCGCTTGAGATTGGTTTCAATGGCATCATGTGCAGTTCGCCACAGGAAGTCTCGCCGGCGGTAGTCTAGTGACTTACCGTCCACAGCGGCATAGAGTCATCAAAAGTGGCCCGGTACAGGTCCCCCGCGCTGGACTGCGAAACCTCCCCTACAGTAAACATCATACGGAGAGTATCCCTCAGGTGACAATATATCTTTGAGGGTCTCCCGCTGTGGGGCATACTATTACCAAACAGGGACGGAAGGAACCCACGCAACGACAACCCCCCCCACCCATGTCTACCCCCCCCCCCCCCATGTCTAAGTTCCTGGTACACAACCTTTCTTCTGACCAGCTCCGTTTTCCCTGACCATAAGAACTTAAATACGGCCCTCTCAAGTCGCACAAGGGCACCCACTGGAGCTACCAGAACAGTGCCCGGGTACCACAAGGGAAGGTAAATGAAGGTCTGTCATCCTAGCTTCCGTCAAGTCCACCTTTTCGTTCCAGGTAGGTGACTCAGGTGAGTCGTAACCAAACCATATACCATTGATTTTCATGGCATCGTCAACCCAAGATGCCACGAAGGGCAGTTGTTTCCACCGCCACTTACCCAGACGTAGTCCTTTACCCCGCCAAGACAAGTCTCTCTTTGATCAGCGCCCTGAAGGAAGCTAGGTCAGAGACTACACACGTGACATCATCAGCATACTGAAGGCACTTGACTGTGGCACCACCAGGAATATGAAAAGGTCGAAACAAAGGGTCTTCATGGAGGGCTACATAAAGGTGACAGGGGACATCACTGCCGTACCCCACGTTGTACTCTGAAGGGGTCAGACGGTATGCCATTCACAATAACACGACTATATACATTATGATACAATAAAGCGATCAATTTAACAAAGACAAAACTTCTTTAAAAAGGAGGGAAGCGCACATGGAAGATCACGGTCCATTACATACTCTACTAAGTCCCGCACCAACCAGAGGTTCTGCTGAATACTGTGTCCCCGCACCGCACACGTCTGAAAGTACCCAGCCTGTTGCAAAGGGCTTTCGACAGGATCTTGTAGTCCACATTTAACAACGTTATTGGTCGCTTGTTTTTCGGCTCAAGGGGGTCTCCAGACTTGGGTAACAAAGTTATTACACCTGTGCGCTGCGAGAGGCTTAACGAACCAGCAAGGAAGGCAGACGTAAATACATCCAGGAGATAATGTCCAACGGTACCCCAAGAGCGCTTGTAGAATTCTACCGAGATACCGTCCGACCCTGGCGACTTTCCGTCCTTCATTTTCGTCACCGCCTTCCAGAGCTCGTCGACAGTCAAGGTGGAACCAAGTTCATTGTTCTGCTCTGTAGAGGGGAACTGCCTGGGTGTTAAAGCTGTTTATAGAAGTTCTGATACACTTCGACAATGTCGAGGGGTTCCTTCTGTACCGTACCGTGTACGTCACGGACTGCTCTAATACGGCGATCAATGGCATACTTTGGGACGTCTTGGTAAACACGGACCCCATAAGCAACTTCTGAGCAAGGTGCTGCTGGATGGCATGGAGTGCGGAGGAGTCCCCTTTCCTATCCCTAACGCAGATCGAGAGGAACTCTTCCCTTCTTCGAGGAGCTCTTGGTACACAATAATCAACTGATCTTCATCCCAAAGGCCGGCCTCAGTGTTCGTCACCCTTCGTACCTGGCTTTCAGTTGTTCCTTATATTCAGCCTCCGTTAAGATAACTGTATTCATTTTTCAGAACCCCCTCCCAGAAGGCTATGACTCAGGGGGTTGGAAGGAGAGAGTAACTGCATCGTGGTCCGAAACTGGACAAACCTCGACGCGTCCGTGCCATCAGGATGGTGCCAAGTGAACACCGACAAACCGGGATGTTGCACTCTCCAAATGTCAACCATGTCGTGATCCTTTGTAAACATGTCCAGTCCCGCCATGCCAACGCTACAGCCCGAAGACACACAAGAGGACATACGGTCGAGCTGTACGTCAGGGACAGAGTTAAAATCTCCAGCCAGGATACAAGGGGCACTGCCAGGAACGAAGGATGGCAGGGTCACGAAAAAGTTCCTTCTATCTGAAGGCCGATTGGGTGCGTAAACGTTGCACAGAAAGAAGCTTCCACATGGGTGCTTTATTGTTACGCACACCAACCGACCCGCGTGATCAGAATCAACTTTTCCGACCAGGGTGGACCACCTAGGCGAAAGTAAAATAACTGAACCACAAGACGTCGGGGAACCAAAGGAAGCATACAAACCCCCACCCCATACGAAGGACCAGGTGTGGACATCATCCTCATTTACAATATGGGTCTCCTGGAGAAAAGCGAAGTCCACACCCTGTGATTTACAAAACTGAAATATTCTGGATCTCTTCCGACTGTCCCTCAAGCCATTAACATTTAGGGTCAAGAGGGACAGGTGATCGGCATTGGCTACGTGTTTACCTGAGACTTGGCCTTTTTGCTCTGTGGATTCTTGGGTATTGGCTCCGCATTGCCCCTCTGACACCTCACCTGAGGCCGACCTCTTGAGTGGGGATTCTGGCACAGATCCCCCACACAAGTCAAACCAGCCCTCCCCCGATGGTGGATCCTTTGGAGGAGGCTCAGAAGCAGGCTCTCCATCATCTGACATCTCATTAATAGCTTCATCGGAGGAGAGGTGGAGGTCCTCCACAACTGTTGCCACATCAGCCTCCATGGGGGTTAATTGGGATGATGGTGGAGAGTCTGCCTTGGGAGATCCAGTGCCCGTCTCACGTTGTTTGGAGGCGTGGAAATCTTGTTCCACTTCATTGGCTGCCTCCTCCAATTCCTGAGTGGAATATTCCGGTCCCGGCTGCGATGCCTCCGGTGCCTGCCCCGACACCTGCACCGGCACGGGCAGAGTACGATGTGGGGACACGCACCAGAAACATCCCCATCCTCCCTGCAAATATTACACCGCACCTCGTTGGGGCAATCTGCCCTGTCGTGCCCCAGCAACAGGCACCTGCCGCAACGTTTGTTGGGACACGACTTAGCCTCGTGACCCTCTTTAGAGCACTTAAAACACGTGCGGGCTTCCCAAAATACCTTATGTGGGCCTTGGAACCCCCAATAAACAGGAAGGATGGGATGTCCCTCTCCAGTTCCATACGGAACTGCCTCTTGCCATTAAGAATGCCTTTCAATTCACCTTCAGTGTAAATACACATTCGCATGTCTGAGACAGTTCCGTACTGGCCCAGAACCCTCGCTGCCAGGCGCTGCTCGACCTCGAAGTTCAGGTACAGCACCGTCACTACCACAGAGCGATCATATGGAGTGACAGTGAGTCCCTCTGCCCCCTTCAAGCAGGACACGCCTTTCACACGGGCGGCATCAGACCTGAACTTTCTTTAATGTCCACACCTCTATTCTTTAACAACGAAAACACTTGCGGGGGAAGAACACTCGCCCCTGACCGAAACTTAACAATCGTGCTATCCCGACCTCCGGGCATAGCAGCGAATGGTTGTGGCGCAAGGCGACAATAACAAAACTTCAGCACCCAAACTCAAAACTTATGTAGAGGGGAAACGTAAGGTAACTCAACACAATAGCACAAGGATAGACTGGGCGTGGAGCACGACCAAGCACCTGTTCCTAAAGGAGACCACACCCGACACTACAAATAGTATGCCAGCAATATAGTACAGTATAGCACAGTACAACAAGGCACAGAGCAAGCTCCGTGAAAACACGTCCGCTCTCGACGAAGACCAGAACTGAACATCTGATTTGTCCTGGGCATGACGTTAAACTGCATCCAGGTTGTGGCTTCTGTTCTATTCAGCCAGTCTAGAGCAGGACCACTCAGTGTTTGCCCTTCTGAGGGCGTACTTGTCCATTTGGGACGTTAAGCTCCTTAAGGGAGCAGAACTCCTCCGGGACGAACCCGATTCTGGTCTTCTTCGGGAGCGGACGTGTTTTCGCTCTGCTCTCGTCGTTTGGTCGTGCTGGGCTTTGGTACTACTGTGCTGTGCTGTGCTGTGTTAGAATACTACATACATACTTACATACATACAATAATCATTACTCAATTTGTGTGCAGAGTTGTAGTGTTTGTTCTCGTATAGGAGGTTTTGGCCGTGCTCGTTTTAAAGCACACCTGCTTATCGTTGTATTCTGTTTGGATTTCCCTTACTGTTTTTGTATCTTTCGGAAAGTGTTGAGATTTTTTTCTCCTGTTGTTGCGTGGCGTCGTGCCACAAACCTTTAACTGCTATGCCCGGCGGTCGGGATAGTAGTATTGTAAAGTTGGAGTTTGCGTCGGAGATGAACGTTGCCCCCCCCCCCCCCTGGCGTTTTCTGTATTGAAAGACAATGGTGTCCCGGTGAAAGAGGTAGAGATGTTGCAGGCGCTTCAGGCCCGCAACACGTACGACCTCAAATTCAGGTCCGATGCTGCCCGTGTAAAGGGGGTTAATTCTCTGAAGGGCGTTAAAGGGCTCACTGTCACCCCATACGATCGTTCTGTGGTGGTGACAGTGCTCTACCTGAATTTTGAGGTCGAGCAACGCCTGGTTGCGAGGGTTCTGGGGCATTACGGACTGTCCTTAATTCCCAGTGGTGTAGGTACGGGGAGGGTGAGTTGAAAGGGATTTTTTAATGGGAAGAGGCTGTTCCGTATGGAACTGGACAAGGACATTCCCTCCGTCCTTTTCATAGGAGGTGTGAAGGCCCACATTAGATATTTTGGGCAGCCCCGCACCTGTTACAAGTGTTCAAAGGAGGGACACGAAGCCAGGGCGTGTCCCATCAGACGTTGCGGCAAGTGCTTCCAGGAGGGGCACGATAAGGACGAATGCCCCAACAAGGTGCGGTGCAACCTCTGTCAGGAGGAGGGACGTTTCTGGTGCCTGCCCCACATCTTACTCGGCTCGTGCCAGTGCAGAGGTGGGACGGGCACCTGAACCCACGCAGCCAGGCCCAGAACCAGCAGTAGAGACACCGGGGTCCCATTCATCCCAAGTGGTGGTTAACCATGGAGAGGAACCTGAACCCCCCCCCCCCAGCCAGGCCCAGAACCACTAGTGGAGGCACCTGAGTCCCCTTCAACCCAAGAGGTGGTCAATCAGGTGCTGCGGGACTTTGAAGCCACCTCGAAGTCCTGTGAGTCTGGAGGCCCCGATGGAGGTCCCTAGGCTATAATTTCTGTACCCCCGTCACCGGAGGAGGCTACTATATCTGTGGTAGAGGGTGACCTCCAGCTCTCCTCGGACTCAGGAGACTCATATTGTGAACGAGGACGAGGTCCACGCCTGGTCCTACGAATGGGGTGGGGGGTTGCACGCTTCCTTTGGGTCAACAACATCATGTGGTTCTATTATTTTAGTTTCGCCAAGGTGGACTCCACTGGTCGGAAAAGTTGATTCCGATCACGAGGGCCGGTCGGTATGCATTACGATAAGGCACCCTTGTGGGAATTTTCTGCTATGTAACGTGTACGCGGCCTTCGGACAGGAGGAATTTTTTCACAGCCCTACCATCCTTCGTTCCTGGCAGCGCCCCATGCATCCTGGCAGGAGACTTTAACTGTGTCCCCGACACACAGTTCGACCGAATGTCCTTATGTACATCGTCGGGCTGTAGTGTCGGCATGACGGAATTGGACATGTTCCTAAAGTATCGTGACATGGTTGATGTGTGGCGAGCAAAACATCCCGGCTTGTCCGTGTTCACTTGGCACCGTCCTGATGGCACAGACGCATCGCGTTTAGACCGGGTGTACTCTCCACCTTCACTGTCACAGAGTGACTGTGAAGTAGTTACATGTCCAATTTCGGATCATGATGCAGTTACTGTCGTTTTTCAGCCTCCGGAGTCTTGGCCAACAGGGAGGGAGTTCTGGAAAATGAACACACAAATATTAACGGAGGCTGACTACAGAGATCAGTTTAAAGCTAGGTACGAGGGATGGCGAACACTGAGGCCGGCCTTCTCAACAGATTTGGAGTGGTGGGATGACGTAAAGGACCGCATAAAACGTTTTACAATTGGTTACTGTGTAGCGAGAGCTCGTCGAAGAAGAGAAGAGTTCCTCTCACTCTGCTCTAGGGAGAGGGACGGGGACTCCTCCGCACTCCCTGCAATTCAGCAGTACCTTGATGAGAAATTGCACGGGGCCCGCGTTCGTGCTCGCGTAAATTGCGTGGAGGCGGAGGGAAAACCTACTATAAAATTCTACCGGGACGTCACAAAGTATGCCATTGACCGCCGCATAAAGGCGGTCCGTGACGTTCACGGTACAGTGCAGAGGGACCCTCTCGACATGGTGGAGGTGTTTAAAAAAAACTACAAACAGCTTTATTCCCAAGCCGATGTCGAAGAAGGGCTCCAAAAGTCCCTGTTAGAGAATATTGATAAGATCCCCTCTAAGGGGCAGAATGATGAACTTGGTTCTCCCCTGACTGTCGACGAGCTTTGGAAGGCAGTGGCGAAAATGAAAAACGGGAAAGGCGCCTGGGTCCGATGGTATCCCTGCTGAATTCTACAAACGATTCTCGGGTACTGTTGGACACGACCTTCGTGATGTATTTGCCTCTGCCTTCCTTGCTGGATCATTGAGTCCCTCGCAGCGCACTGGTGTTATAACATTGCTGTCAAAGTCTGGAGACCCCCTAGACCCGAAAAACACCTTGTTGAATGTGGACTACAAGATTTTGGCAAAAGCCCTTTGTAGCAGGCTGGGCACAGTCATGCCAGATCTTGTAGGACCTCTCCAGACATGTGCGGTGCGGGGACACAGTATTCATCAGAACCTGTGGTTGATGCGGGACCTAGTTGAGTATGTGATGGACCGTGATCTTCCATGTGCGCTTGTCTCCCTCGATCAAGAGAAGGCATTTGACTCTCTTTAAAGTTTTGGAAAAGTTTAGTTTAAATCCGGTTTTCGTTAAATGGACCTCGTTATTGTATAATAGTGTATATAGTCGGGTTGTCGTTAATGGCCTACCGTCGGACCCCTTCAAAGTCCAGCGTGGGGTACGGCAGGGGTGTCCCTTGTCACCTCTACTCTATGTATTGTTTAGTGAGTCTCTTGCAAGGGCCTTTCAAGTTGAGCCTTTGTTTAAACCTTTTCATATACCTGGTGGATATGAAGTCAAGTGCCTCCGGTATGCTGACGACGTCACATGCGTAGTCTCCGACCTAGCTTCCTTCAGGGCCCTTACTGGCACACTCTCCACCTTTCAGAGAGCGACGGGTGCCAGACTGAACCCCACCAAGACCAAAGGACTCCGTCTAGGTAAGTGGCGGTCGAAGCAACTGCCCTTCGCGGCATCGTGGGTAGACGACGCCATGAAAATCAATGGCATATGGTTTGGTTATGGTTCACCCGAGTTACTTACCTGGAACGAGAAAGTGGACCTGGTGGAGGCTAGGTTGAACGACTTCAGCGAGCGCCACATTAGTCTGTTTGGGAAGGTAGCAGTTATTAATCGTTTCATTTACCCTCTCTTGTGGTACCCTGGCACTGTTCTGGCTGCTCCGGACGGTGTCCTGGTGCGGCTCGAGAGGGCAGTGTTTAGGTTCCTTTGGTCAGGGAAAACGGAGCTGGTCAAAAGAAAGGTGGTGTACCAAGATCCTGGACGGGGGGGATTGGGCCTCGTGCACTTTCCTTCAAAGCTTCGTTTTCTCCTGACTAAGTGCGTTTTTAGCGCCGTCGGCAGTGAGATGCCTTTCGCCTACTTTGTCCGTTATTGGGGGGGGGGGGGGGGATTGTCGTTCCGGTGGTTTTTTCCCACCCTGTTTAGCAACAGTGTACCTCCTCACAGCTGGAGGCCCACAAAGGCATACTGTCTCATGAAGGAAACACTACGTACCATGTCCACTGTAGGAGACGTATCACAAACAAGTGCGGGGGAACAGTACCGTGCAATTTTGGACGGCTTGGTAGGTCGGGTCCAGCCCGGGGACTACACGTCAGGGCCAGACGTGTGGCGTGTGATCCACAGCAGGTCACTTGATTACCGCCGGCGAGACCTGCTGTGGCGGATTGCTCACGACGCCATCGTCACGAATCTCAGGCGCCTCCGGTGGCGTCTTGGAGATGGCATTTGTCCCCGCGCTGGATGCACCAAGTGGGAGAGTGTGCCTCATGTGTTTTGGCAGTGTGGCTTTGTCGCCCTCCTCTGGGAGTGGTTTCAGTCCCTGGCTGATCGCCTCACGTCCTGCAGGACCTGGGCGGTTAGCCAGGACTACGCCTTGTATGGTCTATCGCCCCCACCATGCAGTGCAAGTGTTTGTAACATTCTGACCTTTGTTTCAGCCTCCATTAAGCTGGCCTTGTGGAGAGACAGATGTCATATTGTGTTTAGGGGGGAGGGGATGTCTGCCGACGCTGTCGTTAAGTCGGTGAAGGCAGAGGTTAGGCTTAGGGTTGAAGCGGACCTCGCCCGTCTGCCGAGGGCGGCGTTTGGCAGGCGGTGGGGTCCACTTGTTTCAAGGAGGGCGGGAGGGGTGATAGTTAACCTGTAAATGTTTTTCATTTCCGTTATTTTGTTAAGGGAGAAAATAAATATTTGTTTGTTTAAGTAAGTAAGGGTAGTAGTGTAAATAGTTAATACTTTTGTTCTTACCAGGTCCGGTTGTGGGTTCTTCTGTTTGAGAGTGTCCGTTTCGATGCACTTAAAAAGCCCCCGCCCCCCTTAAGGGAGCAGAACTCCTCCGGGAGTAATCGTTTGGTTTTCGCCCCTTGGCTCTTCGCCAGAGTCGCCGAGTCGTGGGGACTTTAAGAAAAAAAGATTTGGGGCTGTTGTCAAGCATTGGCGTTTGACTTGTGATTGGGTGGGTCTGTGCTTATGATGTTGTACATAGTTTGGTAAATATCTGTATATATAGCTTTATTATTGTAATGAACGTAAGTTCTGTACATAGTATAGCTTTATTACTGTAATGAACATAATTTTCTGTTTGATTGCGTAGTTTGTAAATGGTTTGCATTTATGTTTCTGCCCAACCCGGCTTGAGTTTTGTTTTTGTTTGTATGTGCCGTTTCAATGCACTTAAAAAAGACCTTTTGATTAGGGCTTGGAGGACTTGTACGTTGTCTTTTTACGTACATAGAAACGGGCACGGAGAACCAATAACACAACTCATACCAGACGGGACAATACATAACTTGAACTATGAGCAGAATTCATACCATTACGGACGCAGAGAAAGATTTTGTTATGATAATTTACAAAACCCAACCCAGGATCTGTTATGTTAGGTTGTTGGGTTCCCTTTTTTGTGTACTTGCTAGAGTGCTTTCCTCCTGGTGCTGTGTGTGGCCTAGAGCCACAAACCCATCGCTCAGTAGTGGTGACAATGTTGTACCTGAACTTAGAGGTCAATGAGGGCCTGGTAGCAAGGGTTCTTGGGCAGTACGAAACTGTCTCAAGATAAGTGGTGGTGCAAGTATGGGGAATGTGAGGGTATCTTTAATGGCAGGAGACAGTTGCATATGGTGCTGAAAAAGACATACCGTCCTTCCTCTTCATCGGGGGTTGGAAGGCTTCACATCAGGTATCTGGAGCAGCCTTGTACCTGTTTTAAATGTGGAGGTTGAGGGGCACAAATCCAAGTCTTGCTCCAATAGACGCTGTGGCAGATGCCTGGAGTTAGGGCATGGCAAGGCTGAGTGTCCGAATGGGGTGCGGTGCAACCTTTGTGGGGAGGAGGGACGTGTTTGGTGCTTGCCTTGCATCATACTCTGCTCATGTCGGTGGGGATGTAGGGCCAGCACCAGGACCCTTGCAATCAGTTCTAGATTTTTCCACCCAGGAACTGGAGAAGGAAGTACAAGAGGTTGAGCAGGATTTTCTAGCTTCTAAGAGGTGTGAGGGTAGCAGTGGGAGTGTTCAGGTTGAATCTCCGCCGTCGTCCCCACTGACACCTGGGGAGGATTGAAGTGATGGTTGAGGAGGACTTTCGGCTCTCCTCAGATTTCGAGTCTGAAACGGATTTGACCGATTGTGCAGATCCTGTCTCAGAGCCTCCTCCAGGGATCCATCATCAGGGGAGGGCTGTTTTGATTTTTGTGAGGGTGGGGCTCTGGAGCCTTCACTAAAGAGGTCGATCGATGATCTTTCTGGGGGTGACCATTCTGGGCCCCCGATACCGAGCCCAAGGAGTAAAGTGGTCAAGCTCCAGGTGGATACCATAGAAAAGTGGTACCTTGTGATTTTGCCCCCAGGCGTGGGGTGGGTTGTTCCTGATTTGTTTTGGAGATTGGTGTCCGATGGTTAGTTGGCGGGTTGTCTGGGTTGGCGTGTTCCTGTGTTGAATGTCATGGTTAGCCTTTGTGTTTTTGTCCGGCCGGTCTGAGTTGTCCTTTTGTTGCAAAATGCCTGTTTCGATGTCCGTCATGAACGTTAAAAGACGCACCAACACCTAAACAACCCGCCAACTCACCACCCGACACCAACCTCCAGGACAAATGTCATTAACAATATTAGGAAGTTCACCCTTTTAAGTAAGAAACTCTCTACAAGCTTCCACGGTGTACCATCGGCGTGGGGGATATTAGAGTACAGGGCCGAAACTTTTAAGGTAACCAAGTGAACTGGGGGGGGGGGGGGGTTAAAGGCGGAATATCGCTTAAAATGGGGGGGTTAAAGGCGGAATATCGCTTAAAATTCTTAAGAAATGTGTGGCGTCTTGAACAAAGCTAGTGTTACTGCTAACATAAGGATCCAAGATGGAATCGGTGAGGATGTCTATTCCTGAGATAACGGGTCTTCCTGGATGTATAATATTGAGTATTTTGCTTTTTTTGACATTTGGATAGTGCTATGATTTCTTTAGATCCCAGGTTACTTAAGCTAGTACAATTTGTTTAATTTAGGAAAAGTGTACAAGACAGCGGATTCCGGGTTCTCAGGAATAAGGTCTCTCACCTGTTCTCGTAACTCTGGAGTGTCCGAAGACTTACCAGTTCGTGATCGCAGCCCTTTTGTCAGCACGTTTGATGATGATTTTGTTTGATCTGAGAGTTCGTATCGCACAGGCCTCTTGGGTTGTAACATTTGGAGGTGTCCATAGGGAGCGGCTAGAAGTATTAGACTTTTGAAGGGAGGGCTGGATAATTCTTTCTTGAGGTTGTTCTTTCGGTTTACCAGAAAAGTATTCTCTCAGTTTTACTCCGCGACTAAACTGTCCAACAGAATCAAGTTTTTTTGAGGGACAAAAGGATAGTCCTTTTCGCAAGAGTGAAATCTCGTCGCACTTGAGTTGTTGTGGTGATCTAGGTGAGCAGGGCAAACAAAGTCGGGAAAGGAATTGAAAACATGAGGATGGCCGGCACGGCTCAAATGTCTTAAAAGGTTATCGTCTTCTGTTGAGATCTTATGTTTCGTGACTTTTGACGAAAGTTGTAGTTGTAGAGATCATTTTAGTGACTGTCTGATGAGACAACGTTCACTTGCTGAAATCTGTTCACTAAAGTTATTCTGTCTGTAGTAAGCTTTCTTTAAAGCTGCGTCTCGTATTTTGTACCATGCAGTTCGAATGATTCTTTCACAGAAGGAAGGTTGGAGTAAGGGTTACGGATGCGTAAGCCTTTCGGTACAATGTTAAGTTTGTTACCGTGAGTGAGGAAAATGGACAAAAGAGGGTACTGTTTTGTAGTCAAATACTTCCGCCCCACCTGAGGCCTTCCTCGGTGACAAAATATTGTGTTACGTCATAAGCAAGGATCTGCACGATTTTCTGAGGGATCTGATCTTTCCAACTTCTTCGCTCCTGGCCAGCCAGTGGTGGCCCTCCGTTTAGCATCATGTAATTGAAATTTCATGGAAATGTCATGGAACTTTATTTTCTTGGAAAGCTGGGAACCCCGACCATTCAGTGACATGTTTACGTTCACTTCGCAACCTTAAACCCACAAAGTACAGCTGCTTCAGGTCTGTGTGAGCGCAATTCACGGACTGTATTGTCCTGGGTGGCATTGTCTACAATATATGTGCAGTTTGTTGTGCTCCATGAGTTCTCTGCCTCGTTTACAGGCACAGCAAGTTTGCTGGGGGTAATCACATATGGGTTATTCCATGTTAAATTATTGGAAGCTGTCGTCAACAGACTCGAATTCCCAAAACAGTGGTAGACAGTGAAGAAAAAAGCATATTCTGAAAATATTAGCGCAATTTCGCAAATCAGCAGCAAAGTATTTTGGCTTTTTTGTCAATTTTAAGGACCAATTTCTTAGGAAATACATAATCAACCATCCTGTAATAATATATGAAACTGTTCGAAAGCATTTCATTTTAAAATAATACGGGAGAATCCTGTTAAAATGACATAGTAAAGCTCATTTTGTTAATTGAGACAAATGTCTTCTTAGTCATCGTTTTGATTGGTGGCATTACTTCAGACAAATGGTTTAGTATGCGTATGCATTAGTATGTGGTATAATACTGTACGTATACTGTACAGTATACATAGTATGTGCACAACTCTATGAAAACTTACAGAAAGACTTTGACTTTAAAAAAAAAAAAAAAAAAAAAACATTTCGGTATTTAACCCCGAGGTATTATTTTTGCGATGGTGATGTCGTGTGTGTGACGCCTTTGGCATGTTTACACGAAATCTCCAGAAGGGTAAGTGTGACAAATCTCATTTGTTGTGTCGGTTGTCCATACTGTGTAGATGATCCCTATTGTTTTTGGTGGACGTGAAAGGTCATTTTGGGTCATAAGAGGTCAAAATATTGTAAACATTACATCTTAAGATATGTGCATGTGGCTATGTTCATATGTAGTGTTTATTTGGTGTGTAGATAGGACATGTTGAGTTCAAAACACGATATCTCAAAGAACGGTCCATGTGACTATGCTCCTATGCAGTAGATGAACCCCATCAATTTTCGTGGAGGTCATTCGGGGTCATGAGAGGTCAAAATGGTTAATGTGTAGGTTGGTTATATTGAGTGTGTATCGTTCGTACTGAATAAATGGTCCCTATTGTTCTTGGTGGAGGTAAAAGGTCATTTGGGGTCAGAGAGGTCAGTCTCAATATCACGTTTACAAAATTCGGTAAGTGGATTAAGTATGTGGATGTGACACAGCGAGCAAAATCCTATAGTTCCAGGTGGTCAAAGGCCTTCCATGAGCTTACATTTCAGCGGCAAGGAATCACTAAGTCTTTTGGATTTCAGGAAAGTGTCATATAGAGAGGACAGGTCTATCTTTCCCCCGAAAAATATTAAGAATTTTTGAACAATCCTGTGCAATAACGCAACTTTACAACTGATTAATAAAACCAAAAGTACCTATAACTCTATAATTTTGTGTTTAGTTGTGCCTCCCAAAATGCTCCATGTGAGGCAATTTTGTAAAAAATGGCATTTTCAAGGCAACATTTCTTCACATTCAAAGAAAAAAAAAAAAAAAAAACCTGAAAGATTCATTCTATATTACTATCTCAAGAAATTACAGGGCTCTAGGTGTTTCACTTACAGAGATATCTCTCGCTAACCTGCCAAGAATTTAGGGCACTTAAGTGAGCCCTGACTCTACAAACCTGATATATGGGATTGTATTATATTTCGATCATTAGAGGCTGGCTAGTGGTGTTTCCTGAGAAATGGTCCTTAAAATTGCACTAAAATTTTCAGAAAATATTTTTCCTTAACTGTCTACACGTACAATGACACCGTTACTGGCCCAGATGAAGTTCACTGTCAGTTCCTAAAACACCCTCCAGATACCTCCTTAAAGGTGTTGTTAGATATTTTCAACGGTATTTGGGGAAATGGCAACTTTCCGGCTGCTTGGCGGGAATCAACCATCATTCCCATCGCCAAGCCGGGCAAGGACCAGACAAATGCCTCAAACTACCGCCCTATTTCCCTCACTAGTTGCCTGATTGATTAATACCTGTCTGGTTTGGTTCCTAGAGACCAACAATCTCATAACTAGTTCCAAAAGTGGCTTTCGACGTGGCCGCAGTACAACTGAGCAACTAGTGCGACTAGAGTCAATAATTCGCGATGGCTTTGTCCGCGCGCACCATGTAGTATCGGTATTCTTCGACCTGGAAAACTCATACGATACGACCTGGAAGTACGGCTTTCTCAAGGACTTAAACGGTGTAGGCCTGAGGGGTGGAATGCCGCTTCTCATCGAAAACTTCCTCAAAGATCGAGTGTTCCGCGTCCGTGTGGGTAGCGTGTTTCCAGAGCTTCATAACCAGGAGATGGGGGTTCCTCAAGGCAGCATACTGTCAGTTATTATGTTGAAAATCAACAGCATCGCCAATGTGGTTAACACTGGGATTGATAAGTCTTTGTTCGTTGATGACTTCTCTATTACCTGTTCCTTAAGGAATATGAGGTCTATACAGAGGCAACTGCAAAACTGCCTTAATAAGATACAGGAATGGGCTGACAAAAATGGATTCCGTTTTTCACGGACAAATACTGTATCCATGCATTTTTGCAACCAGAGGAAGCGGACATTGCGACCCAGAGTTTAACTTAAATCCCAGTTGTTCCCCAGACCAAATTCCTTGGCCTTGTTCTCGACAGTAAGCTCAACTTCAAAGCCCACATCGACCATCTCAGGCGAAAGTGCCAGGGAGCACTCAACCTGTTGAAGGTTGTCGCGAAGATGGACTGGGCGCAGATCGTCCCGTTTTGCTTCGACTTTACAGGTCTCTAGTGACGTCCAAACTTGATTACGGTTGCGTTGTGTACAGCTCTGCACGTGAGTCTTACCTCAGGAAACTCCTCCCCATTCATAACAAAGGTTTCCGGATCTGCATGGGAGCTTTCCGTACCTCCCCAATGAAGCAAATGAACCGCCCCTCCATTTAAGATGGAAAAAGCTATCAATCCAGTTTGCCCTCAAACTGAGGAGTGATATCCACAACCCGACTTTTGAGACAGCCTTCAACCATAAGTTTAGTGACATATGTAAGGAAACCGTCAGCTATCTCCCCCCCCCCCCCTCCCATTTGCTCTTCGCGTTGCGGGAGCTCTGTCACAAGTATGCAACAGTCCTGACCTTGTGGCACCGTTTTCGTTTCCCGCCACGCCGCCTTGGAAGTTATCAGAACCAATTGTTGACCTTAGTTTGCGAAAATACACGAAGAACTCAACAAATGAATTTGTGTTACAAACCAGCTTTAATGAGCTGAAACATGAATATCATCAGTATCATGAAATCTTTACTGATGGCTCCAAAGCCTCAAACAGGGTCGGAGCTGCGGCGTTAGACCGAAATGCATCTTTGAAGATGAGATTGCTTTACTGCTGAACTTAAGCACTTAAGATGGCATTCCATCTGATAAGAACGTGGAACAGCTACCAGTTCATTGTTTTCACAGACTCGTTATCGAGCCTCATAGCACTAAGAGGCAATGAACTTAACACCCTTTAATAGCATTTCTCCGCGCGGCTTTCTCGGACTGGGTGTACCTAGTCACGTGGGAATTCCAGGAAATGAAAGAGTCGATGCACTTGCGAAAGAAGCCCTACAGATGGAAGTTACCAACATCTGCTTGCCTCACACTGACTACCGCCCTAACATCACTGAACGACTTCATTAAATCAAAACGGCAAGAGCTGTGGGATTCCTTTCCGGAAAACAAATTGTACCGAGTAAAACCTACGGTAGGAACAGGGGGAAACGGAGTCCCCAGTAAACGGAGGGATGACTTGGTCCTGACTAGGGCCCGCATCGGCCACACCTACCTTACCCATGCCTATTTACATCACGGGGATGAGAGACCATACTGTATACCTTGTGACTGTGCTGTCACCGTCAGTCACATTCTCGTTGCATTTATGTTTCTGCCCGATCCGGTTTGAGTTTTGCTTTTGTTTGTATGTGCCGTTTCAATGCACTTAAAAAGCACACATTCTCGTTGACCGTTATGAATACTCCCATATTCGCCAGAAATACTACACCGTATCTGATCTAAAAACCCTGTTTGAACGAACCGATTCTTCCCCTCATGCTTGGTTTTCTCAAGGAAAGTAGACTTTATGAGAATTTCTGATATGATTCCCGCTTTGCTATCCTTTTAGTAGAACTTGACTACCCGTTCAATCTCTTACTTTCCTTTCCTCTTTAGGTAGTTTTGCCCCCGACATTGTTACTTTGTCTATCCTGGTGACACTATATAACACATTCGTGTTGGTGTGTCGTTAAACCCCATCTAAGTACACGTACAAATATTTTGGGATGTTGTTAGTTGGTCGAGCTAGAACTTTCTTAAAGATCAAGTTCAGACTTGGGCGTAAAAAGTAAATACTTTTCCACGGTGACTTACAACAGGAACACTTGTATTCAAATCAAAAGCTAAAAGTAAACGATCTTCCAAACGATCAACTTACACTTTGTACGTGTAAAAACTAAAAACACTAGGGAAGGGTAAAAGTAATATTAATATGGGTGATTGATGTAACGATAAACGTTATGATTCGCTCCCGCTTGCTATCCTTTTAGTAGAAATAGTCCACCCGTTGTATATTTTTTTACCTTTTAAGGTAGTTTTGCCGCAACATTGTACTTCGCTTACTCGATGACACTAAATAACACATTCGTGTTGGGGAACACGAGCATGTTGACCTTCTCTGGGTTGAGCTGCGCTCTTTTGAGTATTAATTTCCAGCTCTGCTACACAAAATATTTTTCCGTAAGTTTTAAATCTTTCATATGCTCCTTCCACCAATTGAAATGCGTCTACAACCGCATGGCATTGCAACGTACAAGCCTATCACGGATGTGTTATATAGTGTCACCAGGATATACATGCTGGATCAGGGGTTCTTTTTTCTAAAAGTCCCCACGACTCTCTGGCGAAGAGCCAAGGGGCGAAAACCAAACCATTACTCCCGGAGGAGTTCTGCTCCCTTAAGGAGCTTAACGTCCCAAATGGACAAGTACGCCCTCCAAAGGGCAAACACTGAGTGGTCCTGCTCTAGGATCAGGGGTTCTCGCACTTGTCCCTGTCCGTCTTCTGAAAGTATAAATAAACACACACGCACACACATATAGTCTATCTTGAATTGGTGGGGTTCAGTTGAACAAAGCAACATGGATCATTCATCTTATAACATACCTTGAAGCGGGGATCGAGGAAGTCATCTAGTATGTTTTCCCTCAGTTTGTTTGACAAGAGATGATCAGTACGTCCTCTTCTAACTTCTCTAGCATAGCTTTTAAGCAAGAAACCGTGACATACTGTGACATAACTGATGTCATGTCTGACATCAGTTAATACCGAAAGTGGTTCCAAAACATCATTAATGCATGGCTCCTAATGCGGATATATGTTGCCAGGTCGGTCGAAGATGTGAAATGTTACTGTCATTTGCAATGTACTAATTTCTTGTTCCTTGCCAGGGAGTCTCTTAATCAATCCTTGCGTAGATTTCTACCTCGTCACGGAGTCCTAGAAATTTGCAAACGAACGGGAAAAAATATTTTATATTATATTTACTAAGGTGACCCCCGCCCGACACCGCCTTCCCAACGTTGCTTAATTTTGACACTGTCACTGAAATTAACTGGTGAGTTTTAAATGCCATGCCAAATAACTTATGCAAAGGCATGATAGGCGTATGTAGTCCTTCCCAATCAATGAGTAAACTGTTGTGAACTTTCTTTACAGGGTAAATTAGAATTGCTCGTTTTCGTTTCCAGCTAGTGTTTAGCTAGGGGGTAATTTGGTGGACGACTCCAAGAGAACGGCTGATTGCACGGTGCTCCTTGGCGGGGATGGTGGTTGAATAACATTAAGTTATGCCGCGATTTTCATCTAAACATGAAAGGTGTTTCCATCCCAAGTTGTATGATGGCTTTTACAACATTTGCACCACTATCAGTGGTAATGCAGACTTGGTTTGATGCCTTCAAGCCCCATCGTTCCAGCATATCCCCCATGGCTTCCTTTAAATGGTCTGCTTTGTGTTCCTCTGGCGCAAGTCTTTCTCAAGATCGATGTGCCGCAAACCCAGTCATTATCTATAAAAAGGACCGAGCATCCCATATATGGAATAGATCCGTGGGAAGACCACATATCTGTACCTTGGGGCCATTTACTTCAGCAGATGGAAAAAACCTTGCTTTTCGACAGTCCTCAAAGGCACCGATTCCTTCTTAGCAATACAGAATGTTACTGCTTCAGTTATTGACTCCCATTTTTTTTTTTTTTTTTATCTCCCGTGAGTAAGGACTGTTCTTAACCAGGAAATCGGATTCCCAGTGTTCGTTGTGCCAGCACTAGATAAGTATCATGAGGTTTAAGCCCCGCTTTGAACATCAATCAACATTCGTGTTGGTGTGTCGTTAAGTCCCATCTAACTAAATAACTGAACATCAGTCTTACCAGTTCCTTTCTGTCTAATGACTGGCCTGAATGTGTCATGATCCCGTGGGTGATGGACTCTCAAGGTGGGTTGGTTTAGATTCGACGTGTTGCTGCCAGCGACCTTTACAAGCCTCTTGCAAATGCAACAAGTCTGAGAGCATACTGAGACATGTAAGTTGATCGCTTTCATGTGTTGGCAAAGGAGATAAAATAGACGATCGTTTACGATGCAAAATCTTGCTACAACTGAGAAAACTTAGGGCACCATCGGTGCTGATGGGTCATATCTATTGAATTAGTGCACAGTGATGACTTCCAGTGCCGAGAAAAGCACTCCCCATGCAACGGGTACAGGGACTGTACTTGTAATACATGGCTGTTATTTCTTGAAATGTACCGACAATTCTCTCAAGTAAATGATTTAGAATGATTACCTTTCTCTTAGGTGTTGCCCAATAGTGAGAGCCCTCTGTTGCATTGCCTTCTATTTTTACAGAAATCAGAAAGTGTAGCTATCAAGGAAGAGAGGAAGTTAAGTGACCTATGATAACACTAATTAGTAAGCACCCGGACAGTTTTGAAGGGAGTTTGTTTCAACCGGAAACACTGAATTTGTAAGACTAACAGAATTAGAGGTGTGGAACAAAATTGGTCACAAAGGTGTCCAAAATTTTAGTCAGCACATGCCAGCCACCTATCTGAACAATTTTGAGAAAAAGGTTGCAATGCATCTAGAAGAAAATAGCATTTCAAAATATTTACACCCATGACCTCCACCTTTTAACTGAACCATGACCTCGGATAAACAAAGAAATAACGAGATTCATTAACCACTCCAAGAGGGATATGATGGCCAAGTTTCAAGAACATCGCATACTATTTGCGGGAGAAGTGGCGCTTCAGACCCCACCCGAACTAATTTAAGCTTTTTCCTACTTTTCAATTATTCTTCTAAATGGTACACCAAACCTTAAAAGTCATCTCTCAAAGTAATGTTGGTTTTTCGCACGAGGTGTCGCTCTTAGGTATAATCCATGCGGATAACAACTAAAACCCACAGGACAATGACATTTCACAAGTGACGGAACAGCATTCAATACCTAACAAAATTAAAACTTTAACAAACAAAGGGGTATAAAAACATGGCTGCACCATTTCTTTCAACTCCATTAAATGGCGAAAAAAGAGGAGATGCTTCAGCGGTCAAATTTCCTTGTACACTGTACACAGTCGACTTTGGTATGCCTTCTCTTCTGATAATCTGTCAGAGTCTTTGTTGCAACAAAATTGCGACAACCACCAAAAACAACAACATAATAGTAGCGATTTGCCTTTAAGGAAAAACAACCATATTAATAGCATTCACGTAGTCTTCAGGTAGTTAGTTAACGGCACGTCAATACCAATGTGTTATAAAGCTGTTTTACTGTTCAAATCCTTCCGGAGTTGGCAACACGTCAAACTGCATACGGTTGTAGAGTTTTTTAAAAGATGGGAATCATGGAGTTACACTATGGTACCCTTGAGCAATGTTGTCTTCGGGCGTGTTGTTAGTATCAAAAAATATAAAAGTTTGACTTTTTCAAAATGTTTTATTGAACTCCACAATTATAACCAAGGAAACATGATTAAATTTTGTTTTAAAAAAGAGAGGGTCACAAATACCACTAAAATGTGCCAAGTTATACACATTAAAACAAAGAAGGCACAACATTGATATATTCAAAAGGTGGGGATGTTCAAAAGGGTTGCAGTTTTAAAACATGAAAACATCCTTATTAACATGGTGACACCTTGTTTGATATGACTGCATAAAAAAATACGGTACCACAGTCACACATTAACATCAACTTCAACCCAGGTCATATTAAAGTCAACTTTGGGGTGCACAAAGGCACCAAAAACAAAGCTCTAGATGTTGACCCCAGACCAAATATTTTACGGCCATACTTGCTACACTGCTATATAGCATATCTAGGTTAACGTCCTACCCATGGCGCTTAATCTATGTTGTACCTGTAAGGTCACATAATTATGACAGAATGCTTATTTCAGGCCTTGGATTCTGAGGCATGCGAGTGTGATCATCACTCGCCTCAAATCACTGTGACGAGTGCGAGTTTTTGCACACCCAGACAAAGAATGGGATCTAAAATAAACCCATGAAAGTTTAAAATGGCACAATTACCGCAATCTTTAATTTCTTCAGGAGTGATTTGTAACACACCTGGAAGCTCAACGCCTGTTATTTTTCGATGGACCTCAGATTTTAAGCATTTAATTGTCCAATTGAAATAGCCTCTTTAACCACTGGTAACATCAAACTGTGCCCACAGTACAACAGTGCGGGCATTAAACAAAACGTTTCCTGGCTTGTTCCTGCTACAAATATTTTAACCGGACCGGCCAAAAACAACTGACCCTTGAGAATGAAAAGAACCACTATTGACTGATTACGATTGCTTAAACCTCACTCTTGTTATTACTCAAAATCACAATATTCAGTTATAGACATGGGTAGAGACCGTTTTGTGTGAGGTTTGGCTAATTAAGTTTCATCATTCATAAAATGTTCCGAATGCTTTTAATGTGGGGCAATATCTACCTGATAATTCATATACAGGACCCATGTCTCACGACACGAACATCAAAATGCAAGAACCCAAATAATAATAATAAAAATATATATATAAAAAAAAAAACACATCCCAATAAACTTTCCAAATATATATCACATCTATCAAGTATAAGTTAAATTTCCCAACAAAGATCTTTGCTGGATTTTTTATGCAGGTTTTTAAAGCATAGATTTAAATCAATAGATCAATTACAGAGCATGATGCATTTGTTGGCAAGATTTCGTATTCTTGCTGGCTGAAACACGCGACCTACCCCACTGATAATTTTGCCAGCAGATGGCTGAACACACAGATGTATTTGGCAATTTTTTTCAGCGAGGACCAAGTCCAAATAACCAGTGTTACACATAATGTATCACTCTCATCTCCATCGATGCTATCATTGCACTCCATGCTTCCCTGAAAATTCCTGTTACTCTTATCCAATCTCAGTAAACACATCTTGCACCGTCGTGTCAAAAACTGTTTTTGCATGTTTGTCGATTTTAGGGACTTTTTCCTTCACCTGAGAATTTAACTTTCCTTGTGAGGGGAGCATGTTGTTACATGCACCTCTTCACTTGGTACCTGTACATCCTCCAAAGATTCTTCTTTCTTCCTCTCCCCTGGGCTCTTTCTATGATATACCAACTTCTTTTGTAATTCTCATTTTGATGTGAGCTACCAACTCTTCATCAACATCAAACCCAACCACATTTCTGCCTTTACGCAGTGAGGCAACCAACCCTGTTACTGTCACAACCAATAACAATAATGAGACAATAGTTTAGTCCCAACATCAAATTTTCAATAATTGTGATAATTTTTTCAGTCCATTGGTGAAAATAACCACCTCCTTATAGTCCTAAGAAAATCACACACTGCATATGCTATTCTAATTTTTATAGAGGCAGTACGCTGTCTTATTTGCTTAGAAACACCGAATGAGATTCATATCACAAATGCAAACCCATGAGGTGCTTTAATTGAGACTATGCAAGAGATGAGACTTTGAAAGAAATATGCAGTTTACTGTAAATGGTAAAAAGTATGACCAACATGAAAAAGCACCTACGGGAGACAAAAGTTTACTCTCCAAACAATAGTCCAATGTGCACTGTGGTTCCCATCTGCATATTATATGAAACCTATCCAAGCCTCTTACCTTGAGATATTGTGTTTAAAAGGTTTGCAGTGTTTGAACCCTGGCAACCCCAAATTACCTTTGACTTCTACCAAGCATGACAGGATTTTATTTTTTTTTAAATCCAATTCAAGCTTCCAACCTTGAGATAACTTTTTTTTTTACCCCCAGTGACCCAAAATAACCCTTGACCTCCACCAAACAAATAGGGCACACCTTCACACTATGGCGGCTCTATATACCAAGTTTCAATTTAATCCAACTTTCCCTTGTTGAGTTCCAAAGTACTCAAGCTAGCCTCACGGACACACATAGCAACCCGACTGCATTGGTTCCTTTTGCTGAAGCAAAGGACCCCAAATACTGCTCCTAATACTGCTCACTGGCTGAAGGGCGGAGAGCATGAGGCTTGCACATCTTGAAGTTTTTACCTGGAGTTTGCTACCTGAACATTCAGTCACAGCACTGCGCTGCCGACCCTTGAATGTGCAAAGATCCCCAAATTGGAGACGGGCTGTACAAGTTAAATGGATTGAGCCACAAACACACAGTTGCTACCGCCAACTATTTACTTTTTAGTAGAGAAGTGATCAGCTAGAAATCTCTCTCCTTTACAGTTCTTCAGTTTTTAGCACAAACAACATCCACTGAAACAATTTTTCCTTTACTTAAGGTGCTCTCTAATAGCCAAAGGAGACATTGAAAGTACTGTCTAATACATACCTGTGCCACAGAATATGTCGGAGACCAAATGCGCTGGTAATGATAATGCTTTAACCAGTTCTGTGTAGATGCCTACTGGCTTCTGCTGTTTGTCCACTACCTCGTCATCACGCCTGTAGTAGTCAACAGGTGGAACCTGCACAAAGTTCTGGCTACATCCACTGGACCAGATCAGAGACTGGTTAAGAAAGACCCAATGCTTCTGGCAAATGTTAAGCCAAACACACAACCTGTAAGTGTAGAGCCTTTGGAAGGAAGGAAAAGCTTTTTTAAAGTTTACATCTCAAGTCGTTTCTCACTTTAAAAACACACTGATCCATTATGTCTTTTTTGGGGGGGGGGGGGGGGGGAGCAGCTCTCTGTTTTTTGCTACTACCAAAGTCTTCCACTATTTTTGTGAGACTTTGAATGCATTGCCAGGCTTTATCGCGTATGGCTATGACTGTTTTAGTATGGGAGTTAAATCGGTAAGTTCCATAAGTTTGTCGAAACTGGATAGTTCGGAAAGAAAGCCTGTTACAACGGATACGTTACAACAGATACGTTATTAATTTAACATAGTGTACACATGCTCAGAACTTTATTCATTTCAGGCGTACCGCCATTACCTCACGTGGTATGCCATTTCAGCACATGTGCTTTTTAAGTGCATTAAAATGGTACATGCAAAACAAAAACTGAAACCGGATCGGGCAAAAACATAAACGCAAAAGTATTTACAGATTGCTGAATCAAACAGAAAATTGTGTTCATTACAGTAATAAGCTATGTGTACAAATATTTACAAAACTATATACAGAAAATTATGTTCATTACAGTAATAAAGCTATACAAACAGATATTTACAACTATTTACAAGCACCTTACAGACCCACCCTATAACAAGTTGACCACCACACGGTCCCCCCTCACCGAAACGAGTGGACCCCATCGCCTACCGAACGCCGACCTTGGCAAACGAACGAAGTCGGACTCCACCCTCAGCCTCACCTCCGCCTTCACCAACGCCAGGACGACGTCCGCAGGCTTCCCCATCCCCCTAAAAACAACGTTACATCGGTCTCTCCATAAGGCCAGCTTTATGGAGAAGCAAAGGTAAGTATGCCCTGAATACTTGTATTGCATGGCGGGGGGGGGGGGGGGAGACCATACAAAGCATAGTTCCGGCCGACCGACCACGTGTTGCCCATCGTCAAGCGATCAGTCAGGAGTGGCACACTCTCCCACTTTTTGCATCCAGTGCGTGGGCAAATTCCATCTCCAAGACGCCACCGAAGACGCTTGAGATTAGTAACAATCGCATCATGTGCGATTCGCCACAACAAGTCTCGCCTCTGGTTATATCTAATGTTCTGCTGTGGACCACACGCCACACTTCCGACCCTGAAGCATAGTGATTGGATTGGACCTGGCCAACCAATTCTTCAAAAACAGCCTGGTATAGGTCTCTAAAGAACCGACGGAATGATAATCCCCCCCCCCCCCCCCATAACGGACAAAATAGGCAAAAGGCATTCTGCTGTGTGTCTACAGCACTATAAACACACTTGGTCAGGAGAAAACGGAGTTTGGAAGGAAAATGCACAAGGCCCAACCCACCACGCCTAACATCCAGATATACCATCCCTCTTCTTACGAGCTCCGTCTTCCCTGACCATAAAAACCTAAACACAGCCCTCTCGAGATGCAACAGGACACCCTTTGGAGCAGCCAGAACGGTGCCTGGACACCACAAAAGGGGATAAATAAAACGATTGATATGTCACCTTTCGGAACAGGCTAATGTGGCGCTCGCCGAAGTCCTTCAACCTAGCTTCCACCAGGTCCACTTTCTCATTCCAGGTAAGTACCTCGCTTTGCCCATAACCAAACCATATGCCGTTTATCCTTGTGGCGTCGTCTACCCATGGTGCAGCGAAGGCTTCCTTTCTGGCTCATTGAGCCACTCGCAGCGCACAGGCATAATAACTTTGCTGCCTAAGTCAGGAGACCCCTCGAACCGAAAAACAAACGGCCAATCACCTTGTTAAATGTAGATTACAAGATTCTGGCGAAAGCCCTTTGCAACAGGCTAGGCACAGTTATGCCAGATCTTGTAGGGTCCTTTCAGACTTGTGCGGTGCGGGGACACAGTATTCAGCAGAACCTCTGGGTGGTGCGGGACTTAGTTGAATACGTGATGGACCGTGATCTTCCATGTGCCCTTGTCTCCCTCGATCAGGAGAAGGCCTTCGACATGGTTGATCATGGATTCCTCTTTAAAATTTTAAAGAAGTTTTGTTTGAATCCAGTTTTTGTTAAATGGACCTCCTTATTGTACAATAGTGTAAATAGTCGGGTTATCGTTAATGGCCTACCGTCAGACCCCTTCAGTGTCCAACGTGGCGTACGGCAGGGGTGCCCCCTGTCACCTTTACTCTACGTATTGTTTAGTGAATCAATAGCAAGAGCCTTTCAAGTAGAGCCTTTATTTCAACCATTTCACATTCCCGGTGGTGTTGGAAGTTAAGTGCCTTCAGTATGCCGATGACGTCACATGCGTAGTCTCCGACCTAGCTTCGTTCAAGGCCCTTAGTGGCACGTTGTCTAAGTTTCAAAGAGCCACAGGTGCCAGACTGAATCCCAATAAGACCAAAGGACTTCGCCTAGGTAAGTGGCGGTCTAGAAGACTGCCCTTCGCTGCATCATGGGCAGACGACGCCATAAGGATAAACGGCACATGGTTTGGTTATGGGCAAACCGAGTTGCTTACCTGGAATGAGAAAGTGGACCTGGTGGAAGCTAGGTTGAAGGACTTCGGCGAGCGCCACATTAGCCTGTTCGGAAAGGTGACAGTTATCAATCGTTTTATTTATCCCCTTTTGTGGTATCCAGGCACCGTTCTGGCTGCTCCAAAGGGTGTCCTGTTGCGCCTCGAGAGGGCTGTGTTTAGGTTTTTATGGTCAGGGAAGACGGAGCTCGTAAGAAGGGGGATGGTATATCAGGATGTTAGGCGTGGTGGGTTGGGCCTTGTGCATTTTCCTTCCAAACTCCGTTTTCTCCTGACCAAGTGTGTTTATAGTGCTGTAGACAGCAGAATGCCTTTTGCCTATTTTGTCCGTTATTGGGGGGATTATCATTCCGTCGGTTCTTTCCCTCCCTGTTTAGTAACAGTGAACCCCACAGCTGGAGGCCCTCGGAAGCATACAGTCAAATTAGAGAAACGCTCCTAATTATATCTAGAGTTGGGGACCGTGCAAGAGACCTATACCAGGCTGTTTTTGAAGAATTGGTTGGCCAGGTCCAATCCAATCACTATGCTTCAGGGTCGGAAGTGTGGCGTGTGGTCCACAGCAGATCATTAGATTACCGCAGGCGAGACCTGTTGTGGCGAATCGCACATGATGCGATTGTTACTAATCTCAAGCGTCTCCGGTGGCGCCTTGGAGATGGCATTTGCCCACGCACTGGATGCACAAAGTGGGAAAGTGTGTCACATGTGTTTTGGCAGTGTGAATTTGTGGCCCTCCTTTGGGAATGGTTCCAAGTCCTGACTGATCGCTTGGCGATGGGCAACACATGGGCGGTCGGCCGGGACTATGCTTTGTATGGTCTTTCACCCCCGCCATGCAATACAAGTATTCAGGGCATACTTACCTTTGCTTCGGCCTCCATAAAGCTGGCCTTATGGAGAGACCGATGTAACGTTGTTTTTAGGGGGATGGGGAAGCCTGCGGACGTCGTCCTGGCATCGGTGAAGGCGGAGGTGAGGCTGAGGGTTGAGTCCGACTTCGTTCGTTTGCCAAGGTCGGCGTTCGGTAGGCGATGGGGTCCACTCGTTTCTGTGAGGGAGGACCGTGTGGTGGTAAACTTGTAAATAGTATGTAAATATCTGTGTGTATAATTTTCTGTACATAGTTTTGTTAATATCTGTATATATAGCTTATTACTGTAATGAACATAATTTTCTGTTTGATTTAGCAGTCTGTAAATAGTTTTGCGTTTATGTTTTTGCCCGATCCGGTTTCAGTTTTGTTTTTGTTTTGTATGTGCCGTTTCAATGCACTTAAAAAGCACACGCGAAGGGCAGTCTTCTTGACCGCCACTTACCTAGGCGAAGTCCTTTGGTCTTATTGGGATTCAGTCTGGCACCTGTGGCCTTGAAGGAAGCTAGGCCGGAGACTACGAATGTGACGTCATCAGCATACTAAAGGCACTCAACTTCAACACCACCGGGAATGTGAAATGGTTGAAACAAAGGCTCTACTTGAAAGGCTCTTGCTAGTGATTCACTAAACAATACGTAGGGTAAAGGTGATAGGGGGCACCCCTGCCGTACGCCACGTTGGGCACTGCAGGATCTGACGGTAGGTCATTAACGATAACCCGACTGTTTACACTATTGTACAATAAGGAGGTCCATTTAGCAAAAACTGGGATTCAAACAAAACTTCAAAATTTTAAAGAGGAATCCATGATCAACCAACATCATAACGCATCAAGCTATCAAGATTGAAATCAATCCAACTTTCCTACCATGATGTTCAGTTCAGGTCTTCGTCGAGAGCGGACGTGTTTTCACGGAGCTCTCGTCGATTGCTCGTGCTGAATTTTGGCATTGTACTGCTGCGCTGTGTTGGCGTGCTTGTTATACTATACTATACTATACTACTGTCATATTGTTACGTGTTGGGTCTAGTTTCTCTCTCGGGGACGTGGTTTGGTCGTGCTCGTTTTAGGGCACGTCTGTTTTATAGTTGTTCTGTGTTGGGATATCCTTATTTACCCTGCTTTGGTTTGACCTACGGTGCTGAAGTTTTCTCTCTATTTGCTGTGTGGCCTTGTGCCACAAACCTTTTGCTGGTATGCCCGGAGGTCGGGATAGCACAATTGTTAAGTTAGAGTTTAAGTCGGAGGTGAGTGTTCCTCCGGCGCAAGTGTTTACGTTGTTAAAGAATAAGGGTGTTGAAGTTAAAGAAATAGAGATGTTGCAGGCGCTTGCGACCCGCAACACGTACGACCTAAAGTTCAGGTCTGATGCTGCCCGTGTGAAAGGCGTGTCTTGCCTGAAGGGGGCAGAGGGGCTCACTGTCACCCCATATGATCGCTCTGTGGTGGTGACAGTGCTGTTTCTGAACTTTGAGGTCGAGCAGCGCCTGGTTGCGAGGGTTCTGGGCCAGTACGGGGCTGTCTCTGACATGCGAATGTGTGTTTACAATGAGGGTGAATTAAAGGGCATTCTGAACGGCAAGAGACAGTTCCGTATGGAATTACATAAAGATATTCCATCCTGTCTGTTTATAGGGGGTTCGAAGGCCCACATAAGGTACTTCGGGCAGCCCCGCACCTGCTTTCATTGTTCAAAGGAGGGGCACGGGGCCAGGTCTTGTCCCAACAAACGTTGTGGCAGGTGCCTACAGGTGGGGCACGACAAGACTGATTGTCCCAACGAGGTGCGGTGCAACCTTTGTGGCAAGGATGGACATATCTCTGGTGCTTGTCCCACGTCATACTCTGCCCGTGCCAGTGCAGATGTGAGGCAGGCACCCGACCCCTCGCAATCAGGCCCAGGAATTGGAGGAGGCGGCTCAGGAAGTGGAACAGGATTTCCTCGCCTCCAAACAGTGTGAGGCGGGAACTGGGTCTCAAAAGGCAGACTCTCCACCATCATCACCAACTTCCGGGGAGGCTGATGTGACGACAGTTGTGGAGGACCTCCACCTGTCCTCCGATTCTGATTCTATTAATGAGATGTCAGATGATGGAGAGCCTGCCTCTGAGCCTCCTCCAAAGGATCCACCATCGGGGGAGGGCTGGTTTGACTTGTGTGGGACTTCTGTGCCAGAATCCCCACTGAAGAGGTCGGCCTCAGGTGAGGTCTCAGACTGTGGGGGCAATGCGGAGCCCATACTCAAGAATCCGCAGAGCAAAAAGGCCAAGTCCCAGGTAAACACGTAGCCAATGCCCTATCATGGCCTATCACCTGTCTCTCTTGACCCTAAATGTTAATGGCTTGAGGGACAGTCGGAAGCGATCCAGGTTATTTCAGTTTTGTAAATCACTGGATGTGGACTTCGTTTTTCTCCAGGAGACCCATATTGTAAATGAGGATGATGTCCACACCTGGTCCTTCGAATGGGGTGGGGGTTTGTATGCTTCCTTTGGTTCCCCGACGTCTTGTGGTTCAGTTATTTTACTTTCGCCTAGGTGGTCCACCCTGGTCGGAAAAGTTGATTCTGATCACGTGGGTCGGTTGGTGTGCGTAACAATAAAGCACCCATGTGGAAGCTTCTTTCTGTGTAACGTTTACGCACCCAATCGGCCTTCAGATAGAAGGAACTTTTTCATGACCCTGCCATCCTTCGTTCCTGGCAGTGCCCCTTGTATCCTGGCTGGAGATTTTAACTGTGTCCCTGACGTACAGCTCGACCGTAAGTCCTCTTGTGTGTCTTCGGGCTGTAGCGTTGGCATGGCGGAACTGGACATGTTTACAAAGAATCACGACATGGTTGACACTTGGAGAGTGCAACATCCCGGTTTGTCCGTGTTCACTTGGCACCGCCCTGATGGCACGGACGCGTCAAGGTTGGACCGGGTGTACTCTCCCTTGGCCTTGTCTCCGAGTGATTGTGAAGTTGTGGCATGTCCAGTTTCGGATCATGATGCAGTTACTGTCTCCTTCCAACCCCCTGAGTCATGGCCTTCAGGGAGGGGATTTGGAAAATGAATACAGATATCTTAACGGAGGCTGAATATAAAGAACAACTGAAAGCCAGGTACGAAGGGTGGCGAACACTGAGGCCGGCCTTTTCAACGGGTTTAGAATGGTGGGATGAAGTTAAGTCTCGCATCAAACGTTTTACAGTTGAGTATTGTGTAGCAAGAGCTCGTCGAAGAAGGGAAGAGTTCCTCTCGCTCTGCGTTAGGGATAGGAACGGGGACTCCTCCGCACTCCATGCCATCCAGCAGCACCTTGATCAGAAGTTGCATGGGGCCCGTGTTCGTACTCGCGTACACTGCGTGGAGGCGGAGGAAAAGCCAACCATCAAATTTTACCAAGACGTCACAAAGTATGCCATTGATCGCCGTATTAGAGCAGTCCGTGACGTCCACGGTACGGTACAGAAGGACCCCCTCGACATTGTCGAAGTGTATCAGAACTTCTATAAACAGGCAGATGTCGATGGGGTCCTTCAAAAGTCCCTTTTAGATAATATTGATAAGTTCCCTTCTACGGAGCAGAACAATGAACTTGGTTCCCCCTTGACTGTCGACGAGCTCTGGAAGGCGGTGGCGAAAATGAAGGAAGGAAAGTCGCCAGGTTCGGACGGTATCCCGGTAGAATTCTACAAACGCTTTTGGGGTATCGTTGGACATGATCTCCGTGATGTATTTACCTCTGCCTTCCTTGCTGGTTCGTTAAGCCCCTCGCAGCGCACAGGTGTAATTACTTTGTTACCCAAGTCTGGAGACCCCCTTGAACCGAAAAACAAGCGACCAATAACGTTGTTAAATGTGGACTATAAGATCCTGGCGAAAGCCCTTTGCAACCGGCTGGGTACTGTCATGCCGGATCTTGTAGGTTCCTTTCAGACGTGTGCGGTGCGGGGACACAGTATTCACCAGAACCTCTGGTTGGTGCGGGACTTAGTAGAGTATGTAATGGACCGTGATCTTCCATGTGCGCTTGTCTCCCTCGATCAGGAGAAGGCCTTTGACATGGTTGATCACGGATTCCTCTTTAAAGTCTTAAAGAAGTTTTGTCTGAACTCTTTCTTTGTTAAATGGATTGCTTTATTGTATAATAATGTATATAGTCGTGTTATTGTCAATGGCATACCGTCTGACCCCTTTAGAGTACAACGTGGGGTACGGCAGGGATGCCCCCTGTCACCTTTACTCTATGTATTGTTTAGTGAATCGCTTGCGAGAGCCCTCCATGAAGACCCTTTGTTTCGACCTTTTCATATTCCTGGTGGAGCCACAGTCAAGTGCCTTCAGTATGCTGATGATGTCACGTGTGTAGTCTCTGACCTAGCTTCCTTCAGGGCCCTGTCTGACATCCTGTCTACCTTTCAAAGAGCGACTGGTGCCAGACTGAACCCCGCCAAGACAAAAGGACTCCGTCTGGGTAAGTGGCGGTGGAAACAACTGCCCTTCGTGGCATCTTGGGTTGACGATGCCATGAAAATCAATGGTATATGGTTTGGTTACGGCTCACCTGAGTCACTTACCTGGAACGAAAAGGTGGACCTGGCGGAAGCTAGGATGACAGACTATGGGGAGCGTTACATTAGTCTAATGGGGAAAGTAACAGTTATTAATCGTTTCATTTACCCTTTCTTGTGGTACCCGGGCACTGTTCTGGTTGCTCCAGTGGGTGCCCTTTTGCGACTTGAGAGGGCCGTATTTAAGTTCTTATGGTCAGGGAAAACGGAGCTGGTCAGAAGAAAGGTTGTGTACCAGGAAATTAGACATGGGGGCCTAGGCCTTGTGCATTTTCCCTCAAAGCTCCGTTTTCTCCTGGCAAAGTGTGTGTTTAGTGCTGTTGACAGTGAGATGCCCTTTGCATATTTTGTCCGTTATTGGGGGGGATTGTCATTACGTGGGTTCTTTCCGTCCCTGTTTCGTAATAGTATGCCCCACAGCGGGAGACCCTCAAAGACATATTACTCTCCGTATGATGTCAACTGTAGGGGAGGTTTCGCAGTCCAGCGCGGGGGACCTGTACCGGGCCATTTTTGATGACTTGGCGGGCCAAGTCCACCCAAGCGATTATGCCTTACAGCCGGAAGTGTGGACCGTAGTGCACAGCAAGTCACTAGACTACCGCCGGCGGGACTTGCTGTGGCGAATTGCACATGATGCCATTGTAACCAATCTCAAGCGCCTTCGGTGGCGTCTTGGAGATGGCATATGCCCCCGCGCTGGGTGTACAAAGTGGGAGAGTGTGCCCCATGTGTTTTGGCATTGTGGTTTTGTGGCTCTCCTCTGGGAGTGGTTTCAAGTCCTGGCTGACCGGCTAACGCTTTGCAACACTTGGGCGGTCAGCCACGACTATGCATTGTATGGTCTATCGCCACCACCACCGCCATGCGGTGAGAGTATTCGTGGCATACTCACCTTTGTTTCGGCCTCCATTAAGCTGGCTATTTGGAGAAACCGATGTAACATTGTTTTTAGGGGTGAAGGGAAGCCTGCCGACGTCGTGTTGGCGTCGGTAAAGACGGAAATCAAACTGAGGGTCGAGGCCGACTTTGTTCGTTTGCCGGGGTCCACGTTCGGCAGACGTTGGGGACCAATTGTTTCGGTGCGGGCGGGGCGGGTGATAGTTAATTTGTAGTTAATCCTGTTTCCTCAGGGGTCGTTTTGTACATATTTTTTCTTTGTTTGGTAATGTGTAAATAGGTGAGTTTGTAAATAGTCCTGGGTCGGGGTGGGTTTTGTAAATTATCGTCACAAAATCTTTCTTTGCGTCCGTAATGGTATGAATTCTGTACATAGTTCAAGTAATGTTTTGTCCCGTCTGGTCTGAGTTGTGTTATTCGTTCTCCGTGCCCGTTTCTATGTACGTAAAAAGCACTTTCCTACCATGATGTATGATGTAAACAAGGATTTCTGGGTTCGACCCCATGTGACCCAAAATACCTTTGACCTCCACCACAATTCATTGAGTTCTTTCTTACATCGTAACGCATCAACATATCAAGTTTGAAATTAATCCAAGTTTCCTATCTTGAGATATTCTGTTAACAAGGATTTCGGTTTTTCACCCCCTGTGACCTTAAGATGTCCTTTGAGCTCAGCCGAAAAAATAGGGTTCTTCCTCTCAGCATGGGGTATCTGTGTACCAAGTTTGAGAACTGTCAGATCTTTCCTTTCTCAAGATATCGTGTGAGCAAGCAAAGTGTCACAAACACACACCCATGCACACACACACATACACACGCACATACATACACACATGCCATCATAAATGCATAGGTTTCTCTTTTCATCGAAACCAAAAATGGCGCCAAATTTGACCCCATTATTGGAGACCATGTAAGTCTCCCGGACTGCAAGGGTAGACATTGCCTCCGGTGTGTCCTAAAACACCTTTGTAACTGCCGTCTTCCTAAACAGCGTAGCCGTGATTTCTGATTGTTGTCCCGCTTCCTCCCAAATCCTCTGCATTTGTTTACTTGTGACAGTCCTCGGCCTGTGAAAGAAGGAAAATGAAGTGCAATGATGGCCTTTTTTTTCATTTGAAGCGCATTGATTTGTGCTTAAAATTTTGTTGTTTACTCACCGGGTGATACAATAAACGGAAGATATAAGTCATGCAGATGTTTATCTAATGCCACAGTTGCTGTTCCAAACGAGCCTGCTGTTTTGTGTTCATGCACTGGGAGGGTGTAAAGTTTGTTGTCATGATCGTCATTCACCGTAGCTTTTCTCACGGACTGCGCTGTAATGCCGGAGAGAGCTCCTGGGCGTTGCTTGTTCAACAAAGTGATTTTCATGATCAGGTTATCACGTGCATTGCCGTGCTGCCCTGAGGTAATTACTTCCGGAGGATTACTAATCAGGTCTTCAACCTCTTTGGCCAATTCCAAGAAAGCCTGCTTAAGAAAACGTGTGAAGCAAGTTTTAAATGAGAATACCGGACTTATTATCGGATAGTTTTCATAATGTTCCGCAATTCTTAACATAATGTCCCCTCTTGCAATGAGTTTTTCATCAATCTCGGCTTCCACTTCTCTTTTTTCAGTTAGTTGACGCTCCTAAATATGAACCCGAGATTGGCCATCGTCTTGTCCTGCTCGACGTAAAGAACTCCAATCAAGAAAAGGTACGCGGGGGAACACTTTATGGAAGTGATGCGAGAAGCAGCAGTTCCTGGCTTAAAAGTTTCTCTCTTCTCGCACCTCAGAAAAGATGTCATTTAAATTTTGTATGTCGTATATGTCGCAGACTGATAAGAGTCCATACGGAATTCAGCGTCTCATCTTCCTGCCATGCTCGGCTGCATGTTCTTCATTCAGTGTGTTCCGCCTGCGCTGGTCTGTTGCCATTCCACGAACGGTTGCATGAACTTATGCAACTGCTCTGCGTGTGGTATTTCCGAGGCGTTTGCCTTTTCATGGTTTTCTTTTTCAGATATTTTTTTTTCTAGAGCTCTTTCTTATTCAGAGTGGTTTGCTTTGTAAGGGTGTTTTTTTTTCTTTGTTTTTGGTGGTACAATGCCTTCCTCATGTGTTGATGATGATGACGAAGTCATTGCCTTAGCTTTACGTTGCCTGAGCTCTCGTTGACGATTTGTGTTTTCTTGTCTGAAGTTTGTTTCTTTGCTTTATTTGATTCTTGTTCCTCCTGTTGTTTATCTTTTTTCTTCTTTGGTTGCTGTTTGTGTCGGCTGTTTTTCATCTTGTGGTTCGTCCATTCTGTTTCGGTGTCATGTGGGTCAACTGGGTGTTCTTTTTACTTTGCTTCGTTCTCCGTTGACTCATAGGCTGTGGAAAGAAAAAATGATAACATGGTAATTTGTCGGGTGGAATTTGATACCTGTTCTCGATTTTGTGAGCACACCTCACCAGTACACTCTGATACCTGAAGATCCGGCCAAACAAACCAAATCTCAAATGGGTTCCCTCTCTCTAGTCTGCCTTGGTCTCCTTCAACCTCTGTATCTGATGACTTGAAAGAATCCACATCTACTCCTTCCATTCGCTTCATCGCTTTCATTCTATTTTTTTTTTTTTAGGAATATCGGGGTAGTTTCTGCGTGCCCACAAGTCTGAGGACTTGCGCTCCACAGCGAGGACATCTTCGTTTCATTGGCCTTTTGTTCGGCATTCTCAGACAATCTTGGTAAAAACTTTTGGGATACTTTGCCATAATATTCTTGAATTTCAGTTCAAAGGCTCACGTGAATCCCCCTTCCAACGTTGCGCTGAAAGAGTGACTTTATGCCGTGAATAGGCTTACTGTGGTCAACATTGAGAAGGGGAGCTGGGGTGTCCCAACGAGTTTTGTCCAAGATTGTCTGGGCTGCACGTGTTATATTACGAGAACAAATTCAATAGATGATGGTTAATTTTTCGGGCCGACTATTTCGGATAAGTTTTTTTCGGATGAAAGTAGTATAAAGAGTTGTTTTAATGTGTTGTTTGATTCATTTGTTTACATTTATTTTGAGTCGGGGCGATAATATCGAAAAGACTTTCGCATGTACTCGCGGAAAATTTGCAGCTCGTAAGCCATGAGCAGAGGTACCGGCAGAACGCCTACCAATTCCACCTCGTAATCCAGATGCAAACCCAATTAAAAACATGTTTAAACTTGGAGGAGGCAATTTTAGAGCCAATTATTTGAAAAGAAAAATAACTAAAAAGAATTCGCCTGAAGGTGTAAGCATATAAACAACGTTATTTCAATGGCCAGCCATCCGTTCGTGTTAACAGATCTATTCTGTAAATCTTGGAGGGCGCCCTTGTCCGCGTTCCTATAGGAAAAGCATGTAGAAACGTCAAGGCAAAGCTTATATTTCGCCCCCAAAATTTTTCCCCTAAGGTCGACTTTTCAACAACAACTTTCCCCCTAAGTGCCGAATAAGATATATATCAAAACAATTTCTTCCAGGGATAGAAAAATCTGACTCCTAATGCAAACTGGTGGTAAGAACACAAAATATTAACTAAAAGAGGGCCACGATCTACCATGAAATGTTGAATGCACATATGAGAGCCAAGCTTTTAATCTTGAAGCAAATTGCACCCCTGTGACTCCTGGTTACGCATGCTTTTTTCCTCTTTAAATCGAAGAAATTTCATTGCGTTTTGCTTCCAAATTTGCATTGGAAATGTATGGTAGACCGTTTGGTTAAACCTATCTTTCACTGCCGGTCTCGTCATGTTCGCATGTACGGCATATTTTTTTCTTGAGAGAGCACGGTAAATTACTGTAACATGAAGTGATATAGGCAGGATACTACAGTGCCTCTGCTCTCCAAAATGCTCTTATTAGGTAACACGTCACTGTTTTGAACAAATTTGGATAAAAAAATGAACATCTTTTCAGTATTGTTTTTACCTGTTCAGACAGTGTAAACCAAAAGTAGGTCACTGTTGATAACAGCTACATGAACGATCGGGCGCTTTAACGTATTCCCTATTGCAAATAAACGCATCCAGACAAAGTGACACTTCTCGAAATTCTCAGAAAATCTTGGAAAAAACTGTTGGGACAGTTTGCCATAATAATCTTGAATTTCACTTCCAAGGCTACATTAATCCCCCCTCCCCCCGCTCCCCCTTTTAATGTTGCGCTGAAAGAGTGACTGTATGCCGTGAATAGGCTAACTGTGGTCAATATTGCGAAGGGTAGCGGTGGTGTACCAACGAGTTTTGTCCAAGATTGTAGTGTAGTAATAAAAAATAACTGTTGATAATGGTATGTTTACTACTTGTGCCCCTTGATAAAATGGGATTAAAAATCGATGGGAGTTACCAAAATTGCACAATAAATTTGTGAAAAAATACCAAAAATTAGCATTTGAAAGAGAAATTGAGCAAAAAAGTCTTTTACAAGACACCTTAGATATAAAGATTTAAACATTAGAACATATGGTACGTAGTGTTCCTTCTGTATTATAAATTTGAAGTTGGTAGGGTTTACCAAAATTAGGTATCTTGAAACGCCAAATAAAAAATAGATCTGTTTTAAGGTACCGAAGAAATCGAAATAAAACGTTAATGCACCAACTTTGTCCGGTCTGTATTGTAAATGTCAAGATGTTGGGGTTTATCAACATCGCAGAATTGAATATTGTAAAATTATTGCAGAATTTGTGGTTTTGCACGTCCTTTCAAGGAGACCGTAGAAAAGAAATACCTTAAACTCACATTAGCTTAAGCTACATTCTCGCTAAAACCTCAACTTCAAATGGGGCGGGGGGTGTATTTGTACCAAAATTGAGTCACAATGTACCCTAAATGGTGGTAAAGTTTCCTGTGCTAACCGGGGTCACAAGAGGCAAAAACACAGAAACACTTAACAAAATCGTTACCACGATGTCTAAAGATAGAAATTGGTACTTGGTACTTAGATGCCCCACTCGAAGAGGAAGAACCCTATCGTTTATCTGCTGTTCGTCGGGTGTAAAGTAGGGTCATCTCCTAAAATGCCATAAAAGTCCGGGTACTTGAAGGGTTTGGGTCGGCCACTTCCAGTTTTTCTTCTTCTGTCTTCATGTTTTCGTAATGACTGCTTAAAGTTTCTGAACTTATTGTAGGACTGATAACTAGTAATGCACACCCTAAGATTTTAGACAGTTAATCTGCAATACTTTTCCAAATGGCTTTCTTGTTTTTCCCCTTTATCAAGAGACCCTTATCCTTGTTTTAAATAATTCCTATAAGTGCCTTCACTTCGTGGTCTTCCGAATGAGTGAGTATATGTTGCTCATACCCTCCCTCAGGTGTTGTTTTCAGTCGTGTTTGCAGTCTTACTTGCGTATGTGATGGATATGCTTTTTGTGTTCGTGGTGTTGACTTTTGAGGTCCTAGTGTCTGGAGTGTTGGTGTTTTTTTTTTTGGGGGGGGGGGGGGGGGGGCTTTTGATGATTGCACACTTGCTTTCCTTTCTTTAGACGCACATCTCCACAGGCTCGTTGCAACAAAAAGACAACTGAAACTCACACTTGTTACGTTGACAGCCCTCTAACTGCTGCAGATCATGGGCACGCATCTGCCAGGTTCACCACGACTAGATGTTTGGTATTGTCTGGTAGTGCATGTAAAGTCTTCACAACATTCAGAAAGTCAAGGAAAAGGATGATGGAAGAAAAATGTCCAATCAATAGGAAAAATGTGTGCAACAATAAGCTGCATCATTCAGTCGCAAGAATTCAGTGAGCAATAACACAGGATGGTATCAGCCGGTGAGGACTTCTGAATTTTATTTCCAACTGTTGATAGAGTTGCAGTACCTGCTATGCTGCAGATTCAATGTATTCAAATTAGAGCATTAAAGACAATACCTTGTGGATATTTTACATTGTCAGAATTTCAATTCCAGTTTTGAAAAGTTCTGTGTATATAAAAATACCACGACCTGTATAAACAGTTCCCTGTGCTCATTCTCAATGCACTACACTGACAGAGGAAGGAAAGAAGCAGTTCCGTATCGTGCTGAAGAAAGATATACCGTCCTTTGTGTTCATAAGGGAGAGGGGGGGGGGGGTGGGGTTCCAAAGCCCACATTCGTTATCTGGGGCAGCCTCCTACTTGTTTTAGGTGTGGGAAAGAGCGGCACGAAGCCAAGTCGTGTCCCAACAGGCGCTGTGGCAGATGCCTGCAGCAGGGTTGGGTTTTTGCCGGAAAAACTGTTTTTTTTCCGGGACAGCGTTAAAAACTGGTCATAAGTGGTTATTACCTGTAAAACTGGTAGAAACTGGAAAAAACTTCTCCGACAATTATAAGTGTGGGGTTGCTCTAGCCCATCACACATAATGAATAATTCAAATGAGACAGTTGTTTACATGACATTAAGATTCTATTTTAACTTAAAAAATTAAGCAGTAAAACTTGCCAAAGCTAGAATGAAAACAAAAATGTCAATATTTCAATGTTAGGTATAAAGCCTTAAAAATTAAAAGTGGTAAAACTTCAACTGCATGCTAACAATAAAAGACTGAAAGTTAATGTTTTCTACAAAATTACTGGAATATCAAACAAGGTTTCAAAAAATGAAAAATGAAATTGCTCATGTTTATTAAAGTGGTAATCCTTCTTTAAAATTGTAAAAGGAATGGAAGGCTGTCATTTTTGGGGAAAACAAAGGTTGATATATATCTATGTTAAGCCAAAGTGGGCAAAAGCACAATGTAACATATGGCATATAGACTTCTTTACAGTGATACAGTTTGTCTTAGCTCTCTCCTTGCATATATACAATATCAGTAAAGAACAATATACAAAGCAGTTGCCGTAATGTTTAGCTCAATACAATGTGAAAATTGATCATTTATATCACAGGTGAGAAAATAATGATGTACAGTAAGATGTCAATCTTCATAACTAGGTTTATACTTATTGGTACTGTATGGTGTCCATTCAGTACTTGATGCATAAAATATCCAATAAATGGTCACATTTGACAATATTATATTATTATAAGCAAGACATTAAAACACGGGATGTATGTGTAAAATGAGTTATTGTAGGGCTCACAGACTGTAGAAAGGCCTCTCCTTGGCAGGGCACACATGAATACAGTAAGGTTAGCAGCTTGGCAGTACTGTAGCCTCTAGGAAAGCTTCACATCAGACTGAAAGTAAATGTTGTAACTATTCCTTGAGTAAGCTTTCTATTTCTCTGCAATACATATATACCTGTAAATGTACACTCAAATCAAAAACAGTGTATATCTGGCAAAATGTGACACAAATCACTAAAAAAAATCTATCCAGACCATTACATGGTAAATTTAATAGCCTTAAATGGTCAGTCTTGATGTAAAATAATGATTTTCATCCTTTAACCTTGAAAAAAGTATGAAAAAGTTGTTAATTTAAACATTTTATTAACAGAAATTAGTAGATTAGTAGAATAGGTTTGTTCCGTCTTTTCCATTTTTTGGCAAAAACCTGTATTTACTGGTAAAAACCGCCTGCGGCAAAAACTGCCAACCCTGGCCTGCAGTTAGGGCACGGCAAGACAGAGTGTCCCAGCGAGGTACGGTACAATCTCCGTGGGGAGGAGGGACATATGTGAAATGAATGCCCTACATCGTACTCTGTTCATACCAATGCCAATGTGGAGCCGGCACCTGAACCCTCGCAGGCTGGCCCAGAATACATTTCTCAGGAATTTGAGGAGGCAGCAAATGTGGTGTAAAGGGACTTCGTTGCCTCCGGACAGTGCGGTGGGGACCCTGAGGTGGGGTCTCTCGGATCCTTACCAACGGCAACCAGGGAGGTTGAAATGACAGAGGAGGGCCTTTACCTATTCTCGGATTCTGAGTCGGTGTCAGATGGCGGGGGTCTGCCTCAGAGCCGCCTGGAAAGTGTCCACCATCTGGGAAGGGTTGGTTTTGATTTGAGGGGAGGGGTCAGAGTCCCTTTAGAGGTCAGCCTCTTCAGACGCGTCAGACAAGGGGGTCCATCATTCTGGGATGCCCGTACCAAGCCCCCGTACAAAAAAGTGCCAGACTGATTGGTAGCAATCTACATTGCAGCTTGATGTAAATGGTTACATTAAGGGTTTTACATGTGTGTGTGTGTGTGTGTGTTCGTCTCGTCCCGGCTGTTGTACAGTACTTGGTTCAGGTTTGCACTGCTGGTGAAGTTCTAGTTTTGTTTCTCCGTGCATTGTAAATAATTATATCCTAAAACACTTTTGTTTAATGTAATTGGGTTCGTAATTAGTTTTGCTCTGTGTATTCCTACTCTGTTGTATTTGTCCATTCGGTTCGTCATTTTGTTTTGGTTCGGACGGGTTTTGGTTCTAGTTTTTGTTTCTCCGTGCCCGTTTCTGTGTACGTAAAAAGAAAACTGCTGAACTATGTTGCACATATTGACTGGGAAATCTAAATAATAATGAAAAAGATATTACACTACTTTAGTACCAATATGTTGACATGCAGTCACAGACGAGAGGATGAGACCTTCAATTTAGAGTAGCTAGTGTGGCTATAAGTATAACATGTGAGTTATTGAATTATTCTTTAGAATGAAGAGTCTTTAACACATACACACAGTTATGGTACAAATCACTTTGGAGAATAGGATCATGCCAAAGCGTAATTTAGCGATTTCAATACGGGGAAGGGAGTGTCACTTTCACCTGATTAAAAAGAGATCACTGGGTGAAAAATCAAAGTCAATACGCAATTTTCCAAATGACGGAGTGGCACATGCCCTTCCTTTCCGAAGCCCCCCCAAGACAACTGTCCATTATTCCTACTCCTCTCTTTTAATCTCAGAATAACAAAACACGATATACTTTTAAGACCGGCTGTCTAAATTTGCAATGACATAATTTATCCAAGAGCAACCCCAGGGATACAGCTACGGGTGGAGGCGGGAAGGAGCACACCCGAAAGAAATTCATAGACCCACATTTCATAGCGGGTTAAATGTAAATTGTAATATAGCATGCTGAGAGGCCCGTTACACATGTGAACAACCGTACCAGTTATCACCATCACACCCCTTTAAAAAAAAAAAAAAATAGAAAATCAGCGATTGGCTTCTATCCAAGTAAAGCTCCATGTAAAGTTACACAAATCGCAAGGCCTCGTTTTATATTTAATTTCTGCTTGGTCTGAACAATGATTCGATTGGTCCACAGAACTTAACAAATGAACTTTTGTTTCGTGCTAGCTTCACTGAGCCGAGACAAAAATATGATCAGCATTATGCAATTCATACTAACGGCTCAAAAGCCACAAACAGGGTGGCATCAAGTTGTGACACATCCTCGCAATCAGACTACCGAATAATGCTTCAATTTCTACTGCCCAACTCCAGGCACCGAAGATGGAATTCAATCGACTAAGGAACGGAAAAGCGACCGGTTCATTGTGTTCACAGACTCAGTTCCAAGCCTTTTGGCACTTCAGGGCAATGAGCTCAAACATCCTCTGGTAATATATCTTCGTGAAGGTTACTCGGACCTTGTTCAACTGAGGAAATCAGTTGTGCTTGCGTGGGTCCCTAGTCACGTTGGCATACCAGGGAACGAAAGAGCGGATGCACTTGCTAAAGAAGCCCATCAAATGGACGTCACCAACATCTGTTTGCCCATACCAATTACCGCGCTAAGATCAATGGCTTCGTAAAATCAAAATGGCAAAACCTGTGATTCCTATCCCGAAAACAAATTGTATCTAGTCAAAGCTACGGTTGGAACTGGGGGAATGAAGTCCACAGAAAACGGAGAGACGATCTAGTACTGGCTAGGGCCCGCATCGGGCACATTAACCTTACCCACACCTATTTGCTTCACGGAGATGAAAGACCATGCTGCATACGGCGTTCGGTAGGCGATGGGGTCCACTCGTTTCGGTGAGGGGGAACCGTGTGGTGGTTAACGTGTAGTTGGGTGGGTCTGTAGGGTGCTTTTGCTGTTGTAAATAGTTTTGTAAATATCTGTATATACAGCTTTATTACTGTAATGAAAATATTTTCTGTACATATTTTTGTAAATATCTGTATATATAGCTTTACAATTGGGATGAACGTAATTTCTGTACATAGTTTTAGTTTTGTAATTATCTGTATACATAGCTTTATTACTGTAATGAACATAATTTTTTGTTTGATTTAGCAGTTTGTAAATAGTTTGCATCTATGTTTCTGCCCGATCCGGTTTGAGTTTTGTTTTTGTTTGTATGTGCCGTTTCAATGCACTTAAAAAGCACATTCTCGTTGACTGCTATGATTACTCCCACATCCGCCAGAAATACTACACCGTACAAGACCTGAAAACCTTAATTGAACAAAGTGATTCTTCCCATATGCTCGGCTTTCTTTATGAAAGTAAACTTCATAGAAATTCCTGACATGACTTCCGTCTTGCTGCTTTCTTTTTTAGTAGAATTTTAGCCCCTCCCCCCCTTTTTACAATTTTAATGATCCCATTTTAGGTAGGTTTTTATCCCAATAATGTAACTGTTCAACTCGGCAACTTGGTATGTCGTTAAACTCCTGGCTGGCTGACTGGCTGACTGACTCACTGACTGACTAACTACTTAACGAGTAACGTTAGGCCAAGCGTTGTGAAAATTACCGAGAAGCTACGCACGTAGGTCTGAGGTTGTTCACAATTGTAACACAATTTGTATGCTTCTATACGGGCGTAACGTTAAAGGGCAAGAGCAGTCATCCCAAATTGAAGAAGTGTAATACACTGTCCAGTTTCATGATTGGCTGTTGGGAGTCATGTGACAACTTTTTTTTCTTTTTGTCTTTAGATGTGAAATTTACCACAAATAACCGCTTGGTTCATCTTGAATATGCAAAAGTAAAGTCATTAAATGTAATTAAAGATACTTTGAAGAGCAACAAGATGGAAATTCGGTAATTTAGATCTTTCCTCAAAATAAGTTAGGGGGGCTGCCCTTTACCTTTAACGTTAGGCCTACGGTTAGCGTAACACTGATTAATTTTGATAAGCAAACATAATCATTCAAGGGAAATTGTCATATTTCAGGCATTTGATTTGAAACTATATACAAAAAAAAAAAAAAAAAAAAAACTCCCTTTCATGCTCACGTTGTTCAATCATATTCTCTCTTGTCCGGGGGACAATTATTTCAATGGTTCTTCCAGACGGGAGGGGTTACCGAATAAGTCGCCATATCGAAATCTTCACAATTGACGTAATTTATGTCATACTTACCAGTAACCGGCTCGGGAGGTCAGTTACTGTTTAGCTTACAATAGTAAGCTTATGCAGCCGCAACCCCATTTGAAAACCTGTGACGTCATGAAACAATAAAATACATTAACAAAATGCGGACTTTCTCTTTACACCCTCTGATAATATCATTGCGACGCTTTGTATATAGGGCCAGAGTTCTGATCATTGGCAATAATATGCACACACTATGCTACCCCAGAAACAGCTATTTAAAGTTCAAGAAAAGTCGATCTGTTGAATATGTGACAAAACTACGAAAAATCACAACCCAGTGAGCTACCAAAACCAACTTAAAACGCACTTCCATTAGCCTGGTCACAGTGCGGACTGTCCTTTATCATAACCAGAACTAGTTTCAACTGTGTATCATTATTTCTACTTCAGTTTCTCTAAATTTTGTTAAGTGGGAAGTTTGAAAAAAATCCAAAATATTTTGGTAGTATTAGGTGATACAAAGGAACATATCCTTGTAAATAAGGTACAGTTGATACTTTTAAAAACCGTTGAATCAGTCAATTTAAAAAAAAATTCACCACATTCTAGGAAACTTAAATGCACAAATTGAGGAAATTGTTTTCAAAAATGTGGAAATACTGCCGTGATCCTGCTTTGCTTCTCAGTCGGTGACGGGACGTTCCGACGTGAGCGTTCCACAGGCACTAGACTTGCATAGCATCGTATACGGTTGTGTACTACCTACTGTACAGATTATCTACCGTAAGATTATGTAGACTGTAGTATGCATCGTTGGGGTCTTAAAGTTTAATTTTCTTTGTGCAGTTTTGTGTGTAGCTTTTAGCTGTATAAACTCAGGAGCCAGCAATCGCTATTTCGTTTTGGAAGACGTTTAGGCTATATCCATTGGTTGATAAATTATAACGACACTGGAAAAGAAATTATAGGTAATAAGGGTAACAAGTAGACCAGTATAATTATGGCCATACCTGTAACATCTAGTTGACTGTGGGCTAAACGCTAACGCACGTTAGGCCCTTCACTCAGACGTGCACGAACGAAATTGTGAAAACTTAATATTAGGCTTACATTTTCTGAGACTTTTTTTCCTGATAATTTTTCACCGTAGGCCTACCCCTACTAAGACCTCAAACTCCCCGGGACTGTGCTCCTTGGACTCCCTCTAGCTCTACTCTGTGGCTTAGTCCCATGTACGAAAATGGAAAATAAACGCACCTTGCCTTTTGTTTTTTCACGCAGACATGTGCCAGCTTCGGAACCGGACTATATTGCCCCATAGACCCCAAGCCCATCAAGAATTTCCCCAATGGGACAGGGGTCCTTGGCGGTTCATCGATCAATCTTCTAAAGTAAAATATACATGCTTAGGCTTTATTTTGAAGCCACAGATGTACTGAAACATGGAGAGCATTTGGGCCCCACTGAACCCCACCAGAGCTCTAAGGCGGTCCCATTGACCCTGCCCCAAAGAGCTTGTTCTTTAAAACCTCACGGAGCAGACTCGGTCTGTTTAGTCCTTCACAAACCATTTATATTGTTAGGATAACACTGATCAAGGAATATGACCCATAGTCTGCCACGCAGGCAAGTGCTTTAGGTGCCCTCAGTGTTCCCTTTCCCTCACTTTTGAAACCATGGTTCTTGTTGAAATCACAGACAATTAAGCTTGTCATAACTTTCTCACTTAAGCAATGAGTCCTTTAACTCCATCTAACTCTACTAACTTGATCATTTGATGTAATTTGAAAGGCAGGCTTAAACCACTTTGATCGCTGCAACTTTCAAAAATGTAGTGTAGTGTAGTGTAGCTTTCGTGTAAACTGGTAAAGCGCACGCAGTCCCCATTATTTCGATAGCACGTTTCAGAAAGTGTGTTGGGGGGGGGGGGGTATGTTAGGATGGCAGTCACGCCCGCGTATTAAAGGGACTATTGTAAGCCTAGAAGCCTTTAGCTTTTGATTTGCTTCTCCACTTGAAAAACACTTCGGTGACGTTTCGATGAGCCGAACGGTTGTCAGCTTAACTCGTGTTACACCGTTAAAGCCGAACGCTTCTCTTGTGCCGGTTTCGTTCACCATTTGCCACTCCTCAGGACTATAATACTAATTGGTGTACGTCGGTTACAGGTAAACAAAGTAACGATTGACTTAACCAATTACATTCCAAACAATTAAATTTTTTATGACAAAAACCAATTCGTTTTGGCAGTGAAGTTTTACCCCAACAAAAGCGGACGTGTTTTCACGGAGCTCTCGTCGATTGCTCTTGTTGAATTTTAACCTCTGCTCTGTGCTAGCTGGAGTTATAGTGTACAATACTAGGCCTATGCCTTGTACGGTCTTTCAACCCCGCCATGCAATACAAGTATTCAGGGCATACTTAGCTTTGTTTCAGCCTCCATAAAGCTGGCCTTATGGAGAGACCGATGTAACAGTGTTTTTAGGGTGATGGGGAAGCCTGCGGACGTCGTCCTAGCGTCGGTGAAGGCGGAGGTGAGGCTGAGGGTTGGGTCCGACTTCGTTCGTTTGCCAAGGTCGGCGTTCGGTAGGCGATGGGGTCCATTCGTTTCGGTAAGGGGGGGCCGTGTGGTGGTCAATTTGTAATAGGGTGGGTATGTAAGGGGCTTGTAAATAGTATGTAAATATCTGTGTGTATAATTTTCTGTACATAGTTTTGATAACTGTCACCTTTCCGAACAGGCTAATGCGGCGCTCGCCGAAGTCCTTCAACCTAGCTTCCACCAGGTCCACCTTCTCATTCCAGGTAAGTAACTCGGTTTGCCCATAACCAAACCATATGCCGTTTATCCTTATGGCGTCGTCTACCCATGATGCAGCGAAGGGCAGTCTTCTTGACCGCCACTTACCTAGGCGAAGTCCTTTGGTCTTATTGGGATTCAGTCTGGCACCTGTGGCTCTTTGAAACTTAGACAACGTGCCACTAAGGGCCTTGAACGAAGCTAGGTCGGAGACTACGCATGTGACGTCATCGGCATACTGAAGGCACTTAACTTCAACACCACCGGGAATGTGAAATGGTTGAAACAAAGGCTCTACTTGAAAGGCTCTTGCTATTGATTCACTAAACAATACGTAGAGTAAAGGTGATAGGGAGCACCCCTGCCGTACGCCACGTTGGACACTGAAGGGGTCTGACGGTAGGCCATTAACGATAACCCGACTATTTACACTATTGTACAATAAGGAGGTCCATTTAACAAAAACTGGATTCAAACAAAACTTCTTTAAAATTTTAAAGAGGAATCGATGATCAACCAGGTCGAAGGCCTTCTCCTGATCGAGGGAGACGAGGGCACATGGAAGATCACGGTCCATCACGTATTCAACTAAGTCCCGCACCACCGAGAGGTTCTGCTGAATACTGTGTCCCCGCACCGCACAAGTCTGAAAGGACCCTACAAGATCTGGCATAACTGTGCCTAGCCTGTTGCAAAGGGCTTTCGCCAGAATCTTGTAATCTACATTTAACAAGGTGATTGGCCGTTTGTTTTTCGGTTCGAGGGGGTCTCCTGACTTAGGCACTGTGCGCTGCGAGTGGCTCAATGAGCCAGCAAGGAAGCCAGAGACGAATACGTCACGGAGATCATGTGCTACGGTATCCCAGAAGCGTTTATAGAATTCTACTGGAATACCGTCAGACCCAGGTGCCTTTCCGCCTTTCATCTTCGTCACTGCCTTCCAGAGCTCGTCAACAGTCAAAGGGGAGCCAAGTTCATCATTCTGATCTTTAGAGGGGGTTTTGTCAGCTTTTATACACTTCTACAATGTCGAGAGGGTCCTTATGTACCACACCGTGGGCGTCACGGACAGCTTTTATACTGCGATCGATGGCATTCTTTGTGACGTCCCGGTAGAACTTAATGGTTGGTTTCTCCTCCGCCTCCACACAATGCACACGAGCACGAACCCGGGCCCCGTGTAGTTTTCCATCAAGGTACTGTTGGATTGCATGAAGTGCGGAGTGGTCCCCGTTCCTCTCCCTAGAGCAAAGTGAAAGGAACTCCTCCCTTCTTCGACGAGCTCTTGCTACACAATATTCCACTGTAAACTGTTTGATGCGGGTCTTAACATCATCCCACCACTCTAAATCTGTTGAAAAGGCCGGCCTCAAAGTTCGCCACCCTTCGTATCTGGCCTTGAAATCTTTGCTATATTCAGCCTCCGTTAGAATATCTGTGTTCATTTTCCAGAACCCCCTCCCTACTGGCCATGACTCTGGGGGTCTGAATGAGACAGTAACTGCATCATGGTCCGAAATTGGACATGCCACAACTTCGCAATCACTTGGTGACAGAGCCGTTGGAGCGTACACCCTGTCCAACCTTGAGGCGTCCGTGCCATCAGGGCGGTGCCAAGTGAACACGGACAAGCCAGGATGCTGCACTCTCCAAACGTCAACCATATCGTGATTCTTTGTGAACATGTCCAACTCCACCATACCGACACCACAGCTTGAAGATGTGAAGGTGGACATTCGATCAAACCGTGTGTCAGGGACACAGTTGAAGTCTCCAGATAGGATACAAGGGGCACAGCCAGGAACGAAGGATGGCAGGGTAGCAAAAAAATTCCTTCTGTCTGTAGGTTGGTTGGGGGCATAAACGTTACATAAGAAGAAGTTCCCGCAAGGATGTTTGATGGTAATGCATACCAACCGGCCCTCATGATCATGATCAACCTTTCCGACCAGGTAAGTCCATCTTGGAGAAACTAAAATGACAGATCCACAGGAAGATGCGGAACCAAAGGAAGCGTACAAAACCCCACCCCATTCGTAGGACCAGGTGTAGACATCGTCCTCATCAACAATGTGAGTCTCTTGGAGGAAAACGAAGTCCACACCTAATGATATACAAACTTGGAATATTCTGGACCGCTTCCGACTGCCGTTAACATTCAGGGTCATGAGGGACAGGGGACCATTCATGAAATGTGGAGTGTGAAATTACGAAACTGTCTCTGACCTGGCCTTTTTATTACATGGATCTGGTGCTGGTGGCACAGAAGGACTAACTCCCCCTCCCCGGTCGGACACCTCCCCTGAGGCCGACCTTTTCAACTTGGGCTCAAGTTCAACGGCCTCACACAAATCAAACCAGCCCTCCCCAGATGGTGGGTCCTTTGGTGGAGGCTCTGAGGCAGGTCCTCCCACATCTCACATGGCAGAGTCAGATTCCGAGTCTGAGGACATTCTAAGGTCGTGCTCCACTGTTTGTATTCCAGCCTCCCCGGGAGCTGGTGGAGAGTGTGACTCGGGTACCGATGTGGAGGGTTGGGAAGGGCCTACCTCAGGGTTCCCACAGACCACTTCACATCCCTTAGAAGCTAGGAACTCTTGTTCCACCTGATGTGCCACCTCATCAGGCGTAGGGGACCTGGGTTCCTCCAGCATTGGTTCAGGGTCTGAAGACAAGGGTTCACTTGCCGGCTCCACATCTGCACTTGCACGCGCAGAGTACGATGTGGGGCAGGCACCATAGACATGTCCCTCCTCCCCACACAGGTTACACCGCACCTGATTGGGACATGTTGCCCTCTCATGCCCCAACTGCAGGCATCTGCCACAACGTTTGTTTGGGCATGACTTGGCCTCATGCCCCTCCTCCCTACACTGGAAACAGGTGCGGGGCTGGCCAAAATACCTGATGTGGGCCTTAGAACCCCCAGTGAACAAGACGGAGGGGATGTCTCGTTTTAGCTCCATACGGAACTCTCTTTCCATTGAGAATATCGGCCAGTTCACCTTCATTATACTTTACCCAACGCCAGTCAGAGACAGTTTTGTATTTTCCTAGAACCCTCGCCACCAGGCCCTGGTCTACCTCAAAATTGAGGTACAACACCGTCACCACCACAGAGCGATCATATGGGGTGACAGTGAGACCCTCCACACCCTTAAGGGAGCAAACCCCCTTCAATCGGGCAGCATCAGTCCGGAACTTCAAATCATACGTATTTCGGGATGCAAGGGCCTGCAGCATCTCTATATCCTTAACATCTACCTTATTGTTCTTCAACACAGAAAAAACATGCTGGGGTGTAACATTCCCCCTCGACTCAGCAGTATCCCGACCTCCGGGTATAGCAGCAAAGGTTGTGGCACAAGGCCACGCAGCAACTAGAGAGAAAACTTCAGCACAGCAGATCAAACCCAGGCAGGGAAAAAATAAAGGGAACCCAACAAAAAACTATAAACCAGGCGTGCTTTAAAACGAGCACGGCCAAACCACGTCCCCAAGCGAGAGACCACACCCAATATCCAACACTTCGGTAAAACGACAATAGTAGTATATGTTAGTATAACAAGCAGCACAGAACAGCACAATGCCAAAATTCAGCACGATCAGCGAGAGCTCCGTCAAAACACGTCCGCTCTCGACGAAGACCTGAACTGAACTGATATACAGATGTTGCAGGCCCTTGCATCACAGAATACATACGATCTAAAATTCCGGACTGATGCTGCCCAATTGAAGGAGTTTTCTCCCTGAAGGGAGTGGAGGGTCTGACTGTCACCCCATAAGGTATGGTCCTATACACACGACTGTGGTAGCCTAATGTTTAATCTTTAAGCTTACTGTAACCCAATACATCTTCATTATACGTGACGTCGTCACGGATTTTAGTATACCCCCAATTTTCAGGTGGATCAGGGCGTGGTAGCGAGGGTTCTAGGGCAGTACGGAACTGTCTCTGACTGGCGTTGGGTCATGCATAATGGAGGTGATTTGGCCGGAATTCTCAACGGAAAGAGACAGTTCCGTATGGAGCTGAAGAAAGACATCCCCTCCGTCTTGTTCATAGGGGGTTCGAAGGCCCACATCAGGTATTTGGTTCAGTCCTGCACCTGTTTTCAGTGTAGAGAGGGGGGGGGGGGGGGGACATGAGGCCAAGTCAGGCCCTAACAAACGTTGCGGCAGATGCCTGCAGTTGGGGCATGAAAAGGCAACATGTCCCAATGATGTGCGGTGTAACTTGTGCGGGGAGGAGGGACATGTCTCTGGTGCCTGCCCCACATCGTACTATGCACGTGCAAGTGCAGATATGGAGCCGGCAAATGAACCCTCACTTTCAGGCCCAGAACCAATGAGGGAGGATCCCAGGTCCCCTTCACCTGATGAGGTGGCACATCAGGTAGAACAGGAGTTTCTGGCTTGGAAGGAATGTGTGGCTTCTAAAGAATGTCAGGTGGTCTCTGGGAAGCCTGAGGTAGGCCATTCTCAGCCCTCCCGATCAGTACCCGAGTCACACTGTCCACCAGCTCCCGGGGAGGCTGGAGTTCAGTTCTGGTCTTCGTCGAGAAGCGGACGTGTTTTCGCGGCCCAGCTGAAAATGTTCCACACTTTTACCATGGTACAGTACCACACTCTTACCATGGTAAAAGTGTGGTCCATGGTATACCATGGTATTTTGGCCCTTTGCCCATGGTAAACCATGGTTTACCATGGTAACTTACCACCATTTTACCACAAAGTACCATTGTAAAAGTGTGGTAAAAGTTTGGTAAGGTTACCATGGTGCCCTGTGGTATTTTGGTCCTATGGTCATGGTAAACCAATGGTACCCATTCACCAAATCTACTACTTTTTTTTAACAAATTTACCACAGAGTTTTAAAATTAATTTACTCCTTGAATGTTTATGCATTTGGCACCACTGCATTTTTACTTTTAATTGTTTATTATCTTTCTTCAGAGAAAAATATGGTACTTCCATTGGTAAAAATACACACGATAACAGAGAAATATAATTATGGTAAATGTTTAAAAGAAGGCATTTGAGGTATATTAAGATACTGAACTAGATTTGAATGTGTAATTTTCATCATATTTTTTTAAAGAAACAAAATCATCATAAATCTTAAATAACAGAATTTTTGAGATTTGTTAAATTTCCTCAGGCTTCTTGCTTGTGTAGCTGGTTTCTGTTGTTTAGCTTCTTTCTCTTTAAAGTCTTTGCAGAATTGGCCAGCTTCTGCCTCATAAAATACTTGATTTCTGCTGGCTTTTTCTCGAAAGAAGCTTGTCACGGTCCCTGCAAATGGGTCTAAAGTTACAAATGAATTACTGTAAACAGGCCAGTGCTTGAGACCAAAGTGCATGCCAAATTACTGGTAGCCATGGAGAGGGTTGTTCTACCTCAATTGGCCTGTAAAAATCAGGTGTTCACTACTGGGGAATGTTTCAGCATTTCCTTATTCGAACATCTCTGTATTCAGGCAAGTCTACTGTACTTTAAGATCAAGCAGTGCACTTTAATGAAATTGAGGACGTTGAAAGGTTATACTTACTACCACTTGGCCATGCTTATAAGTAGCATAATTTTAGTCATGTTTTACATCCAGTTGTTGCACAGAAAGTTAAAATTTCCGAAATGTTTGGTATCCTGGCTTTTAAGTGTCTGGTCATGAATTTTGAAAACCGAACTGAATCGTTTCTACTCACTCATAAAACATTTCTTTGTATGCAGGACTGTCTATATTTGACCATTAATCATTAGTGTGTGAAGAACATTACTTTAAAAATTTGTTGCATTTTATGAGCCAATTAACTCAATGTTCTGCTTAAAGTACACTTAGGTAATTACAGCCTACCCTTATCCTCACACTGACCTCCATGCATGTAGACTTTTTGAAATATCGAGACGTTAAAAACAAGATGTAAGAATGTAGTATATGCCTAGAGGGTTAACCAAAAATTTCCTACAGAATGAGCACATTCCAAGGAAGAGCAAATCCAGAAGGTAGGACAACTGGGGAAAATGCCCTCCATGAACAATCTGGTGCCCCTCAATAAAAGAAAATGCACCCCTCCTGGATCCTAATCGTATTGTATTTTTGGCACATGCTGGTGTCCGGCCCCCTCTTCAAACTTCCCCCCACATGCTGGATCCCCCCTCCCCCCCTCCTTGGTTCAGCAGTTCCTTACCTTTCCAACTGAATCACCTGCTTACATCAACAGGCGTTACCCCAAATCAAACAGTGTTGTATATTTTGGTTCGATGTACACCTTAAAGAGACTACCGTCACACAACTCTGTCGAATACACATTGTTCATGGAGAACACCCAACTCAGCTTTTAAAGCTGTGAAGTTACGTGCATAGTAAGCCAATGGAAAAGAGTTTGCTAACCAATAATTTCAGACACCATCAATGGGTCCATTCCTTCCTTTTGGACCCCTTCATTTCCTTAGATGACTGCCCCACTTATGGTGTGAGATGCAAGGTATTCTTCATCAAAGAGGCCAGACAAGTTTTTTTTTTTCGAAAACAATTCTAATATTCCCAACAATAAAAGGAAAGTGAAAAACCTAGGAAGCAAAATGTAGAAATATGCTGACCCCTAAATTACCTTTTGTGGTTTCCTAACTGCTTCGTCTGAGGGTTTGGGTACATTAAAAGATTTCACTTTCTCGAGCATACTGGATAAACCAGTCAAAAATTCTAGTAAGTCTTGGAAGCAAAAAGAAACAAAATATTTATATGAACACCTAATTAATATCTCTAGGGCAAACTCATGTTATACCAACGCTTTCCAAAGCAATTCCACACATGCCAATCAACTAGAGTCTAAATGATCCAACAAAGGCTTGTGAAACTTTTCTCAACTGGGAAAGGCAGTATAAGGTAAAACATCACCATGTTGTTTGGGACCGCTGTCCCGGGGGAGTGGTCTAAGGGGAGAGTTGTTCCTAGTGTTGGTCAAGTTTTTAGTCTTTGAGGGGTACTAAGATGCAATTTGGTGCACATATTTGGTCTCATTAATAAACTATTATCAAAGCGTCTCGAACATATTCACTTTATTCATCGCCCTGTATGGTTAGTTCAATTGTTCATGTGCATCCATGGAGGAGCACAACATTCAATAATGCAAGGAAAGAGGATATTTTTTGGCCTTTCCCTACATTTGGGAAACCATGTTTGATGAAACTTGAAATAAGCTTTACCGGCTGACCATGGCGGGTCACTTACTTTGTTAGTGGCAAACTCATTTTTAGGGAACTTGAAAACGACTCCATGCAGAGTCTACTGAAAACTTTTGTAGGCACTTTGTACCTTATCACCATTAGAAGGGAAATAAATTATCCGGGATATTCTGGCCACTAATCTGAACCAGAATGCAAAAATGCATTGAGGTGTCGATGATACATACATGCTCTTTTCAATAAAATGCTACATTTCTTGTAACAACTGGTGACCCAAAGTGTCCTTTGACATTTCTATATGCTAATTATGAAATCCATCCACGTTTCGCACCTTGAGCTATCTTAAACAAGTTTTTCTGAGTTTGACCCAAAATGACCTTTGACCTCTACCAAAATCAAAAGGTTTCACCCTTACATCATAACGCATCAACTTTTCAAGTTTAAAATCAATCCAAGTTTCCTACAATGAGATATTGTGTTGAAAGTGTTTTCAGGATTTGTTCCCTTCTGACCCCAAATGACCTTTAACCCCAACCAAAATTAATTCGTTTCTTCTTTACATCATAATGCATCAACATAACAAGTTTGAAATGAATCCAACTTTCAGAACATGATCTATCATGTGAACAAGGATTTCCAGATTTGACCCCAAGTGACACCCAGCTTAGCATACATACACTCAACAGCATGGGGGGGGGGGGGGGCACATAGCCATCAATTACAGTATTCGGGCAACATTGACCTTGCTCTCTCAGTAATATTGGGCCCCGTATTTAGGCTCTCAACTCTCTTTAACTTGATTGGACCCTAGGACCCACCTTTGGGATTGAACCCCAAATTTCTGGACATCCTGAAGGAAATGTGAACTGATTATCATTATGACAAACTATTAATATTGTACAAAAGAATCTGTAAGCATTTTGTAGATTTTCATGGACAGGTAGATGCAGTGCCCCATTCATAATCACAATGGCTCACACAGGCATGCTGGTATGAGGTAAAAATTAAAAAGCATGAAACCCCTCTAAATATGTATTTAACCCCTTAACCCTAAAAAGTACAACCCAACTAAAATTAAAATACTTTTTAGTATAAACAAACGTTTTTTTTTCTTCAAGAAAAATCCTTTTTGTAAAAAACGACAAAAAGAAATTCATTAAAACAACAATTTTTCTTCCTGAACACAATTTTTTCGTGAAAACAATTTATTCCTCTAGAAAAGAAGTGTATGGAGTCTAGGAAATGACATGAAAATAATGTTCCTCATGATTGTGAAAGCCTGATGTGTTTTGGGAAAATATTATATGCAGTGACCGACTCAAGGTACTGACCGACGATCCTCTGTAAAGGCACCTGTGAACCCCGATTTAAACATATTCCTATTCTTTTTCGATGTTATTTAAGGTACATGGAAAGTCTCTTAGAGTGACCTTATTAGGTCGTTCCTATATACTTAAACCTTAAACAGTGTGAAAAAATCTAATGTGAACAAAAACAGGCAGTTCAATGTATAAATTGAATCCTACAAACCTGAAATCCATAACACTTTCGCGTCATATACTTCTGATCCACTGTGCTTAGAAGCTGGTCCTTTAGATGGCCAGCCGACTTTTACGATATCCCTCTTGTCCCAGAGGTTGTTTTTAAATCTTTCTTTCTCATAATAGGTAACAATCCAAGATTGTCTACCTATTCCGATCTCGTTTCGTCCAATAAAGTCAAAGAGTACGTAAGTCATTTTTCCAAAAACGTTCCCGGCTCGATCTCTACACAAATTAGAATTTTGTTTAACGTTAGCGAATCTTGCGTCTTGCCGTACGCCGCTGGGTTCCCGTACAACAAAACAAACACCTGCTGTAAGCGAGTGCGCTTGGAATTTAAACGTTCCAGCGCGTGTAACATCAACGTAAATCGGTCATAAATTAGTCCTGAGCTTAAAAAACGTAGATGCAATAGTGCGTGACAACAGAGAAAATAATGTGTTTAAATATAGGATTATGACTTCAAAAATAAGAAACACTTTGACTTAAATGTAAAAAAATGCACGATTTAAGCTATCGACGGTTCGTTCATAGCTGATAATATATCAGCATATTATATCCTTACGTTGGGTAGGGACACGCAAACTTATTGTATTCATTGTAATGTACTCTTCACATGGCCCCTTCTTCGCACAAATATTTGCTTCGAATTTTCCAACATTGTTTTTTATGATTTCTGTATTAAAGAGAAACGGATTATGTATGACCATGCTTTTAAAAAAAAATCAATAGTGCTTGCTTTGACTCTGACAAAATTATTCGGTCTTATGGGCAATACGCGAGCGCCCTTATTGGACCAATCTTCGTAGCGCGTCTTCGTTTAGTTTCCTTCGCGTTTTATCGAAAGATGAAATGAAGGATGCAGGTTGCGCGTGAAATAGTACCGGTGCCGGCTGCATGAATGCAAAGCTCTGCACGGCTAATACCGTCTGGGCTTATGCGCGTTTCCCAGCTGGACTACTGGCCTATAACTTCAGGACAAAAATTACAGGAAATTACAAACGCTTCATTCAAAATGAAGACGAAGAAGTTCCAAGAAACACGAAGAAACGATGGTTGTTAAAGATGGTAAGCAATCTTTATAACAGTCCTTGCAGGTGTATGATAACGTTAAGTTCATGATAGTGTTTTGAACACTAACTTCAAAATTCCTTTTTTACGTTAGACATTAACACCAGCCAAACATATCGGTAAGGAGTTTAATCGTATTTTGCCAGTATTGGCATTTTTTACAATAAAAAATTGTAAGAAGAAAAAAAGGAAAAATCTAAAAGAATCTATTTCCTTTGAAGTAGGTCTAGGCCTCAGGCTATGTAGCAGTATGATTACAAACTGAAGGTAACCAGCGTATGTTATACAGATACGGGTCGTTAATCAATAATCGCCTAAATTATCAGTCCAGCCGTGCGGAGTCTCGTTCTAGCTTGACTAGGGCCTATATACTTTTTCCAAAGTTCTCCCGACCGTCTGGCAAAGGGCTGTTTGGCGAAACCAAACTTGAAACTGATTCCCGAAGAAGCAATTTAGCTAGCTTGGCTAGGCCCTATATTTAAAAGGTGCCCACCGTCGATAAGTTGAATTGTGGACATAATTTTTAAGCGAAATTTATGTAGAACTATTCACTCCTACAGAAATTCGCCAGCCATCAATCAAATGTTGAGTAACCAGATATTTTGTTCAGTGTACACTTGCGCGTATTTCCGGCAGAATTCAGTCTCGTATTTACTACTGAATGTAGCGTTGTGCTTTTTAAGTACATCAAAACGGGCACTGGGAAACAGTGGGAAACACATAGGCTACTGAATGTAGCCTATGTGTTCTGTCGATGTGTACCTGAAATAGAATGGACTAAAACTAAAAGTCCCTTTTGTTTATTAATGAAAACAATTTTCCTATGTTTATCTTTGAGGTCTTCCTGCTAGAGCAGTAAGTAAGGGAAATGAGGTGACAGTGATCAGTCACATGCACGTAAAATACCCGAAAATTATTTCAGTGAAATAAATTATTGAAACCAAGACGTTGGCAATTTAGTAATATTCTACTTTACGCCTAGGCTATAAAAGTAACGTTGCGGCTTGTAGGCTATTTGTAATTTCCTAAATTTTTCAGACTTTCAAACTAGCCGATTTGATAAAAAGTAAAAAGATTTAACTTGTCTTGCCCTACCAAGGGGCATGAAATAATATATATTTATACATATAATTTTTTTTTTTCTTTACATGGTCATCAGCTTTGATAACAGTTTCCTTCTGTTTTTCTAGTGTCCTTCATATGTTGTTTGTAATATCACGTTATGATTATATTGTTACTTTTTTGTGACAAATTTAACATATGAAAAGTAAATTTGGATGGAAGTGAATTGGACTGAATTAGTGCAGTGATCAACGTTAGGCCTAGACTAACGATGTCACGTTAGCTTATGAGACAATAAGATTGTATTTTAACAAAGTTTTAAAATAAAAATTATGCTAATCACAACCCCTAGATTTTTGTAATTCATTTCAGAGAAGTAATGACACAGAGGATCAGTGGAAGCTCTCTCGTTCGAAACACCTGGGGAATCAACCAGTATTTTCCGCTCCTCATGAGGCACAGAATTTACAAAGGAAGCAGAGAAATTTTTCTTGAAATAGGACATGAAAGTACCAGAAACTGCTAAAGCAGTAGCTTAACATTTCTTTTATGCACGTTCAATAGTTAATCCAGGAGTTTTCCTGTCAAGCCATAAGCTTCACCCTAGAGGCTGCACCAGTGCTGCTTAACTGGTGGACTGCGGCTTCCAAGTGGGCTGCAAGATCCATCAAAACAACTAAAAAGGTAGAAAAAATCAATCAAAATAGAAAACAATAATGCGATGTTTAATTCCACACTAATTTTTGTCTTGAATGTCATGATCTGATCTGTCCAAGGCTGTCAACCATATGGTTCCTGTGAATTATTTAGCTCAAACTTGGGAACTGCTGGTGATTTAGCAGTACATAGATTACTTCATATTTTACGCTTGCAATTATGATTAAGGTCACAGCTAAAATTGAAAGAAATTGATTACGATTGCAATGACATTGCAATTTAATCATGATTGCATTTTTAGAATTCTAAACAATCCAGTGCCCACAACTGGAAAAAGGGCCATGGACATTGGTCTAGATAAGCTCGGACAGAACCAAGTCCTCCCAAAATAGAGATTATTGAACCCATGCACTTCTCACTCATTTTAAGCTGGGACATCCAAGAAAGATTGACAATTAAATTTGGTCATTCCAAAAGAAGAACCAAGCACTGAAAAAAATTGTTTAGTGACTTTACCTCTTTGTTCAATTCAACTTCAATGTAATCAGAAATGACAGCAAGATTGCAATAACTTTGCCATTGTTATCAATTACGGTTTCAATTACTTTGTGATTTTCACAAAAGTAATCGGTTGTGATAACCACTACTTCAAAATGTGAAATTGATTGCAATCGATTACGATTACTTATGATTACCCCAAGCCTGAATATTGCGCCATTTGCCATCTTTGGTAGGTAACTTTCAAATCACCAAAACTTTCCAACACCCCCTCCCTCCCCTCTTAGACCCCCCCCCCCCCCGGCCACAGATCAGTAAATTTTGCATTGAGAGGACGCCCTTGCTGGTAGGATTTATAAATTTGCAAATCTGTCCTGTTTTAGCAAAGAAATAATGAATAATCTTATGGTTCTAGGATGCAGCAGAAAACATCTACAGTTCATGCCCACCCACTGATGAAGATAAAAACATCATATGACATGGAAGGCAGAGTTAATGATAATTCTGTTACATATGGTATCTTGTGCAGACTGGCATTTACTTTGATCCTGATACTTAAGTTCATCCAAGGCTATGTACCTTCTAAAACATAAGCAATGACTGACATTCTGATTTTTTATTGCAACAAGTCTGGAGGCCCCATTGAACCGAAAAACAAGCGACCAATAACGCTGTTAAATGTGGATTACAAGATCCTGGCGAAAGCCCTTTGCAAAAGGCTGGGTACTGTCATGCCTTATCTTGTAGGGCCTTTTCAGACGTGTGCGGTGCGGGGACACAGTATTCAGCAGAACCTCTGGTTGGTGCGGGACTTAGTAGAGTATGTAATGGACCGTGATCTTCCATGTGCCCTCGTCTCCTTGGATCAGGAGAAGGCCTTTGACATGATTGATCACGGATTCCTTTTTGAAGTCTTAAAGAAGTTTTGTCTGAACTCTCTCTTTGTTAAATGGATTGCCTTATTGTACAGTAATGTATATAGGCGTGTTATTGTTAATGGCATACCTTCGGACCCCTTCAGAGTCCAACGTGGAGTACGGCAGGGATGCCCCTGTCGCCTTTACTCTATGTATTATTTAGTGAATCCCTTGCGAGAGCCCTTTGTTCCTTTTCCTATTCCTGGTGGAGCCACAGTCAAGTGCATCTAGTATGCTGATGATGTTACGTGTGTAGTCTCTGACCTAGCTTCCTTCAGGGCCCTGTCTGACACCCTGCCTACCTTTCAAAGAGCGACTGGTGCCAGACTGAACCCCGCAAAGACAAAAGGACTCCGTCTGGGTAAGTGGCGGTGGAAACATCTGCCCTTCGTGGCATCTTGGGTTGACGATGCCATGAAAATCAATGGTATATGGTTTGGTTACGGCTCACCTGAGTCACTTACCTGCAACGAGAAGGTGGACCTGGCGGAAGCTGGGATGACAGACTATGGGGAGCGCTACATTAGTCTAATGGGGAAAGTAACAGTTATTAATCGTTTCGTTTACCCTCTCTTGTGGTACCCGGGCACTGTTCTGGCTGCTCCAGAGGGTGCCCTTGTGCGACTTGAGAGGGCCGTTTTTAAGTTCCTTTGGTCAGGGAAAACAGAGCTGGTCAAAAGAAAGGTTTTGTACCAGGAACCTTCACATGGGGGCCTGGGCCTTGTGCATTTTCCCCCAAAGCTCCGTTTTCTCCTGGCAAGGTGTGTGTTTAGTGCTGTTGACAGTGAGATGCCCTTTGCGTACTTTGTCCGTTATTGGGGGGGGGGGGGGATTGTCATTCGGTGGGTTCCTTCCGTCCCTGTTTAGTAATAGGTGTGCCCCACAGCGGGAGACCCTCGAAGACATATTGTCACATGAGGGATACTCTCCGTATGATGTCAACTGTTGGGGAGGTTTCGCAGTCCAGTGCGGGAGACCTCTACCGGGCCATTTTTGATGACTTGGCTGGCAGGGTCCATCCAAGCGACTATGCCTTACAGCCAGAAGTGTGAACTGTAGTGCGCAGCAAGTCACTAGACTACCGCCGGAGGGACCTGCTGTGGCGAGTTGCACATGATGCCATTGTAACAAATCCCAAGCGCCTTCGGTGGCGTCTTGGAGATGGCATATGCCCCCGCGCTGGATGTACAAAGTGGGAGAGTGTGCCCCATGTGTTCTGGCATTGTGGTTTTGTGGCCCTCCTCTGGGAGTGGTTTCAAGTCCTGGCTGACCGGCTAACGTTTCGCAACACTTGGGCGGTCACCCAGGACTATGCATTGTATGGTCTACCTCCCCCACTATGCAATACAAGTGTTCGTGGCATACCTTTGTTTCGGCCTCCATTTAGCTGGCTGTTTGGAGAGACCGATGTAATATTGTATTGTCGTGTTGGCGTCAATAAAGATGGAAATTAAACTGAGGGTCGAGGCCGACTTTGTTCGTTTGCCGAGGTCCACGTTCGGCAGACGTTGGTGGCCAATTGTTTCGGTGCGGGAGGGGCGGGTGATAGTTAATTTGTAAATAGTCCTGTGTTAACTTCTCTGTGGCCGTTTCTATGTACATGTTTTCTGTTTGATTTGTGTAAATAGGTGAGTTTGTAAACAGCCGTGGGTTGGGATTTTGTAAATTATTGTCACAAATCTTGGTTAGCGTCCATAATGGTATGACTTCTGTACATAGTTCACGTTATGTTTTGTCCCGTCTGGTGTAAGTTTTCTTATTGGTTCTCCGTGCCCGTTCCTATGTACGCAAAAAGCACCGTTTTATGTATCCCCTTTTGTGGTATCCAGGCACTGTTCTGGTTGCTCCAAAGGGTATCCTGTTGCGTCTCGAGAGGGCTGTGTTTAGGTTTTTATGGTCAGGGAAGACGGAGCTGGTAATAAGAGGGGTGGTATATCAGGATGTTAGGCGTGGTGGGTTGGGCCTTGTGCATTTTCCTTCCAAACTCCGTTTCCTCCTGGCCAAGTGTGTTCATGGTGCTGTAGACAGCAGAATGCATTTTGCCTATTTTGTCCGTCGGTTCTTTCCCTCCCTGTTTAGTAACAGTGGACCCCACAGATGGAGGCCCTCGAAGCATACAGTCAAATGAGAGAAACGCTCCTACAGTCTAGAGTTGGGGACGTTTCGAAGTTAAGTGCAAGGGACTAATACCGGGCCCTTGCACTTTTTTTGAAGAATTGGTTGGCCAGGTCCAGTCCAACCACTATGCTTCAGGGTCGGAAGTGTAGCGTGTGGTCCACAGCAGATCATTAGATTACCGCAGGCGAGATCTGTTGTGGCGAATCGCACATGATGCGATTGTAACTAATCTCAAGCGTCTTCGGTGGCGTCTTGGAGATGGCATTTGCCCGCGCACTGGATGCACAACGTGGGAGAGTGTGTCACATGTGTTTTGGCACTGTGAATTTGTGGTCCTCTTTTGGGAATGGTTCCAAGTCCTGACTGATCGCTTGACGTTGGGTAACACATGGGCGGTCGACCATGACTATGCCTTGTATGGTCTTCCACCTCGCCATGTAATACAAGTATTCAGGGCATACTTACCTTTGTTTCGGCCTCCATAAAGCTGGCCTAATGGAGAGACCGATGTAAGGTTGTTTTTAGGGGGATGGGGAAGCCTGCGGACGTCGGTGAAGGCGGAGGTGAGGCTGAGGGTTGAGTCCGACTTCGTTCGTTTGCCAAGGTCGGCGTTCGGTAGGCGATGGGGTGCACTCGTTTTGGTTAGGGGTAACCGAGTGGTGGTCAATTTGTAATTGGGTGGGTCTGTAAGATGCTTATGTTGTTGTAAATAGTTTGTAAATATCTGTATATATAGCTTTTTTACTGTAATGAACGTAATTTTCTGTACGTAGTTTTGTAAGTATCTGTATATATAGCTTTATTACTGTAATGAACATAATTTTCTGTTTGATTAAGCAGTCTGTAAATAGTTTGCGTTTATGTTTTTGCCCAATCCGGTTTGAGTTTTTGTCTTGTACGTGCCGTTTCAATGCACTTAAAAAGCACACATTTGTAACAGGGTGGGTCTGTAAGGTGCTTGTAAATAGTTGTAAATAGTATGTAAATAGTATGTAAATATCTGTGTGTATAGCTTTGTTACTGTAGTGGACATAATTTTCTGTGCATAGTTTTGTAAATATCTGTATATATAGGTTATTACTGTAATGAACATAATTTTCTGTTTGATTTAGCAGTCTGTAAATAGTTTTGCGTTTTGCGTTTATGTCTTTGAACGATCCGGTTTCAGTTTTTGTTTTGTATGTGCCGTTTCAATGCACTTAAAAAGCAAACAAACAGTGGAGCACGACCTTACTCTGCCATGTCAGATGTGGGAGTACCTGCCTCAGAGCCTCCACAAAAGGACCCACCCTCTGGTGAGGGCTGGTTTGATTTGTGTGAGGGGGTTGATCTAGAGTCGTAAGTTGAAAAGGTCGGCCTCGGGGGAAGTTTATCCTTCTCTCACTCCAGCTCCAGACCCATGTAAAAAGCCCAGGTCCGAGACGATGTTGTAGTTGCTCATTCCACGTTCCTCCATGAATGGTCCCCTGTGCCTCATCAGCCTGTACATTAATGGCATGAGGGACAGTCGCAAGCGGTGCAGAATTTTCTAATTTTGTAAATCATTAGGTGCGGACTTCGTTTTCCTCCAGGAGACCCACATTGTTAATGAGAACGACGTCTACACCTGGTCCTATGAATGGGGTGGGGGTTTGCATGCTTCTTTCGGTTCCGCATCCTCCTGTGGATCAGTTATTTTAGTTTCACCAAGACGGACTCTTCTGGTCGAAAAAGTTGATAATGACCATGAGGGCCGGTTGGTATGCATCACCATCAAACATCCTTTCATGCACCCAACCAATCTACAGACAGAAGGAATTTTTTTGCTACCTTGCCATCCTTCGTTCCTGGCTGTGCTCCTTGTATCCTATCAGGAGACTTCAACTGTGTCCCTGACACACAGTTCGATCGAATGTCCACATGCACATCTGCAAGCTGTAGTGGTCGGTATGGCGGAGTTGGAAATGTTCACAAAGAATCATGACATGGTTGATGTTTGGAGAGTGCAACATCCTGGCTTGTGCATGTTCACTTGGCAACGCCCTGATGGCACGAACGCCTCAAGGTTGGATCGCGCGTATGCTCCCCCTGCTCTGTCACCAAATGACTATGAAGTTGTGGCATGTCCAATTTCGGACCATGATGCTGTTAGTCTCCTTCCAACCCCCAGAATCATGGCCAACAGGGAGGGGGTTCTGGAAAATGGACACGGATATTCTAACTGAGGCTAAATATAACAAGGAGTTTAAGACCAGGCATGAAGGGTGGCGAACATTGAAACCAGCCTTTTCATCGGTTTTAGAGTAGTGGGATGGCGTAAAGATCCGCATCAAACAGTTTACTGTTGAATACTGTGTAGCAAGAGCTCGTCGAAGAAGGGAGGAGTTCGCTTTGCTCTACGGAAAGAAATGGGACGTCTCCGCACTTCATGCAATTCAACAGTACCTTGATGGAAAACTTCATGGAGCCCAGGTTCGTGCTCGCGTGCATAGTGTGGAGGCAGAGGAGAAACCAACCATCTACTTCTACCGGGACGTCACAAAGTATGCCATCGATCGCAGTATAAAAGCAGTCCGTGACGCTCAGGTGTGGTACAAAAGGACCCTCTCGACATTGTAGAAGTATATAAAAACTTTTATGAGCAGCTTTATACCCAGGCAGATGTCGATGAGGACCTTCAAAAGTCCCCATTAGATAAAATTAAGAAGACCCCCTCTGAAGATCAGAATGATGAACCTGGCTCCCCTTTGACTGTTGACGAGCTCTGGAAGGCAGTGGCGAAGATGAAAGGCGGAAAGGCACCTGGGTCCGACGGTATTCCAGTAGAATTCTATAAATGCTTCTGGGGTACCGTAGCACATGATCTGCGTGATGTATTCGTCTCTGGCTTCCTCGCTGGCTCATTGAGCTACTCGCACCGTAAGGGTGTAATAACTTTGCTGCCCAAGTCAGGAGACCCCCTCGAACCCAAAAACAACGGCCACTTACCCTGTTAAATGTAGACTACAAGATCCTGGCGAAAGCCCTTTGCAACAGGCTAGGCACAGTTATGCCAGATCTTGTAGGGTCCTTTCATACATGTGCGGTGCGGGGACACAGTATTCAGCAGAACCTCTGGTTGGTTGGAGACTTAGTTCAATACGTAATAGACCGTGATGTTCCATGTGCATGGTTGATCATGGATTCCTCTTTAAGATTTTGAGAAAGTTTCGTTTGAATCCAGTTTTTGTTAAATGGACTTTCTTATTGTATCAGAGTGTAAACAGTCCGGTTATCGTTAATGGCCTACCGTCAGACCCCCTTCAGTGCCCAACGTGGGGTACGGCAGGGGTGCCCCCTATCACCATTACTATACGTATTGTTTAGTGAATCACTAGCAAGAGCCTTTCAAGTAGAGCCTTTGTTTCAACCATTTCACATACCCGGTGGTGTTGAAGTTAAGTGCCTTCAATATGCTGATGACTGAATCCCAATAAGACCAAAAGACTTCGCCTAGGTAAGTGGCGGTCAAGAAGACTGCCCTTCGCTGCATCATGGGTAGATGACGCCATAAAGATCAACGGCATATGGTTTGGTTATGGGCCAGCCGAGTTACTTACCTGGAATGAGAAAGTGCACCAGTTGGAAGCTAGATTGAAGGACTTCGACGAGCGCCACATTAGCTTGTTCGGAAAGGTGACAGTTGCCAATCGTTTTATTTATCCCCTTTTGTGGTATCCACAACTTTCACAGCAAGTCAAACGTAGGATAGAACAACTCAGTGTCAGTTCATCAATGTAAGCATATAGAAAGGACAGAAAGGAATTATGCCAACAGTGCATTTCGAAGTTAATGCAATTGAGTGATGATGAAGCTGGGACTTCACTGGATTTGAATAGTTCAGACCCATCCTCATTCAGTGACCGACTATTTTCCGTTTCTGCATGATCTGTTCCATCCCTGTCTGCGACACCTCACCACACCCCAGCCTCGGCCCGACAACACTCGTGTGACAGCCGCCTAAAGCTCGCATGGGGACTCCACGTCGCCTTCATCAGCCACCACTCCCACCAGACGACAGGAGAGGCTACGTTATTGGATCAGCCTACCGGAGGTACCTCAATGGGCGCCTTAGTTAAGTGTTTCTCATGTGTAAGTACCGGTACCTTTTATTTTGTTGTAAAATGCTATTCTGTTAAATTGTTTTCAAAACCCAAAAAACAAAGATTTGATTATGGCCGGAAAATTCAAACATTCACCAATTTTAGATGGGAGAAATCACCCAAAGTACCAACTAATTGAACTTACTGGAGCAAGAAATGATGTTATCATGCCTCCTCCAGTAAAGTGCCTTCTCCAGTAAAGAAATTTGTCCAAGGTCACCAATCAATTTGTCCAACTGGCTATCCTGGTGGAGGAGGAGACATGGACTCCCCATTAGAAAATTTGAATAAGAGAAGCAAGGTGTGGACCCCAAGGGGAGTTCCTACTGAGGCAGACTGGACCAGGACATTCAGAAATTTGGAAAAATTGTACAGAGTGAGTACGGCATATATTAGCTATTTAGTCTACAATATGTGGTTCTTCAAGTTAAATGAAATAAAATGTAAATAGAACACCACAGCTAGAATAGTATCAGATTGGATTTGTGCATAGTATACAGTAAACTCTGTAAATTGTACAGTAGGGATCCATTGTATTGGCATGAAGGCCTACATGGTACATTACTACCCACCAACCATTGTGGGCATGGAAGAAAAAACTCCATGTCACCCAAATTTGAATTAGTGCCTTTGGGTATCCTACAGTCGGACAGTACTTACTGAATTGCTGTTTTCAATAATATGACAATTTTTAATTCATTCATATCTTAGTGCTAAATATTCCGCGAAACAAAGATACACTTCAGTGTACAATTCCATGGAACAGGTTAGGAAGGAAATTTAAAGATTAAAGGTGATGGACCCCAGTAGTGGCCGACTAAAATTAGGCCATCACACAATCTGTCCGGATCCGTCTATATACAGTTATGGAAGAAAAATCAAGGCATAAAGAATCTCAACTTAAGCAATGTCCATCAATGTTTGCATAGAGATAACGGAATGAGACTTAACATGATGATAAACAATCTGTGGAAATTAAGGAGACTGCCGACTTGAATAAATTTTCATAGCAGCCACCTTACGAGACTATAATGTGATCATAAGCATACAGATGTAGTGCCTTCATATGCTGATGATACACACACATGCATAAGTCCCAATATGTCTGATCACGGCCGATAGTACTACAGTACCGTATAATTGGGTAAAGAATAACTAAACTAAGAATCAACATGAAAGAGAACAAAAAATGAAATACGGTTAACAAAGAGAAATAGAAGTTGAAACACTGTAAAGGTAGAAAATGGAATTGTTAATACCAGCATGTGGGAAGTCATTTGTATAGGTACACTGCAGGTTTCTTTTTGAAACGTACATAGTAACAGTCACGTTGCAACAAAAAGACAACTCAACCAGCCGGACAAAACACAAACGCTACTTTGAGCCATCCACACACACACGTAACGCGGAACACAAAAGTCTGTGACAAAGGACGCAACAACCTACCAAGTCAACCCACAACCTCTCCCAACAGCAACCCCCAAGACAACAAAAACCAAGAACCCCCCACCACCACACTACCCCCTAAGGCCACCCCAAAGCCGGAGCCAACACCTCCCCCAGAAGGCAACAACACGCCCGAAGGCAACACAACACGCAAAAAGCATGGGCAAATATACAGGCACACCTTGCCCAAATGTGCCCCTGAGGCAGTTGAGGAAAAGGTAACCTTATTACCCCCCCCCGTTTACAGAAACTCCACAACCGGATGTAGTTTTAACGTCCTACCCAACTCATGATATATGCAAACGAACCCTAGACTTGTCTTGGATACAATTAAATAGGAGTCAAAAGACGAGACTATTTTTTGAACGACTGTTGTTTGTGAGAGTAGATCTATGTCCATAACCACCTTTGGGATATAGGCTCACGAGTTATGCAAACAAATTGAAGCTTTCTACTGTACTGCTATGCTAGTCTTTTCAAGTTTGATCTCATCCTCTCATTTAAAGTGCAAGTAGTTTTAGGCTTGACAAATTTAAATGGAAATTAATTTGAAAATGGGGCCAAGATGTTAATCAGAAATGATGGTCACAGGGTTAGCAATGATCTTGGAACGTGCTTTCCTGCCACTGTTTTATGGACATGTACTCTGAAGGTTGACTTGTACTAATGCATTCTGACCAGATTTGTTTCTTTAAAATTATCTAAGATGGCAAAGAACTTTTTGCAAAAATTTTGCATTTATAAGCTGTTGTAGTCCCCAATCGGAGTTTGTCAGTACAAAGACATAAATGATGAATTCATTCACTCTCCATATTTAAAGCATGGCAACATGCTTGAGTTTGTTATCACACCATAAGTCTTTATTTTTTCTTCTTCATATTTTTCTTCCTCTTTCTGTAGCATGATTTTTCTATGCTTCAGATGATAAACAAGATCTTCGGGTTTTTCCTTCTTATATGCTGAGATAATGAAACAATTGTGTGAACAATAATGTTGTGCTTCTGCATTCATTACATACTTGTAAACTTTACTCCAAATTAAAATGGACTTGGACATCAAATGAGGGACATAAATTAGTTGATCTTCAAATATAATCAATAAAATTATTTATTTTCCATGCAACTAAGTGTATCTTACTCAATTTATATAAACAATGGTGATGTTACCTCCTCCATTTCTCTTTACAAAACATAACTCTTTGTAATAGGGTTGCTCAATTTAAACCAGTTTCTGAAAAAAATAATACAGACAGATAAAATAGCATGCATACTAGTAGTAGTGCTACTCAATATGAATGGCCCACTCCCAAGTATTTTTTGAATTCTGCCACAGCTATCCAAAACAGCCATATACTCCTCCAGTGTTTTTGAAGTCCTTGAAATACAGAAGGGTTTTTAGAGACTCTTTTTGGACCATAATCCCCCTTAATGCATTATGTGCTGATGAGCCTTTCCTTAACACCAAGGTTTACTTTGATTTTGTTGGGAAAGTTCCTCATGATCACACTTTCCAACAGAACTCCCAACTGACAAGATCCACTGATGTTCATTGGCAATGTGGTGGAGTAGGGAGAGCCACACCGACTTCATTTTTGGAGCTATCCCACCACAGATTCTGGCGGGTTACCAAAAGTGGTTTCTGTTTGCAGGAACCCATAACCACTGGTCACTGTTTTCCTTCGTATTTGCAACTTTTTTTACAATTTTCCTCGCACCATGCCAGATAAAAATCTGGTCAGAGACATCTTAATACTTGCTGCTGTTTTCCACAAGCTCTTTTACTTGGGTTAATTTTTTTCATCAAAATCTAATCCTCTTTCAAAGGCTACCTGATCCATATTATTATAATAATGTTTGGACTTTTACCCCCCCCCCCCCCCCCCCAATTCTCTCACATCAACTACCTCCAAATGGAGAATTTACGATGAACTTTCGTCCATAAAACTACAAGTGCAACAACAAGTGGACATTGTGTCAAACAGCTTTAACAGCAGGATTAACAAATAATCTCTGGACCCTGAGAAAAGTTAAATGGCTGACAAAAAATATTTTGCACACCTTAAAGAATAGGGACATCTTAGAAAAATTATTACGTGAGATTGTCATGGCAAATAAAAACTGAATGTCACTAGTAAATATCCTGCAATACCCATCTTGTGAATATCATTTCCCACATCTATGTCCACTGTGAAAACCCCTATGAAGAAGACTCATATTTTGAAGGAATTTCACAATTTTGATAAGTACATGTATTACCAGGTAGAGATAAATGGATATCTAGTACTGTCTTCAAAGAAACAATACATTTTTCGTCAAGAATGGTTCTTAAGTCATCTTCAATAGTCTTGTTGTCTAGCACTATGCTCTCATCTTGAATCATTTCATCTAGTACATTTGTTCTGGTCGAAACATCTCACTCTCTGCTGTTTCTTGACAAAGTTCTTCTTTCCCAAATTCAAGAATTCATTATGGCTGCAATGAAAAGGGAGACTTCATATGTTAATCTAACTGGTGTCATTGTGTCCCATATCTAGGGAAACTGGTAACTGGTCAACCATCTCAATTTGTTGAAAAAATATTTCAATGTGAACTTGGTAATTCCTGTGAAATTTTTCATTTTGATCTCTGGTAAACCAATGACCTATAATAAGCTCCATTTATTTTTATCTTTTTTATGACCTGCCATTCAAAAACCAGTGGGGTTCTTAATTCTCTTCAACATGACAAATCTTTATACATAATACCAGAACGGTTCCTCCTCTACACACGAAAAATCAATATACCAGGTATCAAAAATGTTGGCCAGCTCCTATCTAACCAACACCGCTATTTACAAGCAGCAAATTTATCTCTACAATCGACAATACCACCACTGCATGTATTGACAATATTTTTGTTACTGCTTTAGTATGGCAAGGAGGCACTTTAGTCAGATGATTAAAATGCCATTTAATGTTGAAACACCCTGTTATTTGGATGTACACTGTGTCCCTTTGTTAGATGAAGAAATTAATAGAGGAAGATCAACAAGGATGCAAAGAGCAACATCCTCTGGTGAAAATGACAGGGGAAGGGACAGAAGAATGTTTCACCTCAACTTTCTGGATCAGTTGAACCCTTTTTTATCATTTGTCATTTACAGTGTGATTTTCCCCGACTCTTTCAATATTGCAGTATATTTAGTGCTTGCTCATTAATCAGTTGGGTAAACTTTTCAGAGCTCTGGAATAACAAAGTCCAGAATTTGCCATATATGGCACCAGATCACCAAAAGACACTGGCAGCTACAGTGCTATTCCTATGAATTGTCTTTCACAAAATTACGAATTTTCTGCAATGAAAGCTATTGATTTTGAAATAATTTTGTCTAAATGAAGGGACAACTTTTGAAACTTCGTTGGAGAGCCTCAGCTCGTACTGCAGGTGTAAGATACCAGAATGCAAAAATGTATTGAACTTTCGATGATACATATATGCTCTACATTTCTTGTAACAACTGGTGACCCAAAGTGACCTTTGACTCCACCTGTAACTGGTTTTTCCTTCAACCAAAACGCTTCTATATTATTCTGCAAATAAGGTTTTCAGAGTTTGATGCCGCGTGATACCAGATGACCACTGACCTCCAACAAAAACAACAAGTACAGTACTTCTAACTCACCATAACACATCCACATACTAATTAGGAAATTCATCCTACCGGTTTTCAAAGTTTGAACGATCATAACCCCATATGTACTTTCACAAAAAACCTTATACAGACCATCTTCTCACCATAGCTCATCCACATACTAATTTCATCCACGTTTCCTTTCTTGAGAGCTCCTAAACATGGTTTTCTGAGTTTGACCCCAAATGATCTTTGACCTCTACCAAAATCATACATCATAATGCATCAACGTATCAATTTTGAAATCAATCCAAGCTTTCTACCTTAGGGTGTTGTGTTAAAAAGGTTTTCAGGATTTGTCCCCCTCCGACCCCAAATGACCTTTGACCTCCACCAAAATAAATCGGGTTCTTCTTTACATCATAACGCATCATCTTATCAAGTTAAGAATGAACCCAAATTTTCTCTCATGATACATTATGTAAATAAGGATTTCAGGGTTTGAACCCATATGACCCCAAATGACCTTTGACCTCCACCAAAATTTATTGGGTTCTTCCTTACGTCATAACGTATCAACATATCAAGTTTCAAATGAACCCAAGTTTCTAACCTTGTGATAGTGTAAACAAGGATATCGGGTGTGACCCCAAACGACCTTTGACCTCCACGAAAATAAATCTGGTTCTTTCTTACATCATAACACATCAACATATCGAGTTTGATATTAAGTTTCCTACCGTGACATATCGTGTAAACAAGGACTTTGGGGTTTGATCCCGTGACCCCAGATGACCTTTGACTTCCACCAAAATTAATAGGGTTCTTCCTCTCAGTGTGGGGTATCGGGGTACCCGTGTACCAAGTTTGAGATCTGTCAGATCTCCCCTTCTCAAGATATCGTGTAAACAAGCAAAGTGTCACAAACGCACACAAACACACACATACACGCACACGCACATACACACACCTATACGCGTTTCTGGTGCCTATCGGGGTAGCAAGTTGTTATAATGCAAACTGGGGACTTAAGGGAATTATGGATGATTTTGCGTATGATTCATAACGCCTGGGAGGCACAAGCACATGTTACTACATTGAGAAGTTGAAGGGACTTCGTTTCTTTGATCTCAACTTTTGCATGCAGGCTGGGGATACACTCAATCTGCTAAAGCTAACATGAAAGTGGGGATACATTGCAATATCCCCAGTCTCAATGTGTGGATCGAAATGTGGTTATCTATCCACAAGTGACTTAATCATTATCCTGTGAAAGGGGTTTATGGGGTGGGGTCTCTCCTAAATTTAAGCTTCATCAGCAGAACCACTTGGTGAAATATTTTGCATTTTTGAAGTCATCCTTCTTCCAGAGATGGAGTGGAAACCATGAAAGATACAGTATACCCAGGGTACATGATTAAAATGCCCCTAGGCAGGGATAGCTTTAACCCGCATGAGGTAAATCTGAACTTGAGAAGAGTGCAACCTCTGTGCCACGTCAAAGTAATGAGATGTGAAGTACAAACAATGAGATATAAAGAACATACTAAACTTTCCCATTAGAAATCATTGATTTCAATATCAAAAGTGGCAGGCATACTGCACCCAGCCAACCTCGGCTCCTTAAAATGACTTTGCAATTACAAGATGAATATGCTGCCTTTAAATCTGCATCCAAAATTTTCATGGAACATGCTTATTGAAAAGAAGAGGAAGCAGGAACTTTTAGTTCCTCTCATCCATTCTCCTATTTTGATCTTGTTGGTCAAGAGAGACATTTATGGACCTATCCCCAGTTGATCAATTATTTTTCATGTTTGCGACTTAGTGCTGACGTTTTGCAATCGTCCCAAGAATTAAACCTGTTCATATCATAAAATGTAACTCCATGTGTCAAATGAGTAAGACGGACCGACAGCTGTCCTGACAAATGCAGCAATGAGAAAAACCGAAACACAAGACAGTACTTTTTAAAGTTAACACTTAAATAAGCAACAATTAATGATTACTCTTACAGAATTAACTATTCCACTCTAATGGCTGGAATAATGAAATCCCTTCAATTTCACATGAAAATGGGATTGCCATGCAATATAGTCTTTCACAATGCACAGAGAATTAAGAGAAAGTGGCAAAGCAACTGGTACCCCCTGTTGCCAATTATTTTTCACGTTCGTGACTTACCTGTACTTTGATTGAAATGTGAAAGGCAAGTTCCTTTCTTCCCTGTAAAGTACTTCCTCCTTCTGGCCACAAGAACATGTCTTCCAAGTAACATGGACCATGATGGGCTCGGGGGAATCCACATAAGGTATTCTGGTACTCAAATGTTTGAGAAATCAGACCTTACAAAATGTTTAAAATTGTTCATGTTGCAGCACTTTGTAGACCTAATGAAATCACCCTGTGACAAGCCTTTAGTTACTTACTTTTATTTCTTACATCTATTATGTAAGTCCACCTCCTTTTGCGAAGACATGGTTACAAACTCTTACAATTTTCAACGGCTCCCTTTCCAGGCACCTTTTATGCTGCAATGGATTGCCCTAAATGGCAACGGACGGCTGCTTGCTCTTGGTCAGTCCAGGATGTTTTTTTGCTCAATTTTTCCTCAGTTTGACTTTTGCTGTTTCCATTAATCTCATTGTGTGCTCACTTTGTCCACAAACCTCCTAAAACACTGAAAATTGCATATTTGCAGGTCAGGGTTGAGATGTACATCCCAACTCTGTTTGCTGCTTTAAATGTAAGCGATATGGCCACTACAGGTCCTGTTGCAGGACTGTGAAAAATGTGGGCAAGGGGGACTGCCGGTGACACATGTGAGGAGTCGTCACCACGGTGCTGTAATTGCCAGGGCTCTCATCCTCCAAATAGCAAGGCTTGCCCAAAATGGGCTGAAGAAAAACAGATCCAGAAAATGGATACCCTGTATATTTTAACTTTTTTTCAATCAAGGAGCTGTAACAATTGAGAATTTCTGTGCACAAAAATCGTAGTTTGTGGTGAGAGGTAACCGTCTTCAATTAAACGCCAACTTGCTCATTATAAAGTGGCATGGACTACATGTTCCTTTCATTTTTCTAGTGGACCTAATAAGGGTTAAACATGAAGTCAGCAGAGGCAAGCACTGTTCTGTTGTGACAGAAATGTTAATGAAACCTTACCAGGAACTAACCATCTGGTATGCATCCTATTAAAATACTTGCCAGAAACTATGATGTGGCAAGAGTTTACTCCGACTGTTTACTTCAAATGAATGGTAAGTTTTCAAAGAATGACAAGTAATTTCAATTAAAACCTTTTGAAGAAAGTAAATATCAACTGTTTTGATTACTCGTATGTTTAGTTTTTTAAGTACATCAAAACGGGTACTGGGAAACAAAGGGAGAGGAACCCAAACCAGACTGGACAAAAAACACAAAGGCGAAGACTATTTCCAGGACCTTAACATGCACCAAGAAACAAAATATTTGTAACTACATAATTCCTGTTTTGTTCTCAAGAAAGGTGATGCAAAATTATGTTCATAACAATAATGAAAAATAATAGACCCCTTTTATTTACGTGCCCGTTAACATGGGCTGGGAAACAAAACTTCTGCGGCAAACATGCACAACACCCACCCCACACTCGAGCTATTTACACAATATTATGTACAGGTTGGGTATTATTTACAGGTTAACTATCACCCGGCCACCCCGCACTGAGACAAGCGGACCCCACCGCCTGCCGAACGTCGACCTTGGCAACCGAGCGAAGTCAGCCTCCACCCAAACCTTAACCTCCTCCTTTATCGATGCCAGGACGACGTCCCCAGGCCCTTCCCTCTCCCCTAAATACAACATTGCACCGGTCTCTCCACAAGGCAAGCTTTATGGAGGCCGAAAGAAAGGTGAGTTTACCGCAAACACTTGTATTGCATGGCGGAGGTGAAAGACCATACAAAGCGTAGTCCTGACCGACCGCCCAGCTGTTGGAAAACGTGAGGCGATCAGCCAGGACTTGAAACCAATCCCAGGGAAGGGCCACAAAACTACACTGCCAAAACGCATGAGGCACACTCTCCCACTTTGTGCATCCAGTGCGGGGGCAAATGCTATCTGGTCAGGAGAAAACGGAGCTTCGAGGGAAGGTGCACAAGACCCAAACCCCCGTGCTTACATTCCTGGTACACCATTTTTCTTTTGACTACTTGTATTTTCAGTATGAAATTGTTCCAACTGATAGCTATCATAGAATGGAAAATGACCCAAACACTGTATAGCAGAACTTCATAAACTGTACATAGAGTAAGTATATTGCACAAGAACAGATGTGTAAGCAATGAATTATGAGGCAAATGTTAAAAAATGTATATGCCATGCCGTTTCTCACCTGTTGTTAAATTTCTTGTAGGGTAAAAGGTGGAAAGGATTGGTTTGGAGAAGGTATGGGATAAATCAAATTTGTGATCAAGTTCCATTGCTTATAATACTACTATTCCGGTATTTCCATAAACTAGGGGTCCTCTAGTGTGACACGAGGTCAAAATTAAAAAAAAAAAAAAACATTTTAACTGGTTCAAATTTTCACTCAGGTAGAGTATAGTCAGCAGTTGTGAAGAAAAAATACTTTTACAATCAACATTATGGTGTATGTGACGGGACTTCAAATTTACCAACATAAAGGGAAACACCAAAGCAGTCTCTCATCTCCCCTTAAAAGTTGAATGTGATTTAGGATTCTTTTTTGGAAAAATATTGTTGTCAACACTTTCAGGTGTCAAAAATTCCAGTTGTGCATCTTTTAGAAGATTTCTACCTGGGAAAATGAAAGGAATTTTTAATGGGTGAAATGGAATAACTTTTGTAAACTTGAAAACAATTCATATTTCTTCTCTTTCTTTACAGGCAATATGAAAGTATATATCAGTACTGATACAGGTAATAATGGCAGCTTTATCACAATGTACAGCCACAAAACATCTGTATTTGAAAGTTGGAGCCCTTTTAATACTAACAGTGAACATATTCAACAGCATTGTAAATGGAATAAAGGGTTCAGTGCAGGATATGCAACCAGATTATACTACAGTAAAATTACATTCAGTGAATGAACTTACAGACATATTTTCAGTTTTCTCTCCTGGGAAGGAGCAGGATATTGTATGGAGAAGGCAGCTACCTTAACAGCTTGATTATGCACCAACAGTCCATAAGTCTCAGGGAAAGACGATTGACTGTCTTGAAGTGGATTGTAGGCATGTGTTTACACCAGGACAACTTGGGGTGTCTACTGGAAGAGCTACAATCTTGGACAAAAACTGTCGGAACACCTCACGTCTTTATGTTGTTTTGGAGCCAAGGGCTATTTGCACGACCTCTATTCCCCTTTAAAATTTTGACTCACAAGAAACAGCGATTTGCGAAACCTCCGCCCCCAGTACAATGTTGGTTCCCAAAGAAAATGGTGCATCTCCAACATTGCACGGGGGAGCGGGGGTGTTCCAACTAGTTTTGTCCAAGATTGTAGGTCCAAGAAAGGACTAAGGGTCATACATTATACACCAGAATATATTCAGTTAGAAGAAATTGATGCATTTTATCATTTCGTTTCCATCCCGCTGGATGATACTCTACATGTTGTAAAAGGGAAGCTCAAGCAGGAAATGAAACCATGCAAAGTGATGAATGTGGAGAGTGCATACAAGCTAGCTCTGATACACTGTGATGCTGACATGATTTTGAGGAACAGAAAGCATATGAAACACAAGGGAAAATAGAGGAAGCTGGCTTTTGTCCTGTTTACGTTTTGAATTCTTGTAAGTTTGTTAGTGCTATCACATCAGAGCAGATGAGTGTGAATGAAGAGATCAATGTTCTTGCTTCACATATGAAGTCTGTGGAAATATTCTTCTGCGAAACACACTCGATAGTTAAGAAGTTTGAGAAATTTGAGAATAGCAATTTTACAGTCTTCTACAAAACATTTCATGAAATCTCAACAATATTAGCAACTTGTGCGGAGACTTTCTTTTCATGCTGTATTACAGAAGCGCAGTGCAGAACAGCATATGGACTGGAAGAAAAGATTCGCTCACATGTTGTAGAAGCGATCAAGAGAACAGCAGTAGAAAAGTCGAAATCCCCGATAAAAAATCTCCTACAGGAAGAGGTACAAAGCGTTATATTGCTGGATGGGTTGTTCATTCATCAAAAAGCCAAAGATGCGATATCCTCGAACAACACTTTTACAGAATCTCCTACAGAAAGACCTTTTTTCTAAAACTCCCCTCGACTCACTGGCGAAGAGCCAAGGGGCGAAAACCAAACGTTCACTCCCGGAGGAATTCTGCTCCCTTAAGGAGCTTAACGTCTCAAACGGACAAGTACCCTGTGGTCCTACAGGAAGAGGTACACAGCGTTATATTGCTGGGTGGGTTGTTCATTCATTAAAAGCAAAGGATAAGGACAGTATGGCTTACATAAAGCAACTTGCACTCAAACAGTAGGGCTGAATCACAAACAGACGGGTGGAAATTCTTCAAAATTTCACCGCACTCAGTGGGAATACACACCCTGAAAAAGCTTCCATTGGAGAAATTAATCGTAAAAATAATGTGGGGAAAACATCAAAATAGATAAGGCTTTTCAAAAATTTGAGACAGAGAGGAATGTCGGTATCTATGGGCCAAGTCTCTATAACTTTGTTATTTGTGCAAGTGTTTTCAGTGACATGTCTATGTCCTATGAAGGGGAAGGATGGAATGTCCCTCTTCAATACCATACGGAACTGTCTCTTGCCCTTCAACTCACCCATCACCGAAGATGCACCACATACTGCTTGAGACAGTTCCGAACCGCCCAATAACCCTCGCAACTAGGCCCTGTCCTACCTCAAAGGGCAGGTACAACACCGTCACCGCCACAGAGCGATCATATAGAGTGACGGTGAACCCTTATACCCCCCCCCCCCGTGTTGCGGGCCTGGAACGCCTGCAACATCTCAATTTGTTTAACCTCAATACCACTTTTCTTCAATAAACTAAACGCTTCAGGAGGTGACACATTTGCCTCTCACTCAAACTATCACTTACAAAGTTGAGAACCGTCTCATTTGTTAAAACTCTTTCCACTTTAAACTCCATCGAAGTTAGTCTCTTGTGTAATGCGCTCCAGGCTTCCTCCGGCTAGCGAGCCAGTTTCCCCATGATGGTAGTCATAATGGAAACAAGTAGTTAGTATAGTGGAGTAGCCAAATATTATGGGTCCTTAAGTTAACTAGTACAGTGGTGTAGCCATTGAACTGTAAATGAACTATGTCTTCAGAATACTGTAGTTCAGTTGTGTCTTCAGAATACTGTATAGTTTAATAGTGTATTGCTTTTGATTTCATTGCATGGTCCAATGAACAGGAAAGTGTTGATGTCCACAACAAAAGTACTTCTGATTGGTCTGTTGTACCATTATATAACGAACAATGTACTTCAATTGTTGGAAACGTTTCTTCAGGTTCTCCCGTGACGCCACCACGAGCGCAGTTTTCCTGACAGATACTTGTGTAAGTGATCATGTAGGTCAAAATAAAACCACACATTCTTATTCTTCTCAAAATTTCGTTCAATGTACTTCAGTTGTTGGAAAGGTTTCTTCAGGTTCTTCAAACACCAGAACTGAGAATAAATAATCCATGACGCCGCTATGTGGGGTGGACAACCATCTCCACAAATAAAAAGACATAGCTCTAGTGTGTGTTTGTCAGACGTTGGCTTTTTCCAAAGCATTCGTTAATACTTCTGCGGCCATGATTTAAAGGCATAAAATACGTCTCCATTGAGTTTTTGAAAAAGGTCCTTCCTCCTCCGACTTACAATCTCGTAACTTAAACGAGACATCCCATCACATAGCACTTGCAATTCATCAAAGTCAACGAATGAGGAAAAACTAAAAAGTGCATCCATTACTATCTTGCAATGGTTTTCTGGTTTTCACGAACTAAAATGAGCGCGTTTTTGAGAACCTTCCAGGCTTGTGGAGTATTTCATTGCCAAAGCAAACCAGTCAGCTCTACTTACCTTAAGAAAGACTTCTTATTGCGGCTCTGGCTAGGCTAAGATCAATAACTTCAGCCCATACAAAGGGATAAGTCCGCTCTATTCAGCAATGTTTATTCCTTCACATACTCTATGGCGTTTGCCACGCTGTTAGCTTGAAGACGCCGATGTCGCTCCTCTTTGAAGTGAGAAGTTAAGGAACTAATTTGAAACAGCAGTTAGCTCAGAAATGTTTATTCATTCATATACTCGTGGTGAGCTCATGGTGACGATCATCTCTTTATGAAATAATTCTTCCCATAATGCAATTTTGAAGCACGCTCTTTTATTGTGCTGACTGCGACCACGACTCCAGGAGTCTGGGTGAAAACGTGTATATAGTCGTGTTATTGTAAATGGCCTACCGTCGGACCCCTTCAGGGTCCAACGCGGGGTACGGCAGGAGTGCCACCTTTCACCTTTACTCTATGTGTTATTTAGTGAATCCCTTGCGAGAGCCCTCGAAGTTGAGCCTTTGTTCCGCTCTTTACGCATTCTCGGTGGAGCGGAAGTCAAGTGGCTCCAGTATGCTGATGACGTCACATGCATAGTCTCCGACCTAGCTTCCTTCAGGGCCCTTACTGGCACCCTGTCCACGTTTCAAAGAGCGACTGGTGCCAAACTGAATCCCACAAAGACCAAAAGGACTTCGTCTAGGTAAGTGGCGGTGGAAACGGCTACCCTTCACAGCATCATGGGTTGACGACGCCATGAAAATCAATGGTATATGGTTCGGTTACGGCTCTCCCGAGTTACTTACCTGGAATGAGAAAGTGGACCTGGTGGAGGCTAGGATCACAGGACTACGGAGGACGCCATATTAGTCTATTGGGGAAAGTAACTGTAATTAATCGTTTCATCTACCCTCTCTTGTGGTACCCGGGCACTGTTCTGGCTGATCCAGAAAGTGTCCTTGTGCGACTTGAGGGAGTTGTATTTAAGTTCCTATGGTCAGGGAAAACGGAGCTGGTCAAAAGGAAGGTGGTGTACCAGGTCCTTCAGCACGGGGGACTTGGCCTTGTGCATTTTCCCTCCAAGCTCCGTTTTCTCCTGGCCATGTGTATTTTAGTGTTGTGGAAAGTGAAATGACGTTTTCCTACTTTGTCCGTTATTGGGGGGGGGGGGGGGGTATCACTCCGTGGGTTCTTTTCGACCCTGTTTAGTAATAGTGCCCCTCACAGTTGGAGGCCTTCGGGGGCATATTGTCACATGAGGGACACTCTCCGTATGATGTCAACAGCAGGGGACGTCTCGCCGTCCAGTGCAGGGGACCTGTACGGGGGCATTTTTGATCACTTGGTCGGCCAGGCCCAACCGAACAACTGTGCATTGCGACCGGATGTGTGGCGCGTAGAACACAGCAGGTCACTAGACTACCGCCAACGAGACCTGTTGTGGCGGATTGCACACGATGCTATCGTTACCAACCTCAAGCGCCTCCGGTGGCGTCTTGGAGATGGCATTTGCCCCCGCGCTGGGTGCACAAAGTGGGAGAGTGTGCCCCATCTGCTTTGGCACTGTAGCTTTGTGGCCTTCCTCTGGGAGTGGTTTCAAGTCCTGGCTGACCGCCTGGCATTTTGCAACACCTATGCTTTGTACGGTCTATCGCCCCACCATGTAACACCCAGACTGGATTCCATGCACTTAAACACTAAGATCTTCGGCGTGAGCGGCGACTCCTTCCCGGCGTAGCGGCGGTAAAGTGGTTAACTCGGCGTGCCGGCGTGCATAAAAAATCGGCCCTGGCGCATGGCTCAATTACCGCGGCGATTCGGCGTACGTGAAAATATATACCTTGACGAAGGCCTCTAGATAAGCAGCTGAATTGCGTCTACACTCAACTGTTTTCAACCCAGTAGATCTTACTGTATAAGGTCTCGATCGTTCAACTGTCTAAGCAACATGTGCCTTTCATTCAGTTCGCAGTAGGCCTAGCACGTCCAGTTGAACTGAACGCCACTTCCTCTCACTGTACACTCTATCTAACGTTACAGGCAACACACCCATAGTTGTACTACCGAGGCTTGCAGGTCTCCGTTGTCCGTAACTGTGAGATATGAAGGACCTGGCGCAATACGTACGTCAGGCCTACGTACGTATGTTAACCTGACAGTGCCTGCGTAACCCCTCTGTGGCTGCCGCCCTCTTAATGTTGGTTTTTCGTAGCGATGAGCTGAACGAAAAGACTTCGTCCGCTCCGAGAGGTAGTCGGCGATAGTCGAGAATTCATTTCACTGAGTCTTACTCTTCACCCAATCCACTTCGCTCCGGGGAGTACACCGTACCAGAATTACGTAAAAAAAAGGAAAAAAGCTGGTGTTTTGGAATTCCAAGAAGCTGATCCCTCGCTATCCTACGAAAAAAAAAAAAAAAAAAAAAAAAAACGCATGCCGTTAAACCGTGGCCTAAGCTGTTTGCACTGAACTAGTCATGCAGGCTAGGCTCCTTACCTACCAGGAACACATTTGTATTTATTTCTGACCAATGACTCTTAATCAGTAGGGATATAGGTCACTGTCAGGGTTCAAGGAAGCATATTTAGGGCAGGGCGGCAGGTGGTTTACTTTCTTGGGAAACGTCTCAGGGGGTACCCTTCCCGTTTGAGGAAGCTTTGTATCTTTAAGGGGGTTTCATTAGCATTTTCACAGTTTTTTAGTTGATATTTCGTTAATGTTTGTCTTTACATACATAAGGTGTATCCATATTCCATACTGCAAAATAATACCACTTGTGGAATATGGTAAAATATTGCATTTTGGGCAACATTTCGGTTTTGTTTGAGGAAAATCCATGTAGGCCGGGCCAATAAATTTGACCTTGAGTTCCAGACAAAAAAAAGTGTACACCGGGCTTACCGCCTCGGCCCCGCCCATCTTAGCTAGAACCCTGGTTGCTGTGCGCTTTCGAGAACCAATAATTTAAGTTGCCATGTTGATATAGACCTACGGTGTTAGGTATTGTGAGGAGTTTGAAATAATGCGTGCACAGGCATGGAAACACATTTTCTAGATCAGCGTGTCTGCAGCAGTGCAAGAGGGTCTATTTTTCATTTTATTGGATGACGTTTTATTTTAAACCAGTAATAAACCTATCCTATTATTGCTCTTACTTAATTAAAGGCGTCACATGGAAGGGAAAAGGAAAATGTCACGTGTGCCTTAAAGATGTAGGTGGTGCACACAAATGCCAAATCTGCAACCATGCAGTTCACGTAATTTGCGGGAAGACTATTGGCGAAGAAGACTATGGACAACAAGTCACATGTTCTAAATGTGTTGGCCAAGGTGAGCCAAACACTTACATAACCTCATTTCGGGGACACTAGCTCAATACTTTAACACTTATTGAATTGACACCTTATGGTCAATTGACCTGGCCGTTGCAAGGTTCCACTCCCCCAGGATATTGCCAAAATCGTGGTGGGCTGGAGGCCGAGACCTCATCATATTATCACTGGCAGCATTGGTATTTGCAGCACCGGGAAGGGGGTGTTACTACTTCTGGGAAAATTGGAATGGAATTTCGGAAATTTCGTGAATATCGCCATGGGACCATTCTGCCTAAATGCAATTCATCTGTTAATTGATATCCGTAATTAACATTTTATAGACTAACAAACAAAAGAACATCGGGTTTCTTTGTTATTCAGAACTGATTTTGTAAACAAGCATGAATACTGAAAGTTGTCTCCAGTAAAAATTCCAATTTATATGGGATACCAACATTTCTTAGGATACTAGGAATGCTAGTATCTTGTTCACACTGATTTAATTTCTAACATCGAGGACCTGTTAATTAATGCTCGTAGTGAACTACGAGGTGTTAAGTATGAAGTCATAGCTCAGGATGCCGGAATAAGTTAAAATCCTTCACCGAAACACCAGAGTGAGCTGTTCATGATTCTATGGAACACTTTGTTGTTTGATAGTGATAGACCTCCAGTATGATGAAATAGCCTTCAATAAAATTTCTGCTGCATTATCAGCTCCGATTTCTCTATCCGTGCAGGAAATCATGTGAATACAGCAACCACCAGAAGGAAAAGAAAGGTGGGAAAGGGAAGGAAAGCATCCCAAAAAAGAAACAAAGGCTATGTAAAACAACAACAGACGCCAAGAAAGAATCATATGTTTGCCTCCAATGCTTAGAAGTTAGCTTCAAGGAGAAGAAGGACGAACGCTTCGCGAATTTGTGCCGGGTGGATGCTTCGAGTGTGAAACGTCACAAAGAGAGATGGCGCAGAAAGGACGAAACAAAGGCATGCACCATCATCCCTTCAACATCAACATCGGAAGAGATCAGCGCACCGAGGGAGAGGTTTCGGCCGAAGAAGGCAAAACGCACTGAGCCGAAGCATGACACACAAATAGGGGTTCAGATAGAAGAAGACGATGAGTCCAACGTGCCCGAACCCGTGCCGGAACCCGGACTCGAGCCTGAACCCGTGCCAGAGGCCGTATCAGAACCACTAGCAGCCGATCCAGATGAAGGACGAAGGGTACGAAAACAGACCACCCTTTTAGCCTACCAGGTGGATCAGGAAAACCAGAAGACACTGCAGAGACTGACCTCAAACATGTGATGGATGCGCAGCCTTGAATCTGAAAGTGGACACAATTGGCAGACAACATAGATCGTTCATAGAACTTGCCGTAGAAGATTCCGGAAACCATGAAACGTTCACTGTTCTCAGACGAGCAGAAAATATACTGCAATTTACGGAATCGTCCAAATTGCTGGAATGGTTTTATGACAAGTTTACAGAATGTGCAGTACTCCGTTGCCGCCCCTGTTTCCAACTTCAAGTAGTAGCCAATCCTAACCTAGCAAATTTGACACCATTCAGAGCCCAACAACTGCTCAACAGATCTGGCAAAGGGCGTATGTCAACGGGAATATTTATCAAGAAAGAAGACTCTCAGCGCATGATCCAGTGGCACAACCAGTTCTGGTATCGACAAAAGACCGTGCCTCAATCATCTGTGTTTGATTGGGGAAGGATCAGCTACCCACCAATCAGCTATAAAAGCGTATAATAAGTCCATTCAAGTCGAAGAGAAGAAAACTGCAGCAGCGAGCAACATCTTTACAGCCGCTATCGTTGACCTCAAAACTTGGGGCTGCTGGGGCACACCTCGAAACTCTCATCTCATTGCTGGCAAGTTGCTCAGTGAATGTGGGAAGTATTGGGCACGGCCGAAAGAACTTCAACGATATCCTTTACTGCCTGGAGAAGACTATTGATCAGCGAGTTGCTGCCTGGTTGGATGAGCCATTGCCATCTACCCTCTTGCCGCCCCACTTTTGGGCAACTGTAGACAAGGCGACCCCGTCACGGACAACCAACCAAGCAGTGGTCAATTGTAGCCAGGGAAAAAAATGGAACTCCTTGTCCCATTGCTGTAGATGGGCCAAAGGTGTACAAAGAAACTCAAGAAGCGTCATACGAGACCCTTGCAGAGCAACTAGTGGATACCGTTACTGGACATTTCTCTGATGCCGTGCTCACAAGATTGTGTGGTATAGCTGCAGATGGCCCGTATCAGGCTACCGGATTCGGTCACCATCTTCGAGATACATTGAAGATAGAACAGGACGCGGAACAAGCGTTACCAGTTACCTGAGATACTGCTCATGTGCTAAATTTGGCAGTCACTGATGTACGTGACAAATGGAGCAAGAGTGGTGATTACTTAAATTCATCAAGGGGTGCAATGTCTTTAATCACATTCTATCGAATGGCAAGGGATTTGCGTTTTTGGAAATGGTCGACGATAAAGCAAGAAATCCAATTTCTTATGCAGTACAACGTTTCGCGAGTTCCTCGTACGAACAGTGGGTGAAGATAGAACAGAGCTATGGATCATTCTGGAGAGCTTTCGAGTTGCTCCATCCCAACCGTGACAGTAATGAAGAGTGGCAATTTATGATCGCAGGATCTGACTTCGTTGAGGATTTGCTCTCGTTCCTAGATATTATGGAACCTGTGGTTCAGTTGATGGCAAGAGGACAGGCACTGGATACCCCAATATGGAAATTGAAACAATGGTGGCCTAAGGTAAGGAGCAGATTGAGCCGAGCTGCAGAAGGTGATCCGGCCGCATTCCCAAGGCTAGGCAAAGTCTCAGACCATCTAAAACCCGGGAAAACTTTCAAGGGAGTCAAACTTATGGAAGGATGGCTGTGATGAAAGATGATGGAGACGATGAGTATGGTGGTCGGTTCACTTGGCAAATTAGAGAAGCCAGTGAATGTAAGGAGGAGCGAGAAAGTTCGCAGCGGATCTCCTGGAATCGCTGGAGAAACGTATCGATGCTGTTGCACACAAGGATGCTATTGAACAGTTAGAAGTTTTTGATGCTGTCAATCTCGTGTCGCTCCAGTGCGGATCGGGGGACAGTGCTCATATCCAATTGTCCAGTGAGGAGGGTGAGTTCGAAGAGTTTGGTGTGGAACAGTGCAAGAATTTATTGAAAGTTATCTCCAGGATGCCTCACATCGGATCTTCTGGACTAAACTTTGATGAGCGCATGGTCCACAACTACATTTCAGCAATTAAGTATGCAGTTAGAGCTGCTGTATGGAGTGGATTGTGCCCCGAGTGGTTCATCAACAATGACAAACAGCCAGATAACATCAACCCAAATATTTCCCTTGCTGAATTCCTTCCCCAAGAAACGGACTTGATTCACTTTTTGTTATGACCTTCACAGATGGAAGTATGCGTGAAGTACGACTGGATGAACAGCGTTTCTACCAATCCTTCTACTCCAACAAAGAGTTCTATGAAGCCGCGGGGCCACCTACCTGTGCTGTTCTAGATGTCGGTCTGGCTAAAGGAGGTCCAGAAGCCACCGCAGAGAGCTTCTACAATTCAATGCGGAGTCCACAACAGTCAAGCGGTCAATCAAATGACACACTAGCTAGAAGAACAAAGGAATTATTAAAGAGGCAGTGGCAATTTACCTCTCTGGAGATGAGAACATGCGGCCCCACAGGAAAAGCACCTTCTTCTCCAGTCGAGCTAAGGACTACAATGTTTCAAAGGTGATCGACAGGGTGGCTGCAGAACAAGGCCGATGTCCGTTCTTGATAGATTAGAGATTGATGGAACGCAATCGGTTCTAAACTTTTGTTGGACGGCCCGATGACATGAAACATTCATTCTAGATAGTTTTATACCGTGCGGATATCACCTTGGACTCGCACGGAGAGCTGTCAATTTGCAATTGAGTTTTATTCTGACCCCTTTTAAGCCTGCTGTAAAGGTCTGCACACGGATATGGAAGACCGTTTATACTAACATTGTTAGCCAAAGTGAACGGTGTTTTACCGCCCAACGATGAGATGTATTTATTCCCATCATTTTATGTAGAAGGGGTGATCACTATGGACGCAAACAGCTTTAGATTTGACCGCAGTATGTCCCAGTCTATTAGGGCTAATATATTTAGGCGGTATTTGACTGCTTTATGTGCTGATATTTCTATCTGAGAGGAACTCAGTTTTGATGTCCATCGATGTGATATCTCTCCGATTTTCTTTTCATGACCGTAAATAAATCACCTTGGAAGTCATACGTGCAGAGCACACCCACCACAGTTGGACTTTGTGTGAGCGCAAGGGTTCAACGTGTCGTAAGTTGATTCATCAGGATTCTAGTGAAAGGTCAGGTTATGTCATCGGATGGTTGGGCTGCGGCTTCCACGAGTAATTAGGCTGAAGAAGCTGGCTAACTTCTGTACGGTGAGTTAAAAGAAATTGTATTTTTCCTTTGAACTCAATATATATGTAGAGCAAGACAGTTTTTTTTTTTTCAATCATGCCATGTCATGATGTCAGCGCGTAATCGCGGGCTGTGATAGCAGTTTCCAGTAGGTAGTGTCCGTGCGAATATATTGCCGCAATATTTTCAACATATCGCAACTCGTAAAACATCCCGGCGTACGATCACGAAGACCTCGGCGTGGCTTTACATGGAATCCACCCTGGTGTAACACAAGTGTTCATGGTATACTCGCCTATGTTTCGGCATCGGTTAAGCTGGCCATTTGGAGAGACCGTTGTAATATAGCCTTTAGGGGAGAGGGGAGGCCTGCGGACGCCTTTTTACGTACAAAAACGGCACGGGCAAATGGCCAACACGACAAACCGAAACCGTACTGCACAAAACATAATTATGAACTATTCACATACGTCGTCCTGGCGTCGGTGAGGACGAAGATTAAACTGAGGGTTGAGGTTCAGTTCTGGTCTTCGTCGAGGGCGGACGTGTTTTGCGGAGTTCTCGCCGATCGTGCTGAATTTTGGATTCAGTTAAGGATATAGAGATGCTGCAGGCCCTTGCATCCCGAAATACGTATGATTTGAAGTTCCGGACTGATGTTGCCCGATTAAAGGGGGTTTCCTCCCTTAAGGGTGTGGAGGGTCTCACTGTCACCCCATATGATCGTTCTGTGGTGGTGACGATGTTGTACCTCAATTTTGAGGTAGATCAGGGCCTAGTGGCGAGGGTTCTAGGACAATACGGAACTGTCTCTGACTGGCGTTGGGTAAAGTATAATGAAGGTGAATTAGCCGGTATTCTCAACGGAAAGAGACAGCACCGTATGGAGCTAAAACGAGACATCCCCTCCGTCCTGCTCATAGGGGGTTCTATGGCCCACATCAGGTATTTTGGGCAGCCTCGCACCTGTTTCTAGTGTAGGGAGGAGGGGCATGCGGCAAAGTCATCCCCAAACAAACGTTGTGGCAGATGCCTGCAGTTGGGGCATGAGAGGGCAACATGTCCCAAGCAGGTGCGGTGTAACCTGTGTGGGGAGGAGGGACACGTCTCTGGTGCCTGCCCCACATCGTACTCTGCGCGTGGAAGTGCAGATGTGGAGCTGGCAAGTGAACCCTCGTCTTCAGACCCTGAACCAATGGTGGAGGAACTCAGGTCCCCTACGCCTGATGAGGTGGCACATCAGGTGGAACAAGAGTTCCTAGCTTCTAAGGGATGTGAGGTGGTCTGTGGGAACCCTGAGGTAGGCCCTTCCCAACCCTCCACCTCAGTACCTGTGGCACAATCCGCACCAGCTCCTGGGGAGGCTGGAATACTGACAGTGGAGAATGACCTTCAAGTGTCATCGGATTCGGAGTCTGACACTGCCATGTCAGATGTGGGAGGATCTGCCTCAGAGTTTCCACCAAAGGACCCACCATCTGGGGAGGGCTGGTTTGATTTGTGTGAGGCCGTTGAAGTTGGGCTCAAGTTGAAAAGGTCGGCCTCAGGGGAAGTGTCCGATCGGGGAGGGGGAGTAAGTCCTTCTGTGGCACCAGCACCATATCCATGTAATAAAAAGGCCAGGTCAGAGACCGTTTTGTAATTTCACACTCCACATTTCATGAATGATCTCCTGTCCCCCATGACCCTGAATGTAAACGGCTGAGGGACAGTCGGAAGCGGTCCAGAATATTCCCATTTTGTCAATCATTAGGTGTGCACTTCGTTTTCCTCCAAGAGACTCACATTGTTAATGAGGACGATGTCTACACCTGGTCCTACGAATGGGGTGGGGGTTTGTACGCTTCCTTTGGTTCCGCATCTTCCTGTGGACCTGTCATTTTAGTTTCTCCAAGATGGACTTCCCTGGTCGGAAAGGTTGATCATGAGGGCCGTATGGTATGCATCACCATCAAACATCCTTGCGGGAACTTCTTCTTATGTAACGTTTATGCCCCTAACCAACCTACAGACAGAAGGAATTTTTTTGCTACCCTGCCATCCTTCGTTCCTGGCTGTGCCCCTTGTATCCCATATGGAGACTTCAACTGTGTCCCTGACACACGGTTTGATCGAATGTCCACCTTCACATCTTCAAGCTGTAGTGTCGGTATGGTGGAGTTGGACATGTTCACAAAGAATCACGATATGGTTGACGTTTGGAGAGTGCAGCATCCTGGCTTGTCCGTGATCACTTGGCACCGCCCTGATGGCACGGACGCCTCAAGGTTGGACCGGGTGTACGCTCCAACGGCTCTGTCACCAAGTGATTGCGAAGTTGTGGCATGTCCACTTTCGGACCATGATGCAGTTACTGTCTCATTCCAACCCCCAGAGTCATGACCAGTAGGGAGGGGGTTCTGGAAAATGAACACAGATATTCTAACGGAGGCTGAATAAGGCAAAGATTTTAAGGCCACGTACGAAACGTACGAAGGGTGGCGAACTTTGAGGCCGGCCTTTTCAACAGATTTAGAGTGGTGGGATGATGTAAAGACCCGCATAAAACGTTTTACAGTGGAGTACTGTGTAGCATGAGCCCGTCGAAGAAGGGAGGAGTTCCTTTCACTTTGCTCTCGACCCCTCCGCACTTCATGCAATCCAACAGTATCTTGATGAAAAACTACACGGGGCCCTCGTTCGTGCTCGTGTGCATTGTGTGGAGGCGGAGGAGATTAAGTTCTACCGGGACGTCACAAAGTATGCCATCGATCGCAGTATAAAAGCTGTCCGTGACGCGCGCGGTGTGGTACATAAGGACCCTCTCGACATTGTAGTAGAGTATAGAAACTTTTATGAGAAGCTGTATAACCAGGCAGATGTCGATGAAGACATTCAAAAGTCCCTGTTAAATAATTTTAACAAGACCCTATCTAAAGATCAGAATGATGAACTTGGCTCCCCTTTGAACTATTGACAAGCTCTGGAAGACAGTGAAGATGAAAGGCGGAAAGGTACCTGGGTCCGACGGTATTCCAGTAGAATTCTATAAACGCTTCTGGGGTACCGTAGCACATGATCTCCGTGATGTGTTCGTCTCTGCCTTCCTCGCTGACTCATTTAGCCACTCGCAGCGCACAGGCATAATTACTTTGCTGCCTAAGTCAGGAGACCCCCTCGAACCGAAAAACAAACGGCCGATCACGTTGTTAAATGTAGATTACAAGATTCTGGCGAAAGCCCTTAGCAACAGGCTTGGCACAGTCATGCCAGATCTTGTAGGGTCCTTTCAGACTTGTGCGGTGCGGGGACACAGTATTCAGCAGAACCTCTGGGTGGTGCGGGACTTAAGTTGAATACGTGATGGACCGTGATCTTCCATGTGTGCTGGTCTCCCTCGATCAGGAGAAGGCCTTCGACATGGTTGATCATGGATTCCTCTAAAAAATTTTGAAGTTTTGTTTGAATCCAGATTTTGGTTTCAATGAAAAGAGAAACCTATGCATTCATGATGGCATGTGTGTGTGTATGTGTGTACTTGCATTATAGTTACACCGAGGACGAACAGTTGAAAACACACCTTCAGTCAGAGGACTTTTCAGACTACCGAGGACAAAATTCACGTCCTCAGAAGAAAACAGCACAGTAGCATGTAAATAGCCATGACATAACTTCTGTTGAAGTTTTAGCCATGTCCTCAGGAAAGCGTTAATGTGTGGATCTGTGTTGTACACCATACACAATTTGATGGAAATATATAACACTCATTCTTATCTGTAACACATCTGTTGCCAGAAAACTTCTTAAAAAATAAGCATAACATGCATTTGGTCCAGCACGAAAAATCATCCTACTTAAATACATTTAGTATGAGTGGCATAGGGTATTTATCAAAATGCGATGTGAAAATGGTAAAATTTAAGACAATTTTTGGCAATAATTTAACCTTCTTTTGGGAAAGTTCAGTGGTCGTATATCTTGTTTAGCAACGTTTTTCCCGCGCAACGATACTAGTAACGCACATGTTATATACCCACTCCTGGAATGACCAGCAGAGTGAGCACTACAGGGCTTCCACTTCAGCAAGGTAAATCTGCATAAAATGTGGTACAATGGTGTTGGAGTCAACTGTAGAAGGATGCTTCTGGTCCACTGCATGAAAAAATTAGCATTTAGGTAAAATTTAAGGAAAGTTGACAAAATATCAGGAAAACTTTTAGTGTTGCCCGAGGAAATGAGTTTTCGCTTTGTGGAAGTTGTGGAGACTGCACCATAGCTGTCATGAACTCACCAAGTCAAATGTTACAGTTACTTCGTGGACATTTCCTAATTCTATGATTCTAACAAGGTGAGTTTTCTTGTACATGAACAACACCCGTTTTTGAGCAGGATTTTATACAGGTGTATTTTTTTCTTGGCATCAGTAGCAGTTTTAGATCGAAATGCTAGGCTAAATGTGCAAACATGAAGCCTAGCCTAGGCCTAACTGTTGCAGTGTTAGGCCTAACGTTAATGGTAATGTTGCATTGTATTGTAGGCCTACTGTAGCTAGCGTGATATACTGATAGGCCTATGTCTGTGACAGGTTAGCTACACGATGTGCAACCACTAGAATTTTTTTTGGGGGGTATGGTGAATTGGAGGATCAAAATGTCATGGTCAAATGCTTTAAAAGATGGGAAGCTGTCTTAATTGGATAGGCCTAGGCTAGGGTTTGTTAAGTGCAGTAGGCTAGGCTACAGAAGCCATGAATCGGTGGGCTAGTCTAGGTCCAGGGCCTTGGCCTAGTGTAATGTCTTAGGCTAGTTTGGCCTAACCTAGATGAAGATAGGCATAGGGCAGGGCTAGCCCCATAAGTGGCCCTAACCATACAATTTTAGACGTTGAAGGGCAAATAGGCTGCTAGGTTTGTTTATAATGACTATTCCCCCCCATAGTAGTGTGACTGAAATGCTAAATGACCTAGGGTGGGATAGTCTCAAAAACAGGTGTACTGCCAACAGGCTAGCAATTCTTCACAAAGCCAGATTGGGCCTCCTAGCCTTGCCAATCAACAACCTACAACCGGTCCGGCGGCCCTCCAGGCATCACCATTCTAACAGCTTTACAAACATACCAACCAACAAGGACTGCTACAAATACAGTTTCTTTCCTCGGACCGTCAGAGACTGGAACCTACTCCCCCAGAACATTACAGATCTCGAGGACCCCAAGCAATTCAAGAGCGCAGCCTTGAGGATCCTCAGACGGGACGACTAACTACATGCGCACACTCAACCCTGCACGTTTGACTCCACCAGGAGTGTTGTGCAGTATTTTTCCAGATCCAGAGCCTGAACGTTTAGGCTGCCAATGCAGTGCACTGAACTTTATAACATTAGCCTAGCATTAGGCCCACACAGGAAAGTTTTAATTTTGCAAGGGCAAGTGACTGGAGATTTTTAGCTCACAGCATATGTGGCCAAAGCTCAGTAAAACTGTCAAAAGTTACGCCGAAAAAGAAAAAGCAACTCATCGCAAATCGGTGGGAAATTCTCTTGGTAGCCTAGACCCATAAGCCTATGGTAGTGTGTTATTGTACACTGTAGGATGGATCACATATCTTTACTACAGGCTGCTATTATGAGGTTGTGAACCATTTTTTCTGTGTGTGCAGCCAGATCAAGTGGAAAGCAGGCTCATGTGCATTCCGTAAGCCAGAACTTGCGTGTGCAAGGCAAACTTTCCAATCTGGGGCCTATGTTAGACAAGGCCAGAACAAGGCAACTTGAAGTTTTCACTGCCTTGGCCTTCTGAAGCTACACACTTTTGCACTTATCAATTGTAAGAGTTTTGATGCAGGGTGTGTCCAAGTTCTGCAGATGTTCCGTCAAAACAACATTGTAGGTGCCCCATAGGTGCCTCATGTTCTACAGGAAACATGCATCAAAGTTATGAATTTTTGAGTCAATTGTGTGAAGAAGAGGTGCGTCAGTGCACAAAAATGTTTGATGCTCTTAACAAACATTGACCTACTTTGCCTGGAGTCAATTGATAAGTGCATTATTTTGCATGGAACCTATATAAATGTCTCATGTAGGTCAAAACAGCTCCACTTTTTAGCTACCAAGACACCCTGCCTTTGTTTTCTAAAACATCCCCATACTGTTACATATGATAAACCAAAATGCCCCCCCCCCCCCATAGGTGGGGGGTGGCTTTAGGCCTAGGCCTAGAAAGTTCATACAAAACCGGGGATCAAATACTAAAAATATTAGGAAACTAGAGGAATTTGAAAAAAAAAAAAAACTTGTCAGGATGGATTAAGGAATTGCATTATTTAGTTTTGGAAGGGGAGGGTACGGTCTGAGACCGGGAGAGATGAATAATTGGGAAGGGGAAAACTAACCTTGCCTTTGGCCTTACTCTTTGTAACATTGACTGTCTCACCATCTGCCTTTGAATTGGTGAAAATCACATGATCATGGGATTACAGCCTCTTAATTCAGAGAAAAGAATGCAGATATGTTTCTAGGGCCTAATTGGCACTTTTTTTAAGGCAACAGTGTATTTTGATATGATTGCAGGGAGGAAATAGATGCAGTGTTTACAGTCCTTTTGATGGATCCATATTCAGTGGTTGGGCATTTTGTTTCACCTTCACCTGGCACCATTTATGTTCTTGAGCACTTTTGTAGCACATTTGGCTTGCATGAGTACTCTGTTTGGTATTGCAGTTTTTTGAATGAGTGGGTAATGTTTGTCATGGATGAATTTGAATTCCGTGCTGTCTGCCACTATGCACATCAATATATGCCAAGGGAACAGCTGTGTATTGCACACATTGAAAGAGGCATCTTGCAAAGGTACAGTTGTTTAATACCATAGGTTTATGGTTCATCATTCTTTCACTTTGGTGGTTACATTTGAAACTTAAGTTTCCCCCTTCCGTCGCCCGTGGAGAGTGTGCATTTGCAGAAATTGTTAGACATCACATTCTACAAAATTTCTATACAGGCCTGGACAAATTCTTTTTTCATTAACTGTCCATTGGGCTAGCTTTCCTAAAGTCTCTTGCCCATATTCATTAGTCCACTTTTAATGTGCCTTTGTGGAGGTTTTGCCGAGATAGTTGCCCGCAGTAGGCTACAACATTGAGCAGTATATTTGCCTGAGTAGCTTTTCACTTGTCCCAGACTGTCTGGCAGGGGATTTGTCAAAGCCTAACTGTTCTGTAGATTTACAATGAAATAAGTCTCTTCCTGTGATCATCCTTGTAACTGGTTAGGTGCATTTTTGCAGAGTTGGGGGGGGGGGGGGGAGGGGTTGTGTAGGGTGAGAGTAGGTTATACCAGACATCAATAAAATGTTACATGTGAAGTATTTTTCTCTCTCTCTTGCCTAAGGACTGAGTAATTAATGTATGCCCTCCTCCTTAACTATCCTTGCTTATTAGGGCTGTCAATTTCTGTTTGTCTAAAAGTTTGTTTACCATTTAAAGGGTGTCCAGAAATAACAGCATTCAATCTCTGTTCAATCAACCATAAACATGTACTTATATATACAAGCACTTTTTTAGGAACTATATTTTCGACATACCGCCCTTTACTTTACCTGTTCAATATCCAGGACATTCGTCTTTCGCTAGGAAAGGAATGAAGGAATTTTCAAACAAATTTTCTTTCCAAAAATTTACACCATGAAGCAATAGGACTTTACACACGGTAATCCCTTAAACAAATTTCAATGTGGTCCCATGAAATTGGCACACTTGCTTGGCTGATATAGCTACTACTTCTTTTTTTATTATATTGATAGCTATAGCTACTGTATGTAGTGGGGTTATATCGTTATGAAAACAAACGAAAGGCAATAAATTTGTGTGTACTATCAGTGTACAGTAGTTATCATTATTTTGGCGGGAATTCAAGTAGCGCGATCAATTGTGCTCCTCGGCTGGAATTTTACGGGTGCTATGAAGCGCAAGTGTGATCTCGCACATCAAAAGGCAACCACTGCATTTGAATGGAATATATCGTGGTAAAATGGGAGAGGAAAGTATGAACAGCTTTTTTTTTCACTTTTAATTGTAGAGGAACTTTGTTCTCCTTTCTTTTAAACATTTGAGGGAATTGAGGGCTGTTTAAACAGCTGATCGTTCGTTTAACCGTTGGAACGTAACAGCTTTACTGCTTGCTTATTTATATTTTTGTTCCACAGTGACAATCATGTCTCGCAGGAAGCCTCGTAGGAACCCCCTAAGTGTGGCTACACATTTTGTTCACAAAGGTGTAGACCAGCCTGGGTTTTCTGTAAAGAAGGTTTCAGAGGAAATTGGTGAGTATAGTACATAAGTTTTCAAATCAGAATTTGTGTGCATACATGCTTTAAGCACATGCGGTATTGCTTGTGAATGGATAGAGTTGGCATGGATCTACTGAATAGCTTTGTTATCGTTTCTTTAGCCTATGCCCCACCTAATTCTGCAGAACTTTATGAAGAAGGTGAAGGATCTTGAGAAGGTGGATTTTATGGTGTTTTATGCCCCTAGAAGTACCCACAGCCTTTTGTCCAGTTGTGGGACACTGGATCGTTTTCCCTACACCATTGTTTTAAGTGTGGAGTATCAGGTACAAGAGCAGTAGGTTCAACTTTTTAAGTCTTTGGTATGACGTGACCTGAGAATCGAACTCCTGCAGGACAGTAGATTCTCTACCACTAGACCAAACATGTGGTTAGAATAGCTTTGTAATAAAATTGTTAATTCACTGTAATCTTATGGATTCACAATGTTATTTCTAATTGATTGTGGACTAAGACTTAGATTATTTGCAGGTAGCTTACACCAATCAAGTTATAAAAATACTGTAGCTTTCGATGATTTTTGCGCTCTCATAGTTATTTTTCTTATTATTATTGTTATTTTTTTGGGGGGGGGGGCGGGGGGTAAAGCTAGCTACAGTAGGCTCACATGGGTTAGTAGACCTTAGTTGCTTTGGGTTGTAGATTTGTTGGATGTTGCTTTTCTCCCATCTATAAATCTCTCAACTTTCCAGTTTAAAATACTTTGCACATTATCCAAATTTATGTCTCTCCGGTATTAAAACAAGTGTTGTTATTACATTTTTACAGGTTTGGGGGTGTTTGCAGAGAGAGATTTTGAAGCAGGGGAGTTTTTGCTTGAATACCGGGGTAAAGTGAGAAACACAAGTGATACAGAAAGTGATGATCAGACATACATCTTTCATTTCCAGAAGGGGAAAGAGAAGCTTTGGTAAGTTGTAAAGTTCACCTCAGGACTAGTTGACTGATAACCACATAAGTCATTTGACATATTACATTGGTAGTATATATGTCAAAAAAAGAGAGACCAGGCATAAACTGTGTTTTTGCCTGTTACTTAAATAATTGTATCTTTGTCTGTCTAATTTTCTGTTTGTCTGTTTGTCAGTCTGTCAACACGAGGAAAGTTTTAAGTGCAAACTCACATAGTGCTTATCTTAATACTATATTCAAACTTTTCCACGTCTGCTACAAGGGGTTTTATGCTGTAAGGAGTTATTTTACCTCTAATTTTACCAGCACAGGCATTGATGTAGGTCTAACATAGAAAGATTAACCGCCTCTGTCCAACCCCAACCCAACCAATGTCTGGACCCGCCGCTTTCTTCCAACCTTCACAGGAACAATATTCCCAAGATCTTTTGAAAATTCCCAAGTACTAGTGCACAGCTGCATGGAGCTTGCAATTGTACATATTGTAGAACTGGTAATGCACCATACATAATATGGCAGCAGTTTCCAGTAATCAGTGATGGCAGTGACCAACAATCTTCAAACCAGATGCAGAGGAATTAATATGGTGTTATACCATAGGACTTTCTCCGTGGTGCAAGTTTGTGAAATATATCCTTTTATTTTTCAAAGAATGCCAAAAAAAACTTTTCACAGTGCTATTTGATATTTCCTGATAATTCTATTTCTAATTTCTTTATAGTATTGATGCAACATCCAGTACATGCATAGCAAAAATGAAAAATGATGAGTGGAGAACCCCAAACTGTAAAATTAAGAGGATTGATGTTGATGACAAGCCAATTCTTCTGATATTTGCTTTGACGTGCATAAAGACTAGGCAGGAACTTAGATACGACTATGGTCAGGACAGTGCCCCTTGGAGACTTATGGTAAGCAGATAGTGATAGGTTGTACTTTAAAGTTTGTGTAGTTTAAATAGTGGCACCAGCAGGGACCACTGAAACTGGTGAATGAAATTCTTGTGATTTTATTGTAGTGCACCAGGGCTTTATACATGATGTCATTGATTACTAATCACAATAAATGTTATTTACAGTCAAATCATAATTGCAGAGAAAGACCTCAGAAATTCGTAGTTGCAGAAATTTATCATTGCAGTGTTTTTGTGAATAAGTGGTCCTCAAAGTAGCTAGGTGTTATACACTTATTGATAGTTCTGAACAAGAGGAAAGAAAATCTATCAGCTCTGAAATCAAGGTTCCCCTCAAAAGGTTTGGCCTGCAATACTTGAGATTGTTATTTTCAAGAGACTTTGATAAGTACTCCTCTGTAAGCATAAGAATTTCTAGTTACAGCTGGACTTGCTTTTCTGTATCCCCAGAATAACCAGGCATCTGACCCAGAGAAAGCTGAGGATTCTAAGCAAGAGGTAAGAAAGTCCATTAGCTTTAAAATTTCTCTAAGACAAAAAAAAATGCAACTTCATGTTTCGCCAAGAGTAGGTGACAAGACAGTAATTTTAAATAAGGATTCCAAGTCTTGGTACTTTTTGTATTAACCAGTTGTGGTCAAGGGCAGATATATAAGGAAATTTGTTTGGGGGGCAAATTCAACTTGAGACCAAGACATCTCAAATAGTATCAGGGGATGTCATGCAAAAATATTTTTTTGGGGGATGGGGAATGAGAAGTGGTGACTGACTGCCTGAAAGACTATGTAAGCGGAGCGCCACAATCAGTTCGCACGAAGCGTACAGACAATTTTGAAAAATCGCGTCCTCTCATATAGGGCTTGTAAGTAGAATTTAAGCAGTCGTTATTTTGAGCTTTCCTTTGCAATAAAATCTTTTTTAATAAAAAGAAAATCAAATTGCAAAATGATCAGAAAATTACCAGATAAAATGTTCTGGCTCCTTTACGAGAGGATATGACAAAGGTCAGACATTTTATCATTTTCTTTGTCGCAAAGTAAAATCTTCATTAAAAAGAATATACCAGAACCAAATTTTTGTTTAATATGTTATTGTTAAAGACTAACATATTCTAAGCACTCTGGTGAAGTTTTCATTTTTTTTTCATGTTCGGTTTGCGAGGTATTAGCAACTGAAGTTGACACATTTTCTACCAAATGTAAACTTGAACCAAGCAGATGCTATGTCATGTGTTCATATCGTTGGTCAATGTTTTTTTTTTATCCTGCTGTTTGATCTTGAATTGATGAGGCATGCTATCTTGCCCTTAAGGCAGATTAAGTTTTTAAACTTCCAGTGCTTGGGATGCACTTATGATTACAACATATCACAGTTAAATTGTATAAATATGGTGTTAAATTTTAGAGAAAAACAACTAAACATTTCCATCAATGTGAATACATGACATCACGTCTACCTGTTGCAAGTTTACTCTTTGTGGAAAATATGTCAACTTCAATTCTAACATCTGGAGAACCAAACATGGGAAATGGGTAAAAAATTCCCCAGTAAACTAAATGTTGCAGCAGGCATGCAGAGATCACATGTTTGTATTGCACAAACTATCTCTTAATAATAAAAACTCATAAAAATAATAAAAACTAATAATACTAAAAATTTGGAGTTAACAAAAAATGAAAATGAAAAAAAAAAACATAAGGAAGAACCACTGCAGTAGAAGGGAGTGATGTTTGCAAGGTTGTATTAAATGTGGGGTCCTCATAACAATTTTTTTAGAAGAGCACATGTTTGTAGAGGTTCTACTTGCACAATTTGCACAATTCCTGAGAATAACTGCTGTAGCATGTCAATAGTCATGACAGTGCCAAGCTGGGGGCTTTTCAAAATATGATTTGAAAGAAGGAGTGTGTCACTGCAGGTTTTTAAAATGAAATTAAAAACCCACATAGGATGTGTTAGTATCAGAGGTACATAATAAAGAGGTTACCTAAGTGTAATCAGTGAAACATTTTTTACATTATTGATTGGTGCCTGACCTTGATACCCTCAGAGGCATAGATGTGGCAAAGTGAATACCATCATATCCTTGCAGTTCTAGAACAATCCAAGAGCTGAAGTTTTAGCTATGTGTAACTCCAGATGAGACAGAGAGCTTTTTTGGGGCCTTAACAAGTAATTTGAAATAAGAACCAGAATTTTGGCAATCCTCCTTTTTTAGGGACACTTACTTACCTGCACCATACAAGAGCAGTGTCATTAAGGAGGAAACATTGCCAGTCCTGTTACCACTTTTGTGCTGTACTGAATGTGTTATAATTGCAACTTGTGTTAATGTTCCTTATCCCCAGGATAACCATGTACCTGGACCTAACCCAGATGAGGCTGAACGTTCTGAAGAAGAGGTAGGGAAATCCATCAGCTTTAAAATTTGCTTAACTTATAGGGAAAAAAAAAAGCAATGCTTAAATACTTCCCTGAAGTTACTATGATTTGTCTCTCACAATTGAGACTATACTGGATCAGAGGTGTAAATGATTGCATATGCCTGAAATACGTGTACAGGCACAACGGTGCAATGGGGGTTCTTGTGTAGGACATCCTAGATTGAAAGCATACCTCTCTGCATGATTTTAAATCTGTCCATTGAACAAATAGAAACAAGGAAACATTCAAGAAGTGTCATGCTTCATAGTGCTGCTTGTCCTCAAAATGCTGGTATACCAAGGTGGGATCCTCAAAACAAGTTTGATGATTCGCCTGTTAGCTTGCCCTCTAAGTGAATGCCATAGAAAGACCTGATCACTGCAGTGTTGTAAGTAGTCTCAGAGGTCCTTAGTACATATATGATAATGGAACATCTTTGCTGTGTACAGTAGTTTTCTTGTCTCCTTGTCCTCAGAATAACTGTAATAGCAGGAGATGGTCACAGCAATGTTTTACAGAACTAGTTGTCCTCTGAACAACTGTGATAATAGAAACATGTGTTTGTGTAGTACTTGTCTTTCTCCTTGTCCTCAGAATAACTGTAATAGCAGGAGATGGTCACAGCAGTGTTGTACAGAAGTGGTTGTCCTCTGAACAACTGTGTTAATAGAAACACATAGTTGTATGGTTGCTGGTATACCAAGGTGGGATCCTCAAAACAAGTTTGATGATTCGCCTGTTAGCTTGCCCTCTAAGTGAATGTCATAGAAAGACCTGATCACTGCAGTGTTGTAAGTAGTCTCAGAGGTCCTTAGTACATCTGTGATAATGGAACATCTTTGCTGTGTACAGTAGTTTACTTGTCTCCTTGTCCTCAGAATAACTGTCATAGCAGGAGATGGTCACAGCAATGTTTTACAGAACTAGTTGTCCTCTGAACAACTGTGATAATAGAAACATGTGTTTGTGTAGTTCTTGTCTCTCTCCATGTCTTTAGAATAACTGTTACAGCAGCAGATGGTCACAGCTCAGTGTTTTACAGAACTGGTCCTTTGAACAACTGTTATAGCAGGAGGTGGTCATAGTAGTGTTGTACAGAAAGGTTGTCCTCTGTACAACTGTGATAATAGAAACACATGTTTGTGTAGTACATGTATCTCTTCTTGGCCTCAGAATAACTGTTACAGCAGCAGATGGTCACAGCTCAGTGTTTTACAGAACTAGTCCTCTGAAAACAACTGTTATAGCAGGAGGTGGTCACAGAAGTGTTAAACAGAACTAGTTGTCCTTTGAACAACTGTGATAATAGAAACATGTTTGTGTAGTACTTGTCTCTCTCCTTGTCCTCAGACTAACTGTTGGAGATGGTCACAGCAGTGTTTTACAGAACTAGTTGTCCTCTGAACAACTGTGTTAATACAAACATGTGTTTGTGTAGTACTTGTCTTTCTCCTTGTCCTCAGAATAACTGTTGCAGCAGCAGATGGTCACTGCAGTAATGCACAGAACTAATTGTCCTCACACAACTCTAGAGGACACTTAAAATACATGTTGTAAACAAACATCAATTCTTCCTTATTTTCTGCAAAATAATTTTTGCCATATATCTGTAGCTCCTATCATAATGTCACATAGTTTCATAAAATTTGTTTTGTGTGGAATATTCAAAATGTGAGGTCAGAGTACCATCTAAATGAGAGGTGAGGGTATGGTTCATCTTGTTGTTCTCATCCAGGGAAATGAAGACCTTCATGTAAAAGAAGAATCTAACAGGGAGGTGTCTATTTCAAAGTTCCCATAGCGGGAGAAAGAACAAGTTGTCAATAATATTCTTGACAGAATATGGATAGTCAACTGTAGTTACAAGTGGTATGGACAAAATAAAATGTTCCTTGGTAAAGTATGCAATTCATAAGTTTTGATGTAACAGAATAAAGAAGGCCCACCTAACAAAGAAACGATATGCCTAGAAACCATGTACGGCATCACAGGGGTGTTGGTTTGGAAATTTTGCATACATGCTGTTAATTTTTGATATCCACAGATTGGTAGAGACTTGCCTGTCCCAGAAGACACGAAATGTTCTGAACAGGTATGTCAAATGTAACTGACTGTTGCAGTCACTGGTTTAATTATAGTACCTTTAAAATTTAAGTTAACTAGTCAGACTTTTGTGTGATATCCCTACACCTTGCATTTTGTTTGGATGCTGGTGTAAACAAATTCCAATTGAATCAAAATATGAAAATGTCTAAAGACATTTAGTATTCAGAAAGAATGCATCTCACATAGACTGGAGGAATTTTGAGTTTTAAACACACCAGGACAATTTGGTGAATAACACAGAAAACAGGCTACCACAACTTGATAATTTCAATGAAAGACACAGCTTCAATTGTTGGTATCCAGGACATATGGACTTTATACACGAGGGCCATGTTGTACTGCAACAGAGTCACATGCAGCACTGTTCAAGGGGTTGTCTCATTCAAGCTCTACATAGTTACAGCTGCTAGTTATTTGTGTAGACAGTAGGTACATTTGTATCAAACATATCAACCATCATTAAGTATACCCTTTAACTGCTCAGCTGTGTTAATTTTCTTCAAGAGACTTTGATAAGTACTCCTCTGTAAGCACAAGAATGTCTAGTTACAGCTGGACTTGCTTTTCTGTATCCCCAGAATAACCAGGCATCTGACCCAGAGAAAGCTGAGGATTCTAAGCAAGAGGTAAGAAAGTCCATCAGCTTTGAAATTTGTCTAAGACAAAAAAATACAAATTCATGTTCCCCCAAGATTTGCTGTGTTGTACTTAATATCGAACTACTTCATAGGTAGCTAGACAGAGTGATTTAAAATAAGGATCCTGAGTCTTATTGCTTTTTGGTGCTAATTCATTTGTTGTTCATGATAACATATGCCTGATCAGTGTTCTTCACAGTTTAAAAAATAAGTTCAAGAAGCAAACGTCGTGGGAGGGGTTTGAAGGGGGGGGGTGATGTCTTCCTCCCTTCCAAAAATTTTGAGATTCCACATCATGAATGGCACCAAGGGGTGCTATGTACCTGATTATTTGTGCTTATTCTTTTTCTAATATTAAGGAAGCAGTGTGGACATTGGTAAACTATTAAAAAGTCATTTATTTGCTAAAAATTATTGTAGGAACTAATTTTCAGGTGTTTTTTAACAGTGGCAGATATATTTTTTGGAGGGTGGCAACTATTTTGGGGGGGCATCTGTTTTCATTCAGAGGGCAGGCCACCACTATAAAACCCTGTGTGCAGAATTCTGGTGATGTATTTTGTTAAATAACATGTGCTCTTATATACTGGGTGTCCTCAGTGATTAAAAAGACACGTCTTTGTAGGATTTTAATGCTAAATTCTGTGTTATCATTGTCTGTCCTGTAATTCTCAAACTAACTGTTGTAGCAGGCATGCATTCCATTGATCAAATATATGTATGCGTTGCTCAAACTAATGAAAAATAAAAGTAATAACGAGATAATACTGAAAGGTTTTTGTGCCTTAGCAAACAATGGTCAATTGTCTTTGTCCCAAAGAACTAGAAAAACAGTCTGTTTTAGGTACATTTTATCATGCATGAGCAGTGCCTTTAGTAAAGAAGGATTGCCAGCAAGCTCTGAGGCAGAAAAAGAATTGTGGGTGTCCAAATTTGAAAAGTGGGTGATCAAATGTTGGGCGGTAGAATGATGCCTCATAGTGATTTGGTGTCTGCCTTAGGGGCCCGTTTGAGGTTAAGGGGGCAATGTCTATCATTATCAATGACTATCATTTTGGAAAAGCAGCCGGGCAAAGAATGGCTGTATGGCTGGCTGCCAAAATCTCTGATTGCCAGCCCACAGTTACTGTTTTTGTGCTCTACGGAATGTTATTCCAACTGGCCCTGCTTTTTCTTATCTCCAGAATTACCATGTACCTGGATCTGACCAAAATGAAGCTGAGAGTTCTGAAGAAGAGGTAGGAAAATCTGGTAGCTGTTAAATTTCTTGAAGCTTACCACATTAATTTTAAGAGAAAAAAGTAAAACAATGCTAACATGTTCTCCTGAAAATGTTATTTGATCTCTAAAACTAAGGACATCAGAGGTTACTTGACATAGCAACCATTTAGTCAACTTAGTAGCATCTTGAATCTCAGCTTTGGGTTATTGCCATCTGTAACTGATGGCATATGCTTGAAATACATGTACAGGCACTGTAATGCAATGGGGGTCTTCATGTAGGACATGATGATTCAATGCACACATCTGTGGAGAATTTCAAAGCTTGAGGTTATCCGAACAGACACAAACTAGGAAACATTCAAGTTTGTCCTCAGAATAACTGCTGTATCATGCACGGTGATTATTGTAGTGTTGTACAAAACTAGAGGTCCTCAGAACAACTTTGAAAGTAGCAGCACACCTTAGCAATGTCCTGATTCTCTTACTAGTTGTTTTGACTACCTTCTATGCCAAGAGATAATCACTTCAATGTTGTTCAATATCAACAGGAAATCCTCAGAACACCTTTATAACATACCCCTTCAATGTTATATTTCTTTTACTTGTTTGTTGTTGGAATAGGTTTTATAGCAGGAGGTGTGTGATAACTGCAGTGTTGCATAATACATCTGGGCAGGCCACACAGAAGCGTTGATAGCGCTACCAGCACCAATAGCACTTACTGAATCATACTGACATTGGTGTTGATAGCACTATCAACTCTTCTGTGTGGCCTGCCCCGATTGTTAAGAGCAAGTTGATAAGAATGTGACTATATATGTTACACACCACTAACTTGTTCTCTTGTGATTAACTCTTATATTAGGAGTACTTAAAACAGTTATCTAAATTAGGATGCTCAGAACAACATTGTTAATCTCAGCATATTTTTACAGTGCTTTATTTCACTATTTGTAGCCATAATAACTGCTTAAGTAGGAGTTGATCACAGCAGTGTTGTGCTAAACTTGGGTTCTCACATAGGACAAATTTCATGATGGCACACATTCCTGTATGTGTTTATCACCTGGTTATCTTCTGAATAGGCCAGGTGGAAACTAAGTTAGGAAACAGTGCTGTGAATGAAGAGTTTGTGTAGTGTTCATCTTTTGACTTACACATTGTTATTAATTTGAACTGAACATTTAGTTGAATTAAATAAGAACAAACATCTGGTTCAATGAGAATTTAATGTTTACAGTGATAGTATCAATAGCAAGGAAATTCAGCTGCCCTTCCACATGCTCTGTGTGTGTCGCCAAATATTTGTTCAAACAGAGTACTGTTTGTATCTTGCACAGATTGCAATGAAGAAAATTGTCTCTAAGAATTATTGAAACTGCTTGCTGTTAACAGGTGCATTCAAAATTAATATGTAGGTCTGCCCTATGTGGGTATGGTTCCTTGCAGCTTGCCTAATGTATAAGATTGTTTTGGAGGTTTGCAGAGAAATGGTAATAAAGTGCATCTTTTCTTGCATTTTCCTAGCCCCAGGATTACCAAGCTTCTGGCCCAGATGAAGCTGAGAGTTCTGAAGAAGAGGTAGGAAAAACCATCTCCTTTAAAAATTCTCTAAAGCTTGCCCACTAAGTGACCAGTGCTGTGGAGCTCTTAGGATTCTTTCCGACCTTCAGAAGGTCGCCTAGTGCGAGAGAGTTACAGTTTGCTTGTGGCTGGTTGTGAGAGATCAGCAGAGGTCTTAGCTCTCAAACCATATTTTCAAGAGGTCTTAAGATTTTTAAACATGTTTAAAGGAAGGGTTAAAGCAAGAATTGAATATTGACGTTTAAAGGAGAATGAATTATACACAGTGGTGAAACTTCCATTCCAGTTGGACATGTATTTCTCAAGATATCAGCAAATAATATTGCTATGTTTGTGACACAAGTGCGCCTGAGGAAAGCAGGGACACGTTATTTCCTCACATTGATAAGGAATGCTTTGTTTCCTTCATTTTTTTTTTCAGTCTGTTGTTTTGACCTTGAAGTTGATAGGGATTGCATTTCCTCATGGGGAATGTAAAGTTTATAATGTTCCCATACCTCTCATCTAATTAGATTCCTATATAACATTAGATTGTTGGGAAGAAAATTGGGTGTAAAGTGTAAAGAGAATTAAAAATACTGCTCATTAATTGATTGGTTGATTAGATGGAGTTCTTAGAATAGTAGGTACCCCTCTAACATATCACAACTTTTGATTAAGACTCTTCTTTTAAAAGTCTTGTGACTTTTTGCCATAATGGATGGCAAGCTACAACCTCTTGTGAGCTCCTGCGACTAGATGACCTAGCGGTTGCAAGGAATCACAAAAGCTTCAAGCATTGCTCACAAGGTGCAGGACTGCCTTAAGTTTTCAAAATTTATTTTTAAGGAAAAAAAACAATGCCAAAATGTTTCCCTGAGGTTATGATGATTTGTCTCTCACACTTGAGATATACTGGATCAGAGGTGACTTGACATAGTTTCCATCAATTCAATTCCATAGGATCTTGAGGTCTTGGTTCTTTAGGTGCTTGCCTTGTATTCCTGATTGCATATTCCTGAAATCTGTATTTTTTGATTGATGACGGGCACTGCAATATAATGGGGACATCCTAGATTAAAAGCACAAATCTCTGCATGATTTTTAACCTGTCTACTGAACAAACAGAACCTAGGAAACATTCCAGCAGTGTTATGCTTCATATGCTGCTTATCTTCAAATTAATTGTGTTACCAACAATTTGGAGTCCACAGAACAACATGGACTATTGAAAACATCCTTGTTGTGTTATATTTGTCTGTTTTCTTACCCTCAAAATAAATGAAATAGCAGTTACTGATGACTGCAGTCTTGTATCAAGCTGTAAGAGGTCCATCTTCGATAATGGAACATATCTTTGCTGTGTAGTATACATGTATCTCCTTGTCCTCAGAATAACTGTAATAGCAGGAGATGGTCACATCAGTGTTGAACAAAACTAGTTGTCCTCTGAACAACTGTGATAATAGAAACATGTGTTTGTGTAGTACTTGTCTTTCTCCTTGTCCTCAGAACAACTGTTATAGCAGGAGATGGTCACAGCAGTGTTGTACAGAAGTGGTTGTCCTCTGAACAACTGTGATAATAGAAACACATAGTTGTATGGTACTTATATTTCTCCTTGTCCTCAGAATAACTGTAATAGCAGGAGATGGTCATAGCAGTGTTTTACAGAACTAGTTGTCCTCTGAACAACTTTGATAATAGTAACTCATGTTTGTGTGGTACTTGTCTTTCTCCTTGTCCTCAAATTAACTGTTATTGTGCTGTATAGAGAAGTGGTTGTCCTCTGAACAACTGTGATAATAGAAACACATGTTTGTGTATAACTTGTCTTTCTCGTTATCCTAAGAATAACTGTTATAGCAGGAAGTGGTCACAGCAGTGTTGTGCAGAAGTGGTTGTCCTCTGAACAACTGTGATAATAGAAACACATGTTTTTGTAGTAGGGCGATTCCATGGAAATGTCAACCTGGGGGTGAAATTTTTACTTTCTTCAGCAGTTTAAAACTTGTTTGAATATTGAACATGGATGTCTTAAATTTCATAAACAGGCATTTTTGATCAGAAAAAAATGATGTTATGTGCAAATGGGCCCCATTAGGCCAAAACAACCTTGTTTCTTTCAAAAATACTGTTAAATTTCTTCATTGTTGTAAATGGTACAGTTTGCTTAATAATATGGTGTTAGCTTTAGTTCATACACTTGAAATACTTTTGGCTACTACACTTAATAGGTAAAAATGAAGAAGACACCTTTTGGTAAGAAAAGGAAACCTTGATGTTGTTACTATGTATATGTCAGTCTGTTACGGTTATATTCAAAAAAGTTTTCTGTATGCCCTGCAAAATATCACAGGAACACTTTCTCTGGCATTCTCTGTATTTATCACAAGATGCAACCTGCAGCGTACTGTCATAAAAAGATTTGAATAAACTCTTTCTTTCCTGTAGAAATCTTTAGGTAAATTGGTAACAGACTGACGGTAACAGACTGACAGCTTAAATGTTCAGATGCAAACCAATACAAATCAATTAAATTAGAATCATTCACCTATCATGCTCATTGTTAAAAAACTTTATTTAACTTTCTGTGGTCGTTTAGGAAGGGTAGAGTTTTTTTGTTTGAGTGAAAAGGCAAACTTGATGTAGTCAGTACCATACTGTCAGTCTGTTACCAAAGTAATCCAAGAAGTTTTCTGAGTGCCTGCAAGATATCAAAGGAAGACTAATCCTGGTATTCTCTGTATTTTTAATGAGATATTAACCCACTGTCACTAAAAGATGTGAATGGACTCCATCTTTGGTAACACTGTTGGTAACAGACTGACGGTAGCAGGTTGACAGCTTACTGGTAAGGTTTCGATGCAAGCCAATACCAGTCAATAAACTGACATAACATCGTTCACATATTGTGCTCATTATAAGAAAACAGTACATACCTCCTTTCTCTTACTTTCTGTGACATTTTAGGGAATTATGTCCAGGCTCCATTTGAATTTGAGGGTACAGTAACCAAAGTTACAGCATATACTGTGCAATGGATCACAAATAGTGAACAATGCATGGGACTCAGTAGCAAGCCATGGGTCAGGGAGATTTAGTTTGCATTGCATTTTGCTGTATCTGGACCCAGAGGTATATATATCCCAGTGCAATCTCAGAAAACTAAACCAATTGTTAGGGATATGAAGGTGGGAACAGAAGGCAAAAACCAGCCTCTCTTTGATAGAATTATGAGTAAATTTTGTTTGGGGCAGGGATTCTGCCAGAAACTCAAATGGGGGATTTACTACTGCTAAACCCCAAGGTCCAAATTTGGTGCTGCACTAAGCTAAAGTTACAAGTGGGTTCAGGGGGACAAAAGCTTGCTTTAAGACCCTGGTTAGGTGCAATTTGATGAGTTTAAAGACTAATTGCAATTTCAAACACTGCTGCAAAAATCTCTTCTTTTGAAGTAAGACACAAATGATGACAATTTGTTAAGTTTTATGGAAATGAATGAAAAGGCAGGAATTTTACCCACCTTCCTCTGGAAAGTGGGGGGGGGGGGCAAGGCTTAAGCCAGAGAGCAGTCTAGGAGTCATTTGGACTGGACTTACAAAATTTTATATTGCACCACATGTATAGTACATTTTCATGTATACTAGAATTGACTAGAATTGTTTGGACCCCCTGAGCTCACCATATCCTGGCTAAAGCGGGGGGGGGGGGGGGGGGGGATAAAAATCCATCCTACTCTTTTTGACAAAAACTACTTGGGCTATGCACATTAAACTTGTTTGGTAGAGAGAGGCTACTTTAAAGCTGCAGTAGTGTATAAATGTTTGAAATTCAGAATGTTCCAATATCTATGAAGTGTCGTAATTAATGGCCTTCTGTACAAGTTTAGGATATAATGTCTGCAAGTATTGTGATAAAACTTTTGCTTTTCATTCTCAACAAGTGAATATCTTAATTATGCAGATTCCAGCTTGGCTAGTTTGAGTCAATAAAATTAGATTAATCTGGTACATACTCGTACGAGGCGGGGGGGGGGGGCACTCGCCCTCCAAATTGAGGCAAAAACAGCTGGTCCATTTGGGCAAAATATGAGAAAAACAGATGAATGGTGCCATTACTTGGGCAAAAATTGCTCTTGCTCCCTCAAAAAAAACTACCCTCTGTAGGCCTATGATCTTGTTCTGTAAGACCACCTATTACAATTGTTTTCAAGAATGTTAACAGAGTAGCAGATAGTCCTTTTTGACTTCTGTTAAGTCATTTGAAACTGTTTTGGTTATTATAACCAATGATGAATAAAAATTTTCTTCCAAATTTCCAGACCCTTACAGATCCTGTTGAAAAAATTCAGAGCATGTCAGTCTGTTACCAAGGGTGTCATTTTTTTATCGAGCACATTATGACGGAGCAGTAATCATGCATAACAGTCTGGAACTTTTGTATTTTATTTGTTGTATATTTCCTTGCATAAGTAAGAGTGATAACACCCATTCTGTGGAGTGTTCATTTTCAGAGCATTTTAAGGGAGAAAATGACAAGGCATACCATAGGGTCGCAGAAATGTCAGACTGTTACCACTTCATTAGGTGATCATTTCTTGCATATGCGACACAGGTAATCAGTTTACCTTGGGTCATTTTGTAAACATTCTGGTCACATTTATAAATATATATAATCAACATTTATTTCTGTTCAGTTTATGAAATAGGGCACAAATTCTTTCAATAATGCCTTCCAAATATCAGTCGGTCTGTTACCGCTTGAATTGCCCAGTACGGGAATTGCCCAGTACAGTACTTGTTTTTCTCCTTGTCCTCAGAATAACTCTTGATGACAGGAACACATTGCTGTAGTGACATACTTTTCTTGTCCTCTCATTATCTAAGAGTCGTAGGTTTTTTTTTCGTCTTTCCCCCTTTTTTTTTCTTAATTTTCTTTTTTTTTGGTTGCGTGTAATCCTGTCATCCGTGTACAAATGAGACAGAAAGTTGCTTTTTTGTGTCTTCACAAATAAATATTCAATGGGAATTGTGCCTTAGAACCAGATAAGCAATCTTCCTGTTTGAATTACATTTTACTATACATGAGCAGTGTCATTAGCAAAGAAGGATCACTCAGTCTTCTTTTTTTACTCGTTTTGTTTCACTGTATATGTTTCAATTCCAACTGGTCTTGTTTTCCCTATCCCCAGGAGTACTATGTACCTGGATCTGACCAAGATGAAGCTGAGAGTTCTGAAGAAGAGGTAGGAAAATCTGGTAGCTTTCTATTTTTATTTGGTCTACTGATTTTAAGAAGCATGATTTGCTATCTGAGACATGAGAATTGAAATTCAGTCACTTTTAGAGGTGTCTTTATATATTAGTTTTAATTTTTAAGATACAGTGTTGTTAGGTGCTTATATTCCACCCTACTGTGATTTTCGGCACACCTAACATGTGTATAGATGCATTGGGGTACCTTGGAACATATAAGATAGCATTAGCACACTCTGCAGTTTACCACCTGAGGGTCCTCAGTTCAGTCACTGCAGTGTTTACTTAGTAACACTGGTTGTCTTCAGTATGGCTAATTGTTTTTACCTTTGCATTGTATCACTGCTAACTATGGTCTTGTGGTATTCAAAATCAGTTTTTGAGTGCTATTGATTGGGGAGCTTTCCAATCAGAAACTGCTATCCAAGTTTTGTTGTTTAAGTGATGTGGTAGGAATTCAGCAATAATGTTTGTTTAACTGCATTGGTTATCTCTAGTAACACCTAGAAGAACAATCCAGTTCAGGTAATCCTGTAAAGTATGTTTACAGTACAATACTTACCAAATTACACTTTATTTGACTTTCTTAATGACAAAAGCATTAAAATGTGAATTCTTCTCTTTTGAAGATGTCTTCACCTGAAGAGGATAATCTTTCTCATGTCTCAGAAAGTGATGTAGAATCTTGTGCGTCTGAAGTGATACCAGTGTACCATAGACCAGTGAGAAATCAAAGTGGAGTTAAAGTTCTTACTTCCAATAATTGTTGTGGGAGAAGAGTTTGGGACAAACACCAATATTGTGTTTTTTGCAATAAAGCCTTTGCAAAATTACCTAGGCACATGGAGTCTGCCCATAGTGAAGAGCGTGATGTTGCTGAGGCACTGATGTATGACAAAAAATCTAAAGAGAGGTCTAAAAAATGGGAGATTTTGAGGAACAAGGGAAGTCATGCCCACAATGTGGAAGTTCTCAAGGAAGGAGAAGGTTTCATCATTCCAGTGAAGAGGCCAACCCAGAGTGTCATTGCCAGCTGCTATCTACCCTGTAAGCAGTGTTTGGGGTATTATGTTGCAAAGGATATGTGGAAACACATCAAACAGTGCCCATTGACAAAGGAGAAGAAACCCCAGTCAAAACACTTACAGTCAGAATGTGCATTGTTGCTTCCAATGGCAGAAGGTACAAGCTTAGCTTTCAAAGAAAAGGTTCTTGCCAAAATGATTAACGATGATGTTTCTTGGTTAGCTAAAAATGATGAGACAATCCTCCAGCTGGGTCAGCGGATTATGGGAAGTGTTGATGAAGCAGTTAACATGTTTCAATATGTTCCTCAGAAAATGCGGGAAGTTTCTCGCCTTTTGCTTGTTGTCAGAGATTTGAATCCAGAACTGCAAACCATCCAGGACTGCATAAATCCTAAGTACTTTGATACAGTTGTACAGGCTGTTAAACTAGCATCAGGGTATGATTCAGGAGGCAACACGTACAAAACCCAATCACTGGCTCTAAAGTTGGGGCATTCCATTCGCAAATGTGCCATGATTGTCAAATCAAAGGGAATCAAAACTGAAGATGAGGACCTTCAGAGACGAGGAAAAGACTTTGATGACCTCTGTGCTAATGACTGGGCTGCAGCAGTTTCCAGCAGAGCTCTTTCTACGTTAGGGAAACGGAAATGGAACAAATCCTCTATGTTACCATTGTCTGAGGATGTCACAGCAATCCAAAAGCACTTGAATGAAAAAGCTGACAAGCTACAGCAACAACTGAAAGTTAACCCAAATGTTAATGATTGGGCAGAGCTAACCCAGGTTGCATTAGCAAAGGTAATCCTCTTCAATCGCAGGAGAAGTGGGGAAATTGCAAGAATGAGCACAGATGACTACCAGCAGAGAAGTAAATCTCACAACCCAGATGTTGTTGATAGCTTGTCAGAATGGGAGAAGAAGTTGTGTCAAAGCCTTATGCGAGTGGAAATCCGCGGAAAAAGAGGACGTAGAGTCCCTGTCCTGCTGACACAAAGTATTATGGAGATGATTGATATCCTGATGAAAACAAGAGAAGAGGTTGGAGTTTCCTCTTCAAACACATTCTTATTCCCTCGTCCCACAGCTTTAACCAGTTATCGTGGTTCGGATTGTCTACGAAAGTATGCACATGCTTGTGGAGCACAACACCCTGAGAATTTGACATCTACTCAATTGCGTAAGCAGGTTGCTACACTATCACAAATTTTGAGTCTCAGGGGAAATGAGCTTGATGTGCTGGCAGGATTTATGGGACATGACTTGAATATCCACCGTGAATATTATCGCCTTCCAGAAAGCACAATCCAAACTGCAAAAGTATCCAAGATACTTCTGCTTGCAGAAATGGGGTCCATTGGGGATTTTAGTCACAAAAGTCTTGATGAAATCGACATTGACCTAGGTGAGTGGCAAGTGCTTGTTATAATATTACATTTTGTAAACTTTTCCTTATCTAGTGAGAGGCAGTATGCTCCTTTGAAATGATGCTTCAACTGTACAGTAGGTGAAATTTGGCCTTCTCAAGATAAAAAAGTTGATGCAAGTTGAATGCAATGAGGTTATAAACTAGCTATTAATTTCATCATTTTTTTTGCCCTGTCTTCTTGCAGTCTCAATTTTTTATGATATGAAATAGGCTGAGGGGGAGCAGCCCATGTACACTGGACACAAACCTAGTAGATTTGCCCCATCACACTAAAAGATAGGTAGAATTTCTAATCATATAATTAGTTTAAAGCTTTACCAATCAATCATATTGCTTTATATCAAAGAAGCCATAGAAAAGGAAAAATTTCTGTAAAAGTAGGGTTGTCAATGCCTCCTCCTAGATAGCATCTCAAATGTAAATATATCTTGTGTACATTCTTTTGATTCAGATGTTAGCTACTCAGATGAAAAAGTTGAATCTGATGAGGAAGAATGTGATGGAAGTGAAACGACAGAAGAAGAAAAAGGTAAAGATAAGTCAGTAAAATTGCGGCTGGTAAAATGACTATTTTTATAAATTACGATCTGTAGCAGATGCTATTCTTGCTGGACTCAAATTCATGAACATGTCTGTCTGCTGGAGTCTGTGACAATGTTTCAATTCAAATATCAACTTGAGTGATGGTATCAAAATATGATCCTAATTAATTCAGAACTGATATCATCTACTTGAGGGGCGGGGGGAGGGGTTGGGAAAGCAAATCTTATTGAAAATTCTTACCTTAATGGTGCAAGAAACTGATTGTGGAATGATTGCCAGCAACTAATCAACCACCATTACATTTTGAAGGCAGTTAAAAACTTCATGACGATATACACTTCACTGCCCATTGATTTATAAAATTTCACAAATTACCCAGCAGTGTTTTACAGAACTATTTGTCCTCTGAACAACTGCCATAATAGAAACACATGTTTGTGTAGTACTTGCCTGTCTCCTTGTCCTCAGAATAACTGTTATAGCAGGAGATGAACACAGCAGAAGTGCTGCACAAAGGTAGTTGTCCTCTGAACAACTGTGTTAACAGAAACACGTGTTTGTGTAGTACTTTTATTTTCCTTGTCCTCAGATTAACTGTTATAGCAGCAGATGGTCACAGCAGTGTTGTACAGAAGTGTTTGTCCTCTGAACAACTGTGATCATAGAAATGTGTCCTCTGAACAACTGTGATAATAGAAATACATGTTTGTGTATTACTTGTCTCTCTCCTTGTTCTCCGAATAACTGTTATACACAAATCCAGAAAGCAAGTGATGGTCTGATTTTAGTCGGCCATAACTGGGGTCTGTCACCTTTAAATCTTTGGATTACATTTCCACCCTAGTCATGGATGGTTTTACACTAATTTGTATCTTAAATTCTTCAACTTCACTAAATATGAGGGTTTGAAATTCATGTAAACAATAAATAAAGGCAATTAAAGGCTGATGGACCCCACTAATGGCGGCCTACACTCACTAAAAACAAGTGCTAATCGGATTCGTCTATAGCAGCAGATGGTCACAGCAGTGTTGTACAGAAGTGGTTGTCCTCTGATCAACTGTGATAATAGAAACACATGTTTGTGTATAACTTGCCTTTCTCGTTGTCCTCAGAATAACTGTTATAGCAGGAAATGGTCACAGCAGTGTTGTGCAGAAGTGGTTGTCCTCTGAACAACTGTGATAATAGAAATACACATTTGTGTATAACTTGTCTCTCTCCTTGTTCTCCGAATAACTGTTATACATGAATCCGGACAGCAAGTGATGGTCTGATTTTAGTCAGCCATAACTGGGGTCCGTCACCTTTAAATCTTTCGATTACATTACTACCCTAGTCATGGATGGTTTTACACTAATTTGTATCTTAAATTCTTTTATTTCAAATATGAGGGTTTAAAATTCATGTAAACAATAAATAAAGGCAATTCAGGGCTGATGGACCCCACTAGTTTCTTCCTAAAGTCACTAAAAACAAGCGCTAATTGGATTCGTCTATCGCAGCAGATGGTCACAGCAGTGTTGTGCAGAAGTGGTTGTCCTCTGAACAACTGTGATAATAGAAACACATGTTTGTGTATAACTTGTCTTTCTCGTTGTCCTCAGAATAACTGTTATAGCAGGAAGTGGTCACAGCAGTGTTGTGCAGAAGTGGTTGTCCTCTGAACAACTGTGATAATAGAAACACATGTTTGTGTATAACTTGTCTTTCTCGTTGTCCTAAGAGTAACTGTTATAGCTGTAAGTGGTCACAGCAGTGTTGTGCAGAAGTGGTTGTCCTCTGAACAACTGTGATAATAGAAACACATGTTTGTGTATTACTTGTCTCATTCCTTGTCCTCAAAATAACTGTTATAGCAGCAGATGGTCACAGCAGTGTTGCACAGAAACGGTTGTCCTCTGAACAACTGTGATAATAGACAGTGCTTGTCTTCCTCCTTGTCCTCAGAATAACTGTTATAGCAGGAGATGGTCACAGCAGTGTTGTGCAGAAGTGGTTGTCCTCTGAACAACTTTGATACAGTAATAGAAAAATGTGTTTGTGTCATACATGTCTTTCTCCTTGTCCTCAGAATAACTGTTATAGCAGGAGATGGTCACAGCAGTGTTGTACAGAACTATTTGTCCTCTGAACAATAATAGAAACACATGTTTGTGTAGTACTCGTACTTGCCTTGTCCTCAGAATAACTGTTATAGGTGGAGATGAACATGACAGTGCTGTACAGAAGTGGTTGTCCTCTGAACAACTGTGATAATAGAAACACATGTTTGTGTATTACTTGTCTCATTCCTTGTCCTCAAAATAACTGTTATAGCAGCAGATGGTCACAGCAGTGTTGTACAGAAACGGTTGTCCTCTGAACAACTGTGATAATAGACAGTGCTTGTCTTCCTCCTTGTCCTCAGAATAACTGTTATAGCAGGAGATGGTCACAGCAGTGTTGTGCAGAAGTGGTTGTCCTCTGAACAACTTTGATACAGTAATAGAAAAATGTGTTTGTGTCATACATGTCTTTCTCCTTGTCCTCAGAATAAATGTTATAGCAGGAGATGGTCACAGCAGTGTTGTACAGAACTATTTGTCCTCTGAACAATAATAGAAACACATGTTTGTGTAGTACTCGTACTTGCCTTGTCCTCAGAATAACTGTTATAGGTGGAGATGAACATGACAGTGCTGTACAGAAGTGGTTGTCCTCTGAACAACTGTGATAATAGAAACACATGTTTGTGTATTACTTGTCTCATTCCTTGTCCTCAAAATAACTGTTATAGCAGCAGATGGTCACAGCAGTGTTGTACAGAAACGGTTGTCCTCTGAACAACTGTGATAATAGACAGTGCTTGTCTTCCTCCTTGTCCTCAGAATAACTGTTATAGCAGGAGATGGTCACAGCAGTGTTGTGCAGAAGTGGTTGTCCTCTGAACAACTTTGATACAGTAATAGAAAAATGTGTTTGTGTCGTACATGTCTTTCTCCTTGTCCTCAGAATAACTATTATAGCAGGAGATGGTCACAGCAGTGTTGTACAGAACTATTTGTCCTCTGAACAATAATAGAAACACATGTTTGTGTAGTACTCGTACTTGCCTTGTCCTCAGAATAACTGTTATAGCAGGAGATGGTCACAGCAGTGTTGTGCAGAAGTGGTTGTCCTCTGAACAACTTTGATACAGTAATAGAAAAATGTGTTTGTGTCATACATGTCTTTCTCCTTGTCCTCAGAATAAATGTTATAGCAGGAGATGGTCACAGCAGTGTTGTACAGAACTATTTGTCCTCTGAACAATAATAGAAACACATGTTTGTGTAGTACTCGTACTTGCCTTGTCCTCAGAATAACTGTTATAGGTGTAGATGAACATGACAGTGCTGTACAGAAGTGGTTGTCCTCTGAACAACTGTGATAATAGAAACACATGTTTGTGTATTACTTGTCTCATTCCTTGTCCTCAAAATAACTGTTATAGCAGCAGATGGTCACAGCAGTGTTGTACAGAAACGGTTGTCCTCTGAACAACTGTGATAATAGACAGTGCTTGTCTTCCTCCTTGTCCTCAGAATAACTGTTATAGCAGGAGATGGTCACAGCAGTGTTGTGCAGAAGTGGTTGTCCTCTGAACAACTTTGATACAGTAATAGAAAAATGTGTTTGTGTCGTACATGTCTTTCTCCTTGTCCTCAGAATAACTATTATAGCAGGAGATGGTCACAGCAGTGTTGTACAGAACTATTTGTCCTCTGAACAATAATAGAAACACATGTTTGTGTAGTACTCGTACTTGCCTTGTCCTCAGAATAACTGTTATAGGTGGAGATGAACATGACAGTGCTGTACAGAAGTGGTTGTCCTCTGAACAACTGTGATAATAGAAACACATATTTGTGCCGGACTTGTCTTTCTCCTTGTCCTCAGAATAACTGTTATAGCAGGAGATGGTCACAGCAGTGTTGTGCAGAAGTGGTTGTCCTCTGAACAACTGTGGTAATAGAAACCTGTGGTTGTGTCATACTTTTGTCTTTGTCCATAATAACTGTTGTAGCATGTTATAGCAGGAGATGGTCACTCTAGTGTTGTGCAGAACTAGTGGTTTTCCGAGCAACTGATGAAAAAACCCCGTCCTCTGCTGTTCTACTCAACTTTCTTGTTATCCTTAGAATTGCTTTTGAAGCAGGAGCCTATTACTCCAGTGTAGTACTTCACTGGTGCCCTGAAGGACTGCATGATTTTTACAGTTTTGGGGTTGTCCTCTTCAGACTTAAATTTATGATGGATAACCAAAAGTAATCAGAATGATTTTTGGACCAACAACCATATGTAGAAGACGGACAGTACATAATAGACCTACTGTACTTTTTGGTGTTGTTTAGAGAGGTTTGACTTCCTAACAATCACAGCCCATTGCTATTACTAGTGAGCCTTTCCAGTAACATTCTTAGCCTCAGTACAAAAAAAATTAAAACTAAAAAGAGAAAAATAAAGATGCGAGGCTCTACTGTAAGAAAGTGAAAATATGTTGATGAAAAAGAGGTATGTATTGTATTTGTTTGGTTTGAGTATAATCCTGTAAAGAAATATAGTCAGGAATGTCAGGAAGCTGTGGTACTTATTCAGTTGTTGTAAGGAAATTTTTATATTGATTACTGTACATGAAGTCTTGGAAGATATACTCCATTTGTCTTTTACAGCACAAGACGATGTTGAATCTGATGAGACAAAGGAGACCCCCAAAAAGGCCAAGCAGAGAAAGAAAATGCCATTTATTAAAGCTTCTTTGCAAAGCACATTCGACTACAGAAAGTCCCACAAAAACATGAAGTATTAGAACTACAGCAACAAAAGCCTTTCCTAAACAGACGCAACTGGTCTGGGATTAAGTTTAAGGTCCATAACATCATCCAGTCACAAAAGAGACATTAAGTATGTATATTTGTTTTTTATTGAAGCTGCAACTGCAAGTGAAGCAAATGCTGTTAAAAAGGTTCTGAACTATATATAACTCCCCCCTGCAAAAAAAAAGATGTAGGTTGAATCCCAAAACCAAGGGCTGTGGAAAGCATAATTATCATTTTTGAATATAAAAAGAGTATCAATTAAACCAAAAGCATGGTCAGTCAGAAAAAGTAGTATCATTATTTCTTTTTTTTTTTTTATTATTGACATTAAATTAATTTTGGTTTACCCTTATTTGCAAGTAGTCTAACTATGAGGTGAAACTTCAAAGGTTTTATTTTGTTACTTTTAAGGGAGTTGATTTTATCCTTTCTAGATACTGTCCTGTACAGGAGGGATTTCCTGACTTATACCACTTTGGTCCTTCATGATAACAGAAAATCTTTTTGTAAAAAGAGAAGTTTAAAGGAAACTATCTTGCCTTGCTGTGAATGGGTTTTTTTTTTTAATTTTTTGCAGCTGCAACTACAAGTCTAGCAGATGCCATTAAAAAAGTTTGTGAACCATATTTAAGACTCCCGCCCCTCCCCCTTCCTCCCACCCCTCCCCCTTCTTCAGAAAAAAAAATTAAATTTAATCCCCAAACCAGGGGTTTTAGAAAGGAAAATTATCATTTTGAATTTTAAAGAGTATGTATCAGTTCAACCAAGGACAAGGTCAGTCTGAAAAGGCATCAGTATTTCATTATTTTTGTTATTGGCATTAAATGCATTTGGGTTTACCCTTATTAGCAAGAGGTCTAACTACAAGGTGAAACTTCTAGTTCTTTACTTTTGAGGAAGTTGATTTTATTCTTTTTAGATAGTTTATTGCACAGGCAGGATTTCCTGACTTATACCACTTGGTTCCCTCATGATAAAAGAAAATCTTTCTTTTTGTTTTATCACATGATATGATCTGAAAGTGTTTTCCAGAAAGGAACAATATCCAGTCTCTGTTTTCTTTTGAACTTTTATAAATGCCATAGTTCCTATCTTTGAGTGTTGCAATATTTTGATGGCAAATATGTCTAGATTGTGTTTTGACTCATTCCATTTTATAGGTTTTTTAAAAATTAATATTGCAGGTTTTAATCGCAAATTTGTGTTTTTGTTGTCCAATTTGTTTTATATTTTTCTTGCATTGTTGAAGCTGCAGTGATGTGAGATACATAATACTGAAAATTGCTTGTATTAAGTGAAAGCAATCTAGCATCTCCCTTTATGTCTCTGAGTCCGTGCAAACCTCCTGCATATCCTAGAACCAAGCCCCTCTTAGCTCATTTATGAGAGAAGTTTCCAGTGCTTTCCTATCAGATAGTGATTTTGGCATGTCATGAAACCTATTCTGCTTCATAACACAGAAAGGTACTTATAGTTCTCAATGTGGTGCCTTTTACAATTTCTTGCAGCAAAGAGGGGTATTTTTATTACTGATTATACTATGAAACACTTTAGAAGGAACAAAATGTTTAGACTGCATTCAGGCAGATTATGTTATTCAAAACAGTACAATTTTTAATGGAATAAATATACTCTTTATTTGTGGCAGCAGATTGAGAATTTTCAGTTAAAAATCTTCAAAGTAAAAATTTTTAAAACATCTGTTGTGTAAAAAAACGGTTCAATTTATGCATTTATCCATCCCATCGTACCATTGTGGTTTGCTTCATAATTGTTTGGATTTTGCTATTAGGCATGATTTTATATGGAAAATTAATATTCCTGTGAATTTATCTTTTACTTTAAATACCAGCTACTGTTTTACACACAATGAAGTTTCATTACATTTGGACTAACCCTTTATGATGTTACATTTGGTATAGCAAGCATACCAGTTGGAATGTACTGTGCAAATAGGCATTATGTTTGTTCGTATCTGCATTTAAAGTCAGCAGTCCATTCATTTTGTGTAATTCAAGGAGAAGAAAAAAAAGGCATTTGCCATGATATACCCAAGCCAAATTTGGGACAATTTGTAAGCATAAGAATTGCAGTTGAAGTTGTTTTCTAATGTTGTAATATCCTCACCATGCCCAACATTCAAGTTTATGAAGTATACTTGTCATGTGGAAATGTTGAATTATGAACTCAATATCTGGTCTAAAGAGTTGACATGCATGATAAACATAATTTGGACATTGCATACTTAATAACATAACCATGTGGAAACTTTGTGAACATGTCAATGGCTTTCAAGAGTGTGTAGATATGGTACTTTTGTGTATACATCAGCATTACAGTATCTTGATGAACGCTTCAGGGGTTTATGTAGCTGGCAACTTTTCATCACAATTGAGATCTCTCTTCTGCATCAAAATCCTTGCCATAGCATGGGAAACCATGTAACTTGTTTTGATATTTAGTATGGAATCAGATGTGATTGTTCTTGGTTTAGTTTGCTGGTTCTTAACTGCTTTGAAAGCATTTTGAAAGTTATTTTTTGAGAAATTGTATGAAATGTTGTTGCCATTAAATCCATCAGTTTAGTGTTTAATAAAATTTTGCCCAGCAAATTAAATTACTCATGTATTGGCATCCTTTTTGACATTTGTGAAATCAATGTTGTGTGCAAGGTACTTGGCTTGCAGTTGTTGAAGTACTTTTTGTCGAAATTTGAACTAGTACTTTTTCTGTGAAAGTTTTCATTAGAAATTCCTGAGATCCCAAACTGCCTGCCAGCCAGATAGTCAGACTTGGACAAATCCTTTTTTCATTATGTGTCCATTGAGCCAGCTGTTGGCTTAGTCTACTCGTCTGCACTCATATCTGTTTGTCTTCTTCTAATATGCCTTTATGGAGACTTTGCTAGGGGAGCTATGACATTGAGCATTGTACCTGCTTGATTAACTTTTAACTTGTCCCAGCCTGTCGGACGGATGATTTGTCAAAGCCTGCAGATAGTACCCATATAGCACACAGGCTTTTTAGTCATTCAGGTGCCAATCCCCCCCCCCCTTTCCCCTTGTCTCCACCTACCCTCAAACCCCATGTAAGTACCAAAATGTTGCTTGTGAACATTCATGCAATTACGCAAACACATTGGGTGTACTCTATGGTTTTTTGCATTTAGGCCGCCTTTCATAAAAAAGAAATTAGAGGGAAGGAGAGTTATCTCAGACCCAGTCCAAGTTAACATTTCTTACATAATAAGAATATGTTAAACTCGTTAAATGTTTACATGGGCATCCACAGAAAAGAGATCGGGGGGGGGGGGGGGGGAAAAATTTTAGGGGTGGGCAAAAGCTCCACGCCACAATGAGTTGGGGCGAAGCAAAAGAACATTTCAGCCCGAAATGCCATTTCTCAGGCCGATTTACTACAGATATGAAGAACAGGGAAAACACTTTTTGTTCGTTTTTTTTCCCTTTATTTTTCTAGTTTTCTTTCTAGCTTTTCTAGTTTTCTAGCTTTCTTTCTTTCCAGGGGTGGGCAAATGCCCCCCCCCCCCCTTCCCCTGACCATGCCTGCAGATGCCCATGCATGTTAATAGCCTCAAGCTTTGTCAAACACAAGCTGTTATTGGAATGAAAGCTCCTTGGTCAAAGATAGTACCATTTTACATTAACAAGACATTCCCAAAGGGAGGGGAGTGAACATTGGAAGGGTGGGCTCTCCTGCTCCACCCACCTTTTAATTAGTTGACTCGATGAAGCATGTCAGTTCAATCCATTCAGAGGTAAAAGAAGATGTGTAATTCTAAAGAAATGTGTACCTGAATAATTAATGTGCAGGATGCAATGGGGGTCACAGACCCATTTAATGTCCTCTAATGGGTAGTGTTGTTGGACCTGTGTGAGAGTGGTCCTCAGATGAATGGTGAAGAGGTCCTCAGGTAGATAGCAGCATACATTGAATACCAGGAACTTTTTTTTCATGATGCTTTACCTAGCAGTGACAATGATGTCCTTGGAAACCAAAGTGAGAAATCTTAACACCCACATGTACTCGTTTGTATGGGTCCTCAGATGAAGGTCATGCGTCTTGGTCCTCAGATTTGTATTTAATGCAAGTATGTGTGTGTGTATTTGTGTATGTGTGTTTGTGACACTTTGCTTGTTTACACGATATCTTGAGAAGGGAAGATCTGACAGTTCTCAAACTTGGTACACAGATACCCCATACTGAGAGGAAGAACCCTATTTATTTTGGTTGAGGTCATCTGGGGTCACAGGGGGTCAAAAACCAAAATCCTTGTTTACACAATATCTCAAGACAGGAAACTTGGATTAATTTCAAACTTTACGTTGATGCATTATGATGAAAGGAAGAACCCTATTGATTTTGGTGGAGGTCAAAGGTCATTTGGGGTCACATGGGGTCTAACTCCGAACTTCTTGTTTACACTATATGTCAAGGTAGGAAGCTTGGATTGATTTCAAACTTGATATGTTGATGCGTTATGATGGGAGGAAGAACCCCATTGATTTTGGTAGAGGTCAATGGTCATCTGGTATCACCTGGCATCAAACTCTGAAAACCTTGTTTGCAGAATATCTTAAGGCACAGTATGAAAGAAAAACAAGTCACTTACAGGTGGAGACAAAGGCTGTTTTGGGTCACCAGTTGTTACAAGAAATGTAGCATTTTATTGAAAAGAGCATGTATGTATCATCGAAACCTCAATGCATTTTTGCATTCTGGTTAATCCAACCGAGCGCAACATTGGCCTGTCTGAAAAGTGACAGTTTTCAATCGTTTTATTTATCCCCTTTTGTGGTATCCAGGCACTGTTGTGGCTGCTCCAAAGGGTGTCCTGTTGCGTCTCAGAGGGCTGTGTTTAGGTTTTAATGGTCAGGCAAGACGCAGCTCTTAAGAATTAAGAGGGATGGTATATCAGGATGTTAGGCGTGGTGGGTTTGGCCTTGTGCAGTTTCCTTCCAAACTCCGTTTTCTCCTGACCAAGTGTGTTTATAGTGCTGTAGACAGCAGAATGCCTTTTGCGTATTTTGTCCGTTATTGGGAGGGATTATCATTCCGTCGGTTCTTTCCCTCCCATTTTAGTAACAGTGAACCCCACAGCTGGAGGCCCTCGGAAGCATACAGTCAAATGAGAGGAACGCTCCTTATTACGTCCACAAGTGCAAGGGATCTATACCGGGCTGTCTTTGAAGAATTGGTTGGCCAGGTCCAATCCAACCACTATGTCGGAAGTGTGGCGTGTAGTCCACAGCAGATCATTACATTACCGCAGGCGAGACCTGTTGTGGCGAATCGCACATGATGCTATTGTAACTAATCTCAAGCGTCTTCGGTGGCGTCTTCGGTGGCGTCTTGGAGATAGCATTTGCCCACGCACTGGAAGCACAAAGTGGGAGAGTATGCCACATGTGTTTTGGCAGTGCGAATTTGTGGCCCTCTTCTGGGAATGGTTCCAAGTCCTGACTGATCGCTTGACGTTGGGAAACACATGGGCGGTCGGCCAGGACTATGCTTTGTATGGTCTTTCACCCCGCCATGCAATACAAGTATTCAGGGCATACTCACCTCCGCTTGAGTCCGACTTCGTTCATTTGCCAAGGTCGGCGTTCGGTAGGCGATGGAGTCCACTCGTTTCGGTGAGGGGGACCATGTGGTGGTCAATTTGTAATAGGGTGGGTCTGTAAGGTGCTTGTAAAGTTGTACATAGTATAGCTGTGTTACTGTAGTTAACATAATTTTCTGTACATAGTTTTGTAAATATTTGCATATATAGCTTATTACTGTAATGAACATAATTTTCGTTTGTTTTTTCCCGATCCGGTTTCAGTTTTTGTTTTGTATGTGCCATTTCAATGCACTTGAAAAGCGCACTGTTAAGTTAGAGTTTAAGTCGGGGGTTGAGTGTTCCTCCGGTGCAAGTGTTTACTTTGTTAAAGAATAGGGGTGTTGAAATTAAAGAAATAGAGATTTGCAGGCGCTTGCGGCCCGCAACACGTACGACCTTAAGTTCAGGTCTGATGCTGCCCGTGTTAAAGGTGGATCTTGCCTGAAGGGGACAGAGGGGCTCACTGTCATCCCATACGATCGATCTGTGGTGGTGACAGTGCTGTTTCTGAACTTTGAGGTCGAGCAACGCCTGGTAATGAGGGTTCTGGGTCAGTACGCGGCTGTCTCTGACATGCGAACGTGTGTCTACAATGAGGGTTTTCACTGTTCACAGGAGGGGCACGGTTCCAGCCCAGGAGAAAATTCCTGTTGAAACCTGTTGAAATTCTAACAGGTATTAACAGGAAATGAACAGGTACGAACAGGTTTCCAACCAGTATGAACAGGGATTCAACAGGTACCTGTTGATATGTAACAGGTACTAATATCAGATATCCAACTGGTATGAACAGGGATACTACAGGTACCTCCTGTTGATGTCAACAGGGAATTAACAGGTAATTCAGGTCATGTGAATCTTCTGTAATAGGTTCCAGCAGCGATAGTGCTATTTGAACAGGCTATTTCCATACAAAATTGTCTTCGACCACTTGCCAGATAAACGTGTATGTACCATATGGGGTCGGAAACGGGGGTACAATTACAATCCCCTCCCCGAATACTACTAGCTCACACAAGTTCCAAGACATTTCTTGTTGCACAGAGAAGTATATCCCCTTCTCTCCTGTCATTGTCACCACCCCCCCCCCCTACTCCTTTTATACCCAGGACTCCTAGCTGCATGCATGCCTCCAACATCTTGTTTTTGACACAGATTCCCCGGTATATAGGCAAATACTAAACTCCCAATAGAATTTGCCTCCATCTTTTTTTCTTATGCTTATAATAATAAGGCATCCTGGTCTCCTTCTAGAACTAATTTACCGAAGTGCTTAATTTTCATTTCATCTTCTCTTCTTCTAATACCACAGAGAAAGAAGCAAAACAGTCTAAATCCCTTTGCTGCTAAGAATACAAGCTTCTTATCTCTTGTGAAGCAATGCACATAAGGGATCACGTCCAAAATAATCGTTCAAACTGGTTCACTTTCGTTCAGATGCAACCCATGCGTTCATGATCGTTCAACGTTCATTTTCGTTAAAACACGTTCAATAGCATGCTCATTAACTTTGTACTATTGTTCACTAATCCGCTTAGATGTTGCGGATTTGGTAGTAACGGAAAGGTATCAAAGGAAGAATTTGTATTGTTCTGCTTTGTGGGTTTCGAGGTGTGAAAACACGATGTCAAGAAACAAAAATCAATAATCACGGAAGCACTACCGAGTGCTTCCGTGCATTAACTAAGGGAGATAGTGTGTGGGAAAACCAATGGGCTCTGCATGCATTTAATACTCGGTCTAAAATTCAACATGCCTCCCGAATGTAGGCGTACTATACTACATGGTACCCTGAATGGAGAAGATTGTTTCCCGCAAAAGATCGCACACATTAAACCGTGTTATTGCGGTTTGCGCTTGTCTGCTCGTAGCACGAGCGTGTAGGCATTTTTTAATAGCAGCTCCCGCGCGGCCTCTCTACTGGTACTATTCTGTTGTTCACTTCCAATACTAAACTAGCTACCGTTCACTTTACTGTTCCCGGTCTTGCCAAATTTTAAACTATGAAGATTTTGTGATGATTTATGAATCATGATAAATGCACTCTGGACACTAGATCGTGTTCCCATCCAACATTTTTCAGAAGAAAACAAATTAAGCTTACCAACCATACCGTTCATGTCTTTCTTTCAAGTACGGCTATTTCTAAAATCATGAATTGAAAAAAAGATTCAAAAAAAAAAAAAATTCCGGAACAACCACGGCCAACCTATATAGCACGTGTACTACATGCTTTGTATCGAATACGCATTTTGTAATACCACGGGCCTCAAGTGCTGTTTAAATTACGTTCGATAGACGGCCGAAGTGCACGTAAATTAAACACCCATGCTGTCAGACTTGTTCGCGCTGTGCGAAATTTAATGCACAATGAAAGCACGGTTAGTTATGTGATGTGTAGGTTCGTTATTGCACGCAAATACCCATATATTAGGCTACGCACCTGTTTGTGAAGAAGTTTACGGAAGTCGCAAACATATCGGGCAAGACGGCAAGTTACAAGAATGAAGCCTGCATGGCAGGCCTTCAACGCTATGCAATTGTTGTCGACGAATGTGCTCTGTTACACAGCACACATTCTTCTATGAGGTTTCCGGAGTTTACTGAGCAGGCCCGAGATATATCGATTATATATCTGGCCAGTTGGTGTGGCTTCCATTATATACCTGGCGTAAATAGACGGCTTAATGCACAAAGAATAGGGGAGTTTCCGAACAGTTTACGAAGCCGCCTTCAACATGTGCAGTCAGCGGCCAGCAACGTGATATAGTTATTGTATGTGTGGGGGTGTACACGTTGATATGTGCGTGAACGTGGAAGGGTTTTAGTTCACGAGGAACAGCTGAAACATGGCCGGGCACTGGTCCGAACAGCGGAATAGGTACAAATCAAGACATGGATAGGGTACAGACAGCCTGTGATCGGTCACTTTTTTTTTATCGAGCTCCCCGGATCCCTCGAGACAAAATATACACAATAGTAACACGACCGAAAGAGTAACAATATAGCACACAGCATAACAAAAATTGCAGACCCACTTATTTGCATATGCGACATAACACATAACTATACAAAACATACATCAATGAATATCGACCTTACACACTTTCACTCTTGAATTTTCACCAAGTTTCCTGGAGTGAAGTAGGCATAAGCAAAAGGCTCGAAAGGAGTGAACTCACAGTTTTCACCTATAGGGAGTGACTAGCCTAAATCAACTCTTTTGGATTCAGAGAGTAGGTTAGCATAGGCTGTGGCTCAAGTAGGCTCGAATCAAGTGTATTAAACAGTGTGTTTAAAGTCTAATCCATAACATTAATTTAATGAGGCACGCTGTTCCGACAAAATCGGTGACCGTCTTGATGTGCTAGGAAATACGCATTCAACAGGAAGGTGGCTACACTAGGTTTGGCCAAATGCGCGATTTTGCAGACCAAAAAAATCACCGCGAATTTGGTAAAAAAAGAAAAAAAAAAAAAACGCATAAAAAGGCGCAAGGTTATTGCAAAAAAGCAGTCACAAGTCTTGCCTTGAACCAGTTATTTGCTTAAGTAACGATGGGAGTTTATGTTATGTAGCCTACCTATTTATTTGTTAGCCGTACAAGTCAAGTAAGGGTAGGCGGTGCGCTATCTGACGTCACATGGGTAGTCGACGAACCTTCAGTGCACATTTGAAGGAAAGGCCCGAAATCATCAAACGTGATTTTATCGAAAGGCTTAAAGAGGCATTTTTTTCAAAGCGAATTTATTGCCGGGATTATTTTTTGTTTGGTCGTTATGACCAGACTAGACCGGTTTCTGTTGCTTCGGCTCAAATAATGGCCCAACTTCATCAGTAGTAAACCGTTATTAAATCGGTTAGGGTAAATAATCATTTTGTCTCATGATAGGACAATAGAAATATCAAACGAAATAACTTCTTGTGAATTAAGCCCATTGAGTTTTTGCTTTAGTAATTAGCACAACTTTCACTCGATCACTGATGCTTAGTTTTAGCCGTGACGAGATCATGGGGAAACACATATCATGTGGGAGTGAACAAATTGCCGTTCGTTTTTGAGGCCAGTTCATATTTTAATATAAATTAGCATGAGAGCCGTGGACTGTGACAATTCCCGGCAGGGTCGCCTTGTTACCTGTTGCGTTAAAGGGATCTTAGCGGTAGCACCTTGCAATCCCTTTTCAACTAAGTAGGTTTAGGTGAGAACCCTTTTTAACGAGGTATAATATTTCTTTCCAGACTACTCTGCTTAATTCCCTTAACATTATTTGTAGGGGGTTCAGAGTGTCGTTCTCAAAATACCCGTTTACTTTCGTCATATGATAAGCTGACCTCAGTCTTCCGGTTGCTACGTGCAATGCACCTACGTTGCTAAGCTTGAGGTAATTGGATTACGTAATATTGCACAACGTGTACGGATTCTCCAACAGAACCGTCCTTGACAGTTGGGAAATACTTGATGTTTTTAAATCCATATTATACGAACGAGCATCCATCAAAATAAAGTGAAACTTACAGATATTGTAGAAAATGAGTAAATCTTTCTTCCTGTCTAAAATTAAAAGGCATAAATTCTCTACAAGCACCACAAAAACCACCAACAGACATAACGATATTCGCGATGATTGTTCGAAAAAATGGCAAATGGTTAGCTCAAAAAAAAACACCCGTATTCTTCGTCAAAACGAATATGTCCCGTTGGAAAGTACTAAATATTTGTAGGAAAATTTGTCAGGCGTCACATATTCAAATTTAAGCTTTATTACTCCTTGGAAAACACTTAATGTACACGTTAGCGCCGTTGCTAAGGTCGGTCACATTACTCAAAAGCACGATCTCGTGCGAAGAGAAAGCCATAGCGAGGGTGCACCTGTGTGATATATTCGTCGCTCTACACGAGAGAGTTTATCAAAACACGCGTAAATTAAATATCTCGATCGGCTCCTAGGTTAAAAAATTGAGATAGTAATCTTATGGATTGGAAAAGACCTTTATGGCACATTTTCAACTAGAGGTGAGTGACTGAAGGTAAAGAATACCTCAAGTTCTACTCTTACGTACTAGAAACTGCCTGGCCTTACCTCAAGTGTATTGTGATGAAGTGCCCCGTACATAGGCCTAGTACTAGTTTCACGAAAGTTTGTTTGTAGTAGTGTGACTGGTCAAACATGGATTAAAATGTAATAAACATAACATACATGAATGAGTTGATGGCTGTATCTTTCGGTTCCCGCCCTGTGAAGTTTAAATAATGGGTAAAGAACAACACAGCTTGTAATCTGTTTTATGTTCTAAGACTAAGTAAGTAGTACAAGTATAGGCCCTACCTGTTATGCAGTTTACCGATGCACATGTGTACAAATACTATATCCTATATTACAGTTCCAGAAAGTTTGAGAAGCTCAAACACGATAAAAGTCTGTTGTGTGATACATGGGTTAAGAAATTATACATGTATAAGGTCGCTGTATTTTTGCGTTGTCGCCTCTATTAAGTTTAAACATGGGAGTACAAAACCTGCCAGTAGCTATAGCTAACACTGTACTGTAACTCGAAAGTGATCAAACATTTATAAGAGTAGAGCTGCTTGTACCAGAGGTACATGTGTTAGAATTAACAAGGTTACTTCAAAGGAGAGTTCATGCCGAAAGCAAAGGGTATATCACCACACACAGCAGTTGTAATCTATCCTGGATATATATAGTAATTAAAACAAGCCCGGCATGCAGAGAGAGAACATTTCTGTAAACACCGGAACTCTGCATTGGCTTAAGGAATGGTTTGTTTAGGTTAAACTTGTAATTGGTGTAACTTTTCTGTTGTACTGATGAAAAATTTTATTTTACTTTCAGCCTCCAGGCAGTACATATGAATTGATGCCCCAGTGTTAATAAGTGGCCGCAGTCCAGTATGGAAGAAGGAAAGTCCAAAGGTGCAGAGCACTGGAAAATGACTGTCATGGTTACATGGTGTTTGTGAAATCATATTTAATTAAAGCAAATGGAACTGCATTTCTCATACAAGAAACATTACCCTTGTGAACAGTGTGATGTTCATGTAAGGTGCTTCTAAGGATAATTGCAACCTGACAATTACAGGGGATGAACGACGCCATGACTGTTGCAGACTATCAAGTACTTAATGTTAAGTTATACCTGTACATAGTCCTTGAAGTCCGATATAACGTCCAGCGAGATGAAGGGAAAGATGAGCTCGTGATATTTTAGACCAGCAGTGCACACCTAAGCCAAAGTACCATAAACAAGATGTCACAACAGCATACATTTCAGCAGGTTTAAGATCCATGCAGTATGACACTGACAGCTGCATGGCCAGTGACATTAAACCATGCCAAGCTCACTTTGAACTTATTTGCAGGGTCAAAACAGTAGAGGTAATTGCTGCTGTCAGTGCAAACAAAAATATCTGCCTCAATTGCCTTTGTAAAAATTTCTATTTATGTGGCATTAATCATTTCTAGAGCTGTCCTATAAATGTTTGTTTTCACATACTTATCTTAATATTCTAGCAACCTATGTTTTTTTTTTTTTTAATAGATGGGGGGGGGGGGGGGGGGGGGAGGGGGGGGCAGCACAATGGGGCTGGCAAAAATTTGTGAGAAATTACTCAGCACTCACAATCATCAGCCAATGGATAAATAACTTCAGGAATTACCATCTGATCTCATCCGTTGTAATCTATACTAATTCTTGTCTTGTAGTGTATGTGCCATTACTGTAAAATGTCGATTACACTGGATCCAAGAACCAATACATGCAGATCTAAAGATGTGGTACCTCTTTATTCATCCAGACAAGCTTTGTTGATTTGAACCTAAGCATCAAGTGTAAGAGAGAAACAGATGGAATTCAAGATTTCATGGTTGTATTTACTTGCCTTTCTGTGGTCCTCTGATTCAAGGATGAAAGTTACACAGGGTCAAACCAAGAGTGAAACTAAGGTGCTGAAGTAGGGGCCACTTCCTGTCAAAATCTCTCCTGGTTACTTTCAGTGTAATAACCAGGAGACATGTAATGTTGACCCAAAGATAGTGACCATTTTCAGTGATGAATGCACAAAGGTCATGTTCAAGAATGACAGGCACTTTCTGTAACTCTAAATTTTTGCAAATATTTAGTATTGTCCAGGGCTTTATTTAGCCTTTGGGGGGGGGGGGGTTGGTTTGCACAGACTACAGCCCTGCGGTCCAACAGATTTTTTTTTCAGAATTTTCTGAGAAAAACCAAGCCTCCCGGAAGATGTCCTGTCAACCATCAAATTTTACAGTGACAAATTTTCAAATGACCGCAACGAAAAAGATGGCAAGCACTAAACCATCTACACACCAAATCATGTTTACTGAAAATTATTGGCTGCCCTTGATTTCTGAATGTTTGAATGGAGCACTATGCAACCTAAATATCTTCAACACTCCAAGGTGCATATAAAAGAAGGTATTCTGATAAAGGTCATGTTACTTTGTTTTGATGGAGAACCTGTCAAAGTCCTTCAACAAACAGTGGCATAACCACTGGTTAAGCCACTGTTAATATTTGACACATTCCTCGCCTCATGGGAGCAGATGGAACCACTTAATAGATTATTGCAATTTGTTTTGCATTTCTTGTTCATGAAATAACATTTAAGTTCTGAACCAGAAGCCAGTTGTGAAATCATCTGAAGTCCAAGAAGTTTAAAGGCCCAATTCTCTCACCCCAAACAGTACCAATTTTCCTAACCTTCTGGCTGAAGCCCGTCCCACAACTGTCTGAAATTCATCCTCATCCAGTTTATTGCTTCAGGGTGAGTACAGAGAAACTCAATTTATATAATCAAAACACTCTTAGTACGGTTCATGCTGTGTAATTTAAGCTTTGGCACTCTGCATTGTTTGAATTAACTGTCAATCAACGAGCTGAGCCAATTGAGAATTTTGGTACCCGGGTACCAAAATTGTAGTTTGAGGTGAGAGATTTGGCCCTTCAACTTAGAAGGAATGAACATTTTATTGAAATTTATTTTCCTTACATAAGGAAAGGATAGAAGGGATGTGAAAGGTGAGGTTAAGGCATTAATATTTTAAATGAAAACAGTGAAAAATGCCAAATTTTTAAATTTTTTTTCATTTATTTATGGTACTTACTTCTCCCACCCATCAAAATAAGTCCCTTTTGAAATTAAGGTATTATCCCCATCCGAAAAATACAGTGGCAGATCCAAGGGGACGCAGATCCCTCAAAAGTGACTATTTCTGCAATGTAACCTTCAAACATTTTCCACACTCACCAAGGGCGAGTCAGTGGCGGGGGAAGGGAATTTAGTCAGAGGGGGCAAGAATGGCCTGTAGGGGCGCTTCAAAGTTTATAGGGCAAGAATATTTGGTCAGAGGGGGCCAAAAATAGGCTGTAGGGGCACTTTAATGTAGGTATGCATATGCCTCAATACGGTAAAAAATAATAAAAAGGGCGCTGACAGGCAATTTGAGTCCGTCAAGGGTTTTGCCCCCTCTGACTATATGGTAGCTCGCCACTGGGGCAAGTCCCCTCCCACATCCAATTCACCGGCAGTGCATGTTTACTGTTTATGCTCTGCCCATTGAAATGACTCTGTACCCATCTATCAATGTTAATGGTATCAATAAAACTGACTGAATTTTGTATGGGTGTAAAGTATGTCTATGTGACAAGAATATTCACTATTATTAGGTGTTTAAACCAAAAAACTGCTGCATACTGTTACACTGGGAATATGAAAGGTTCCTACAATAGCTTGCATGCATTTAAAGCGAGAATTTCCTGGTACTACCTGCTGTAACTTGCTTCACAACTGCCCGGCTACTTTTGTGGTGAAAATTTCAAGGCATTTTCCACACAATGCATGCATGGGTGGTGAACCACCACGCAGGTATAGGCATCTATGAGAGACGGGGAAAATTATTCCCACACCTCCCCAAGAGATCTATCACTGTTCCCAAAAAAAAAAAAAGTGTGCATTTCAACGTGTGTCAGTCACTGAACCAACAATTTTCTGCACTGTTATTCTATGCCCAAAACTGCATCCTTTGCACTGAAAATTTCGCCCCATAGAACTGAGTTCTGGATCCGCCACTGCATATAAAATCTCAACAGCTGAGATTAGATGAAAAGAAAAGTATTACAAAGCAACATGGAGAACTATACAAACTACCATACAAAAAAAATATGCTTACCATTACGTAAGCTCAGAACAGCATAACAATAATCATAGAGAACCCCACACTAGATGATCAGTGTAACTTTTGCAATTGCTGGGAGATGTTATTGTTGATAAAAAGTGCTGTTTTCTTCGGAGTGAGGCCTGCACTGCCAAGGTTGCACAGTAATGTCTACTCGGATTGACCTGGCTACAACACCGCCATTCATGGCAATACTATGTCTTTCATTGCAGGGCAACATGCACTAAGTGTAAATTGATTCAATTTAAAGGAAACCAATAACATAAATTACATCTGGTTATTCCTGTAAACTTTTCATATTGCAACAACAGCAACAAGACTTCTTTCCCTTAAGCTTATTTGCATACAGTCTCTTGGTATAGGAAGGGTAATCTGCCTTTATTTTATTTCATTTAGACAGTCATTCATGTGGTATCGAAGTTTCTCCCAAAATGTCAGCACTCACATACACATTTCACAGACAGCATACAAAACATGACAGCATCAGGGGGTGTGGGGCATGGGAAGCTTGCATGTGAAGTGAATGAGCACTTAACACCCTTCCCTTGACTCAGAATTACCTCCCCTCCTGCAAACTTACATGTTGGAGCAATTTGGAATCAAACACCTTTTTTTAATAGTAAGTGTCAAAAGCTTAGATGAGGAGTTGTGACTATACATGATAATAAAGAGCAATCATTGTCTCTTCCCCCCCCCCCCCCCATATGCACAGACGAGGATCCCTGACTGTGCTGTTTAACTCAATGTCATGCTGCTGGCATAAATGTAGGTTTGGTGATGAGGATCTGCTTTGTTTAAAGCCCTGCATCTTAGCCACTCCTCTTAATTCAAAAAGTCTGTTGCACATCCCAAACATATGCTCACAGTTCAACCCCATAACGCTATTCTGCTCTGAAAACTTGCACTATTTTGTTTTGATTTTAAGCTACTGTATCATATCCTCATGTAACTTGAGAAACAGTTGGCCTAGATGTTTCCTCATGGTAGGCCAATACAGTACAAACCACACACCTTCGATCTGTATGCCAATAGAATGTACTGTATAATACAGTGTTACATATTTAACTCACCAGCCGGAGTGCCTGTTCGTTAAAAGGAACAGACTGAATTTGCCCAATATGTCAATCAAATTATAGTGACCCATGATGAGTTTGCAATATTATATAGTCCGAGCAATGTTTGGGGTGATAGAAAACATCATTTAACATCTCCATAACACAAGAAGCATATGTCAAGCTTCAACATCCAATAGATAAAGATCTAATGTCAAAAATGCTGCATAGATCTCAGAGATTTAAAAGCTAAATTACCACTAGCATAGCACTTTGAATTGTCCCCTTCAAACCTACCTAATTTTGTAGGTTTATGATCAAATCCCACCTAAAATATAGAACAAAATTTAATTGTTACTAATACATACATGGATGATAGTTACAAATATTTTAACAAATTACCTTGGGGTTTAGGATGTGTGATCATATTGTAAACAACAAAAAAATCAGTTTAATGAAGCCATGGTAAGACTGAAGGAAATTAATCTTTCTCTACCCCCCTCCCTTTCATCCATGGAACCCCAATAAACTTCTTTGTTTCTTCGGTCAGTAAATCCACTCAAAAGGTAAAACAGAAAGATGTTGCATCCAATCTGTGCAAAGAGAGAAGATGAGAAAACATAAGTCATGTAAATATATGTACTGGTAAATGAATTCATAAACTGAATAGTGAACTGGTACCTTTCCTGTATAACATGTTTAATCAATACTAAAAATAAAGCTAGCTTCACAAGAGAACATGGACATAAACAAGGAGTCAAAAGTCATGATGGGGGGAAAGAGGGGGGCAGCATAACAAACTTCCTGTTCTCCAAGCCTCTTGAGTTGGGGCAAAACTACAGCAGTTTATCGGGCAAATTCTGGGTGATTTTCCAGTATTTTAATGCCAAAAACAAGGTATTCTCCCCAAGCAAAACCCAGATCGGCTCTTTCCCTTCAAGAAATAAAGTTCTCATAAACTGCACAGGAACAGCCTATGGTCAACACATCTCTATATCAGTTGCAAAGGAAAAATAATGAACAGTGTAAAGACAATTTGATATGGACAAGCACTGCAAAGTCATGAAATATTACTAACCAGTTTTTTTATTCAGTCAAGTCTTGGTCCACCTCACTGTCGCTGTCCCCTGATGTTGGATACTCAGCAGAACTGTCGGGATGCAATAAAGTATCTTCGTCAGACTCATAGATTGCGTCATCCGGCTGCATATTCATCATTGTCTCATTTTCTGCTACAGTCAAGTCATCTAAACAGGTGTCCACTGTTGGCAATGTTTCCTGGTTTCCATCACATGTGATGCAAGTGTTGGTAGCATGGGGGTTTACACAATTGCAGCAGGAACAGCCAGCAGAGCATTTCTTGTGCTTCTTATTACAAAGACAGCGATTGGTACTGCACCCTGTTTTACACTTGCATCCTTTTGTCAGATTCTCAACTAACTCATCAACCTTTTCAATGTTGCCAGGGGAATCCCACATAATGGCAAGTTTGTTGTTTTCACGGCAGTATCCATACTGTGTGAGATCACCATGGACAACAAGAGTGATCCCAGCCTGTCCCCATAAGTTGCTTACCCAGCAACATCGTTGCCAATGGAAACTTAATGCATCATTTGACGGCATAACTTCCTCCTCACTGTCTACTTTCTCCCAAGAGTAGTCTCTAATGCAATCTAACCATCTGTGGTGCTGCTGAAGAGCTGTGTCACTGTCATTAAAAGTTTGAAAGAGTTGCCTGGGTGTTTTCATCATATGAGGCATCACTGATGAAAATTTCTTGAAATAAATACTTCCAATTAGTCTGTAAAAGGCCAACAGTCCACCAGCACTTGTGACATCAGTGTCTGCCAATGTCCCCACTGCTTCCTTACCAGAGATGAATGCAGCATGCATAAAGAAGGCTGACAAAAAGGATGCCTTGCCACAACCAAAAAAAAAATGAGGTGTAGTCACATCCAGAAGCAATAAAGATAGACTGGATTACAGATGGAAGCTCTTCTTTGGGTATACTGTCCATGTCAGGGTCTTTCACCAGGCAATCCAGAAGACTTGACATTATCACATACTCATGAGCATCCACCACCATAGACAGCTGTACAATGGCATCCTTTCTTAAAACACAATCAGGACCAACAAGAACCTTAAGTCCAATGTGATAAGTGTCTGTGTCAGGAGAGTACACTAATACTTTTGTACAAGACGTCTTTACACAATGTAACCATACACGGCTGTCACTCTCTTCATGGTTTGCTGTTAGGTTTTCGTCTCCCGATAACTGATATTTTGTTGCCACCATTGCCTTGTCACGCATGTCCCCATCAAAACCTCCTGCAGTGATCAAACGTTGGCCGTCTTGTAGAAACTGCTGGGCAACATGCAGAAGATCAGAAGACAAGAAGTTAACCAATTTTCGTTTCATCACTCTATCTGAGAGCACTGCTTGCCTCCATGTCATACGACTTCTGTCTGGAAGAGCAGTATCAGGAAGGATGGTGATGGAGGAGTCAAATGCCTGTGACTGAGTTGTAAGTAGTATATCTTAATCACGCCTCGTACGTTCAAGGTCTTTCGCACTGTCTCCGTTCCTTCCAGGATCATCAAACACGACATGCACTTCCCTGGCTCCTCGAGCAAACCTAGGTAGAATAAAGTTCCCCATGATGTGATAGGTGTAGTCTCTGAATACTGATGCAGACTGCATTGGGGCTGAGTTAATCAAGAACATTCCCTCCAGAATAACACATTCTGGAGTCCAATTAACTGGGAGGGTGTTTGAAAAAGCCCGACTGTATCTTCGTCGATAGACGGCAGTAGCATTAGCCTTATTTCCATGCACCATGGTTCCTTTTGGGTTTGAAATGGCCAGTGGTAAACGAATAAATTGACCAAGAGAGCTGATTGGCTGGGCTGTTTTTTTGGACTGCACGATTATTTTTCTTAGACATCTGTTCACCAACTGTCTGTTCTTTGACTTCAAGCTAACCTTTTTTTGTCTTTTGCGGGGTGGCAGAAATGTCTTTAGTCTTTTTTGACGATGAGGTGCTTCAGTACTTGGTTGTCCTAAGAGGCGGGTTGAAATGTACGACTTAAGTGAGGCTTTGCCAATCTCATAGAAGGTATTCATATCTTCCCTCTGAATATTGTCCGCTAGCTCACCGGCCAGTGTTTGGAGGGGGGAAGGGTTTTCGTCTGGTACTGAACAGGCCAATGGAGTTTCTTTAAGTTTTTCGACATACAACTGAACCTTGCCTTCCATGTTCAGCAACTCCGCTGTGCTTGCTACATCACTTCTAACCTCTTCCAGTGCTACCTGATTTTTTAATCGCTCTATGGTTGTGGCACGGTAAGGCAGTAAAATAGCAATGCGTTCCATCATTTCTGGAATTGGCTTGGCCATAGCCATCTTCACCTCCTTATTAATCTTCATTTCATGGCATTCATCAGCCCCCACATGCCTTCCTGCATTTCCCTTCAGACTTGCCACAAAACCCCCATTCTTTAAGTGTTGCAAAATTGATTGAGGCATCTGCAGAACATCTAGAAGATGACGTGGTACCAGCCTTAAGTATGTTGGTCTGTCAAAGGCATGGAACAATGGTGCCATCATCTTAAGTGCTCCCATTTGAAGACTCCAGTTGCCAGTCCTCATAGCAACAAACATTGTCAGGTAGGCAAGCATATCTCTGTGGATGAAATTATTCCACAACCTGTATGTTTCATCAACAGACATCATATCCCGGAAGGCAGAAAAGGCTTTCTCAAACTCTGCTCCTCTAATCAGCTCCCATATTCCCATTACAACATCAGGTGCATTTGCAGCATTCAGAGTTGGGAGAGTTGACAACTTGTGGGTGACATTCTTTACAAAATCAATGTCAACTGGTGCTGGCTGATTATTTTCCAGGTGCTCTCTGAAGCAGGCTATCTGTGTTCTCAAAAAGGCCTCCCAAACCAGTACCAGGAAGTCATGAGTGCGACGAAAGTTGGAGCAATTCTGTAATGAAGCAAGAGTTGCCCCCTTGTGGACACACGAAGCAAGGTCTTGTAGGCCAGCATGCCAGTATACTTTCATTAAAACTGGCTGGAAATTTTTCAGGCAATGCCAGTCACCGGGGAAAGGAATCATCCATTCTAGTTCTGTTGAGTATTCCTGTTTCAACTTGACAAGATGAAAGTACGTTTTTCCATCACCAACTACCAAAAGGCTGTCCATACTTCTTCTGCTTACTACTTCCTGGTGTAATGTCTCCACCACTTCCTTGATAGTGTTGATGTTGTCAGCATGTTCATTAAGGACTCCTAGGTATACAACATTTGATTTCTCGGTGTCGTTTTGGTTCGGCCGGGGGCAAACCAGATTAACATCAGGGAATACTAGCCTTGCCTCAGTTAAGGACTGACAATACTTGGCTACACCATAAGCAATCAGGGATGATGTGACTTCTTGTATAGCACATGACTCATCATGTTGAATATCAAAGTCACTTATGTTGCCATGAGGACGTCGTTCCCGGAGACGGTCCCAGCATATGATATGTGGTCTTTTCTGCTTCCGTATCTCATTGATGTCTTTAACAGTTATGAAAGGAGGTAAATCCATGTCAGATGGATCTTGTAGTGTGACTGTGTCTTTATCTGTAGATGTGTTACTAGAAGAATTGATACAGCTGTTTGGCTTTGGTTCTACAAGTTGATAACTTGTGGCATGTATTCCCCTACTACCTCCTGCAGCTTTCACTGATGCATGCACTGATGACTTGTCAACGTTATCCACTGAGACAAAGCAGAATGCATCTCTAGTGCACATTTTCTCCCAACCAATTTGCAACCTCATAAACACGTAGTCCAGTTCATGGTTTCTTACTCTGGTCAATGAAGAGACAATGCCAAAACGATTGAGAATATGCATCAGCTCATCAGAACCCCCGAGACTGTGTACTACTTCGCCGAGTAATGTGTGGACAGGGTAACCACATTTGTCATCATGCATATACACTTTGTGACAAATGCCATACAAAATTCTCAGTTTGTACCGCAAGCTGACATCAGTTACAGGTTCTTGTATGTAGTGGCCAGCATGCATCCATCCTGGCTCAGTGGAGTACTCTCTGATAGTTCTGTGGGACTGGGATTCTGTTGCAAGTATGAAAAAGTTCCACAGCCTTGGAGGTATTTCAGCCACAACTCTGCTTGAGTCAAATGTTGAAAAATCCTGCTTCCTTGAGCGGCCACTGAATGATTGACTTAGACTGTGTACATCACTACGCAGGAGGCTGGCCGCTTTTTGAAGTATATCAGCCTCTTCCTTTTTGACATCAACATTTGGTAGAGTGACAGTTTCTGTCTCTTGGGTCTGTTTCTGATTCTTGTTAGCATTCAGCAATCGCAGTAGCAGATCGGCAGTACTGTCTCCATTTCTCCAAAGTAAAGTCCCAAGTGATGGCTCGTACTCTATTGTAGCATGCCTCATATGTTCACCCAAGCATGCCAATAATTTTGAGAGCAATGTACTCAGGAGTCAAGTAGGATGGTGTGGAAACTTCTGACCCCACTGCATGCTGGTCAGCACTCTTTCTGTATACAAGAAACACATCACTCAGAAGAAAGGGACTGTGCTTAAGCAACCTGCTGGCACAAAATACAATGGCACGGTGAAGGTGAATGTTTGCAGGCACCGCTGGATTTGACAGATATCCTTCATACAATTTCAGAATGTCTCTCAAATCAGAGTCAAGGGATGTTTTGTAACTGAAAGAAACACTGCTCAATTGCTTGGTTAAATTTTTAAAACTTCTGTAACATCTCGGGCAAACTGTACTGTCTTCTGGCAGGTTTGCTTTGGCATCGCCAATTTCATTAAAGTATGTCATTAGCATAGTGTAGTCTGGGATGCTATATTCTTTTCCACCTTTCTTAAGATTTTCCTTGCACACATTGCATTGCTTGTGTTTATCTCTTGAATGCCACACATTGTAATGATGCAGACAGAGGTCAGGATATTCCTTTGCACTAATTACAAATTTCTCAAGTTTCATACATGCTACAAACATTGGCCAATCAGTTACGTGTGTTGTGTGGGCACTGATCTTGTCACAAATACCAATAGACTTGAGAAAGCAGTCAGGTCTCTTTTTCTGCCTTTTCTTGGAAGGATTGTCTCCTGAAGTACTTGCCCCTTCATCTGCTTCTTTAGTCTCTCCCAGAGATAACTTCCACATGTGGGCCACATTTCTGTAACACTTTAGGCAAATGCATGCATCATCACTTATATGGTACTTAGCTTTTGTAAAGTTGCGTTTCCCTTCTTCAAATAAGGCAATATGATAGACTCTGCTATGCCGCAAATCTGCTAGGCAGTCTTGCGTACAGCATACCTCAGCACACGCCCTATACGGGTGGGCTATTGTCGTGCTCGTTCTCTTGGAGGTCATCTGTAAGAACAAATGAAGAACAACTTTAAGATAACAATCCAACAAGTTTATATCATTGCTTCATATTTCAGTAACATTTCTAGTCTGCTTTGAATGTCAAAAATAAACATTGATCATCATCGCTGAACTGCAATAATTTGACATTCATGGACTTGTAGTTTTTAGTTCTGGTAACCGTCTTAAACGCATGCGCTGGTCCACATTTACTATGATGAATGTAATTTTTGATCAGAGCAATTCCATTAAACCTCTCCAAAGCTAGCACCAATTGTACTACAAAAACTTGCTTCACTGTACACATGATTAACAGCTAGCAACTCTAGATTGTGCACTAGAAATGTTTGAGCACCATATGATCATATATTTTTTTTTTGCTTCATTTTTTTTTCTTAGAGGGGGGGGGGGGGGGGGTAGGTTAGGTTAGATGGAGTTTAGCTGCCCAGTTTCCAACCTGTTGGTTCAAGTCGAGCCTGCCACAGCCTGTTTTCTAGCTGTGGCTCACTGGCTTGTTTTCCCTACTCCATAGCTTATGCTGAGCACCAAGCACAACTGCAGGAGGTTCCATTTTTTAAGTCTTTGGTGTGACCAGGACTGGAGTCGAACCCCGGACCTTCCATCTGCAAGGCGGATGTTCTAACCACTAGACCACGCATCCGGTTTGGGAGGGGGGGGGGTGGTGGAGGTACCATTTCAAAGGCTTGTATCAGCACACTTCATGGGATATGTATTGTATAATGTTTGCACCAACTGTGTTACCGTACAAATGCACTGCCGGTGCTTTCATGAGTATACTGTAAGCATAAAACAGCTAAGGATTGGGCATGGTCACCATAACATCTCTTATCTTGATTCTTATATTTTGGTCACCAGGCATCTTAATAAATGACTGGGTTCTCTTCTTCAAATGGTCATGCAAGATAAACACTTTGAAACACTTTGATGATACACTCTTTTAATACAAACTTCCCATGTTTTGTGGGATAACAGCCAGTGATGTCGACTATTGAGTGCCTAATATTTTATCTAGCTATTTTCCTTATTTGGAATTACAGAATCGGTAACTTATCTTGAGTCTATTGTACATTTAAATTGCCTTTGAATGTATCTGTACCTGTCAAAATGGCATCTGTATTGACAAGGATTCAGGATAAATTTGGAATAGTGATTTATTCAGTTCTTTTCTGCACAGACTTACCTTTCACTTTGTACAAACAGTTCTAATTTGCCTGTGAATTTATGCCCGATTCATTTTTGCACAATGAACAATCTTCTTGACCCACATTAGATTCTGCCCTAATTATTCATACTTTAAATTTACTAGTACAGTACCCAGAATGTGGTAAGAAGAAAAACCAAAGACTTACCTTGACTCAATTACATCCAGGTGATTTGATAAGCACTGCGATGAGTTGAGGTAAACTTTCAGGTGTCCTGTGGAAAGCAAGGAATTCCATTTTATTGCACATGCAGCACAAAACATTGGGGCAAATTTCTTGGAAAGCACACTTTTGACAAACATTGATGTAACTTTAGTAACATATTAAACCATATGATGCGATGAGATTCCGTTTGACAGTCTGGCACGTAGGCTAAATAAGCACCCCCCCCCCCCGACTGCATATCTATGCGGATTTGAAGTAAAAATGCAGTCACATCAGTCTGGACGAGCATATAAACGGCTATCCTAATTCAAGTATGGCTCTTTCTATTTATGAACGTGACAATGTTTTGGTTGTTGAATGGTTATATCCATGCAAATTAAGTTACTGGTAATGCTTCAACATACAGAATTTATGTTTTGAAACATCATTGAAGATATGGATGTAAAATACTATTTGCTGGATCGAGCGGATCCTTCGATACATGTTGGGGTGACCACTAACCGTATTCCTATTGGCAACATTATGCAACAGATTTTATTCTCGCCAGTGTCACTGGAGCTTCTTCATGTTCTTTCACAATCAGAATATGCCACCAAACTAGGAAAGGAAATTGCCATCCACTACACCATAGTTGCACAAAGCAAGGCAGACCCCAAAGACTTAACGATATCCCGCCCCCCCCCCCCCAACACACACACACATACAGTTCTTTGTTCAGTCCCTCAAGATGGCATCTGTATTGACAGGGATTCAGGATGAATTTGGAAAAGTGATTTATCCAGTTCTTTTCTGTACAGACTTGCCTATACTTTGTATGAACAGTACCGAATTTGCCTGTGGCAGTATGCATGTTTCCTTTTTGCACACTAAGCAGTCTTCTTGACCCACATTTGATTTTGTGCTAATATCCATTAAGACTTACCCTGACTCAAATACATCCAGGTGATTTGATAAGCCCTGCCACAAGTTTGAGGTAAACTTCATGCAAATCCATATTAGGAATGTGTCCTGTGAAAAACAAGGATTTACATTTAATTGCACACGTAGTACTGAATATTGAGGCAAATATTTTGAAAAGCACACTCTAAGACCGATTGATGTAACTTAAAATATTTAACTAAACAATGGAATGAGAATAATTTTGGCAGTTTGACATGTAGGCTAACCCCCCAACCCCCCACGAATGCATATATATTTCATGCAGATCAAAAGGGAGAGTGCACTCAATCCAGTCTAGACTCAGCATATAAACCACTGTCCCAATTCATTTATAGGCATCTCTGTTCATACATGTGACAGTGTTTTGGTTAAAAATGGTTCCTGGATTACTTAATCCATGCAAAATAAGTTACTTGTTAAACTTCAATACAATTTTTGTTTTGAAACATCATGGAAGATATGGACTTAAGAGGAACTAATGGTGAAATATAGTATGGATTAGTGATTTTTTCAGTTTTCTGCACAGATTTATCTTTCACTTTCTACAAACAGTATTAATTTCCCTGTGAATGTATGTTTGTTTCCTTTTTTTCCACTGACCAATCTTCTTGACCCACATTAGATTCTGCCCCAATTATTCATAATCTAAATTTACTAGTACCGTAAACAGAATTTGCATGGAAGATAATCCAAAGACTTACCTTGACTCAATTACAAGCCCTGCCACAAGTTTGGATAACTTCCTGCAAATCCATATTAGGAATGTGTCCTGTGAAAAACAAGGAATTACATTTAATTGCACACATAGTACTGCATATTGAGGCAAATATTTTGAAAAGTACACTTTAAGATGTAACTTAAAATATTTAACTAAACAATGGAATGAGAATAATTTTGGCAGTTTGACGTGTAGGCTAAGTAACCCTCCCCCCTCCCTGAAAGCATATATATTTCATGCAGATTGAAAGGGAGAGTGCACTCAATCCAGTCTAGACTCAGCATATAAACCACTATCCCATTCCTAATTCATTTATGGGCATCTCTGTTCATTAATGTGACAGTGTTTTGGTTTAAATTGGTTACTGGATTGCTAAATCCATGCAAAGTAAGTTACTTGTTAAACTAAAATTTTTGTATTGAAACATCATGGGAGATATTGACTTTAGAGGAACTAATGGTGAAATAAAGTGTAGAATAGTGATTTATCCAGTTCTTTCCTGCACAGACTTATCTTTCACTTTGTATAAACAGTATTAATTTCTTGACCCACATTAGATTCTGCCCCAATTATTCATAGGCTACTTGAAATTTATTGCACAGTGCATACGTGGTGTACTATTGTCCTTAATTGGATGTCTCACCGTAATTTGCAATACGAAGAAGATGTGAGACTCACGATGAAGTTACACCAAGGAAAACAATACAAAGACAACTGTCAACTCCACACAAGATATTTTCAGACTTTCTGCACTTCGTAGTTCACGGCATGAATCACACCTTGGCAAGTTATGCCTGAGTAGCCTAGGGATAGCCTGTTTGTTTGACAAAACTTTGTCTCTTTTTGCAGTTAGGCTTGGAGTTTCATGTATAATGGTTGGTTCAAAGTTCGAACAGGTTCTGAATTCGAACACCTAATTAAAATCATTCATACATCAGTCATAAGACAGTATTTTCCTCAATTACCTAAAACACCATTAAGAAATATTTATGGCTCCACACGGTATGGTAAAACTGACAATTATTTTGCATTGATCAGTGAATAAATATTCCATTTAAATGAGGTGTTTGAATTAAGAACCTGTTTGAACTTAGAACCAACCACTATATGTTTCTCCTCTAAAACTTTTAAAAGCATGAATATTTTTGCCTGAAATATGAAGGAAGAAACTGACATTCCATCTAGAGAAACATAGCTAGCCTAGGGTAAGCCTTACACTGTAAAAAAACTGCTCTTCAATCTAGAGCTTGGAATTTCAGCCCCTCTTGAATCAAGTGACAGTGTTGCCTGTTTCACCAATGTTGCCTGTTTTGCCAGATTTGCTTCTTAAATTCAGTTGAAAAATACTGCAATTAAGTGTCACTAAATTTAAGTGCCTTATTCCTCTTGAAATGACACCATTAATTTAAGAGTTTTTCCCTTGATTTAAGAGAAATAGCACTTATTCTAAGAAGTTAAACACTAAATTCACGTACCTTGACCTCTTGAAAAGACACCATAAATTTAAGAGTTTTTACTTAAATTAAGAGCTTTTATTTTTACAGTGTACAATTATGCCTAGCCTAACTAAGGCTAAGCTAGGCTATTTGACATTTTTAACCTCCCTCAATTTTTCGCTTTGTAATATCGACTGCTTCCATGGCTTTGTCTAGACAAGCCTAAGGCTTATTCATATTATTAGGGTCGATGTCTAGCGTTAGGCCTAACGTTACTCGTTGAGCCTAGGCTAGGCCTAACGTTAGTTTGTTTCGCTATAGTTGTGACCTGTCAACATATACGGACTAACGGTAGGTCCAATTTATGGTAGGCTACATACCTGCGGTCGAGTTTATTTCGTTGGAGCTGACAGGAAATTTTTCATTTCCAAAACAAAGTAATGGAGAAGAAATATCTTTACTTTTTATCACATTCGTAACGATACATTTAATGTAGTTCTATATGCTAAAACTAGCAATATACACGTATACTATACACTACATACACAGTTTATAATACAGGAAGTCGCGTAGTGTTGAGCGTGCGTGGGGGTGGCTTTGCAAGCAGACAATTGTTGCCCTTAGTAACGATGACGTTTTACTTAGCATCTTATTTACATATGACGTCATGGTCTTTGGATGGTTTCATCGTTAGATGCAGTGCAAGTCCCGCCAAAAAAGGGAGGAGTTTTAAACTCTCCGTTTTCACTCAAAATCAAAAAGAGAAAGGTGTGGCTTCATGAAAATAAAGGTAAATGTGTCTTGATTGACGTAACGCAAGAAAAAGATTGGCAGGGCTTGCCAAACACATTTTGTACACGTTAGCGTGAAGGAAGTATTGAGGGTTGGGCAAATTGAAATTATGGAAAATATCGCTCAAATAAGGCGTGTTTTTAGTGAAAATTGACAGGTATATAGAAAGATATGTAGTCGATGTATTGCGGAAGTTTCAGCTAGATCGAACGCGGCAACGTGGAGATATTGTCAATTGAAAATTTGACCGCCATTTTCAGTGAAGTACCTAACGGCAGTATTATCAAGGTCACTTTTCAAGATGAAATCGTGAAAGCGTCGCAGATAATTGCATAGCAACCGGAAGACTGACCTGGTATTCTCTTGCACGGCCCATAATTAAGTATCACAAGCAAGTTAAGCATTTTTTTTAAAACCATTTTCAGTTTTTGCGCCATTTATTGGAAATTTTAAATAGAACTAAACAAGACAACCACAAAATATGATGTGCGAACGTTTGCACAAAGAAGCACACGAACGATGTAGCAACGATAACGCAGATAGAAAGCGTAGGCCTACATCAGCACTATCAATCATAATCAACACAAGTTTTCTTTTAACGTGCACAAAAACGGACACGACCACAACTGGCATGAAACTATCAATCATAATCAACACAAGTAACACTTAACAATTGCGCACGAGCGTACGGTTATGAGTTAGTACAAATGAACAAGTTGTTTCACCTTTAAAAATGAACTCAGTCTCATCTATAAAAGAGAATTAAATGAGAAACTTCACTTCGTGGACATCGTTTGTTCTAAAACATTCACTTGTTGTAAAGGGACTTCCTTCAAAAAGATTAGGGGGCGAACCTGTAGGTCTTTAGTTTGGGGCAAACTGGCAGGTCTTAGGGGGCGAACTGGTTTATTCTTGGGGGCGAACTGGCAAGGGGGCGAAACGACCGGCTTCCGTGCCCAATTGCTGAGTGTTACTGTTGATAGTAGAGCGTTGTATGCCTTCTATCAGCGTTATCGTTACTACATCGCTCATGTGCTTCATTATGTTAACGTCCACACATCATATGGTGCTTTTTAAGTGCATGGAAACGGCACATGCAAAACAAAAACAAAAACTGAAACCGGATCGGGCAAAAACATAAACGCAAACTATCTACAGATTGCTTAAGTCAAACAGAAAATTGTGTTCATTACAGTAATAAGGTATATGTACAAATATTTACAAACTATGTACAGAAAATGTTCATTACAGTAATAAACCTATACATCAGATATTTACAACTATTTACAAGCACCTTACAGACCCACCCTATTACAAGTTGACCACCACACGGTTCCCCCTCACCGAAACGAGTGGACCCCATCGCCTACCGAACACCGACCTTGGCAAACGAACGAAGTCGGACTCAACCCTCAGCCTCACCTCCGCCTTCACCGACGCCAGGACGACGTCCGCAGGCTTCCCCATCCCCCTAAAAACAACGTTACATCGGTCTCTCCATAAGGCCAGCTTTATGGAGGCCGAAGCAAAGGTAAGTATGCCCTGAATACTTGTATTGCATGGCGGGGGTGAAAGACCATACAAAGCATAGTCCCGGCCGACCGCCCATGTGTTGCCCATCGTCAAGCGATCAGTCAGGACCTGGAACCATTCCCATAGGAGGGCCACAAATTCACACTGCCAAAACACATGTGACACACTCTCCCACTTTGTGCATCCATTGCGTGGGCAAATTCCATCTCCAAGACGCCACCGAAGACGCTAGAGATTAGTCACAATCGCATCATGTGCGATTCGCCACAACAAGTCTCGCCTGCGGTAATCTAATGATCTGCTGTGGACCACACGCCACACTTCCGACCCTGAAGCATAGTGATTGGATTGGACCTGACCAACCAATTCTTCAAAAACAGCCTGGTATAGGTCTCTTGCACTTAACTGCGAAACGTCCCCAACTCTAGATATCATTAGGAGCGTTTCTCTCATTTGACTGTATGCCTCCGAGGGCCTCCAGCTGTGGGGTTCACTGTTACTAAACAGGGAGGGAAAGAACCGACGAAATGATAATCCCCCACAATAACGGACAAAATAGGCAAAAGGCATTCTGCTGTCTACAGCACTATAAACACACTTGGTCAGGAGAACACGGAGTTTGGAAGGAAAATGCACAAGACCCAACCCACCACGCCTAACATCCTGATATACCATCCCTCTTCTTACGAGCTCCGTCTTCCCTGACCATAAAAACCTAAACACAGCCCTCTCGAGACGCAACAGGACACCCTTTGGAGCAGCCAGAACGGTGCCTGGATACCACAAAAGGGGAAAAATAAAACGGTTGATAACTGTCACCTTTCCGAACAGGCTAATGTGGCGCTCGCCGAAGTCCTTCAACCTAGCTTCCACCAGGTCCACTTTCTCATTCCAGGTAAGTAACTCGGTTTGCCCATAACCAAACCATATGCCGTTTATCCTTATGGCGTCGTCTACCCATGATGCAGCGAAGGGCAGTCTTCTTGACCGCCACTTACCTAGGCGAAGTCCTTTGGTCTTATTGGGATTCAGTCTGGCACCTGTGGCTCTTTGAAACTTAGACAACGTGCCACTAAGGGCCTTGAAGGAAGCTAGGTCGGAGACTACGCATGTGACGTCATCAGCATACTGAAGGCACTTAACTTCAACACCACCGGGAATGTGAAATGGTTGAAACAAAGGCTCTACTTGAAAGGCCCTTGCTATTGATTCACTAAACAATACGTAAAGGTGATAGGGGGCACCCCTGCCGTACGCCACGTTGGACACTGAAGGGGTCTGACGGTAGGCCATTAACGATAACCCGACTATTTACACTATTGTACAATAAGGAGGTCCATTTAACAAAAACTGGATGCAAACAAAACTTCTTCAAAATTTTAAAGAGGAATCCATGATCAACCATGTCAAAGACCTTCTCCTGATCGAGGGAGACCAGGGCACATGGAAGATCACGGTCCATCACGTATTCAACTAAGTCCCGCACCACCCAGAGGTTCTGCTGAATACTGTGTCCCCGCACCGCACAAGTCTGAAAGGACCCTACAAGATCTGGCATAACTGTGCCTAGCCTGTTGCAAAGGGCTTTCGCCAGAAACTTGTAATCTACATTTAACAAGGTGATTGGCCGTTTGTTTTTCGGTTCGAGGGGGTCTCCCGACTTAGGCAGCAAAGTAATTATGCCTGTGCGCTGCGAGTGGCTCAATGAGCCAGCAAGGAAGCCAGAGACGAATACGTCACGGAGATCATGTGCTACGGTACCCCAGAAGCGTTTATAGAATTCTACTGGAATACCGTCGGACCCAGGTGCCTTTCCGCCTTTCATCTTCGCCACTGCCTTCCAGAGCTCGTCAATAGTCAAAGGGGAGCAAAGTTCATCATTCTGATCTTTAGAGGGGGTCTCGTCAATGTTATCTAATAGGGACTTTTGAAGGTCTTCATCGACATCTGCCTGGGTATACAGCTGCTCATAAAAGTTTTTATACACTTCTACAATGTCGAGAGGGTCCTTATGTACCACACCGTGGGCGTCACGGACAGCTTTTACACTTCGATCGATGGCATTCTTTGTGACGTCCCGGTAGAACTTAATGGTTGGTTTTTCCTCCGCCTCCACACAATGCACACGAGCACGAACCCGGGCCCCGTGTAATTTTCCATCAAGGTACTGTTGGATTGCATGAAGTGCGGAGTGGTCCCCGTTCCTCTCCCTAGAGCAAAGTGAAAGGAACTCCTCCCTTCTTCGACGAGCTCTTGCTACACAATATTCCACTGTAAACTGTTTGATGCGGGTCTTTACATCATCCCACCACTCTAAATCTGTTGAAAAGGCCGGCCTCAAAGTTCGCCACCCTTCGTATCTGGCCTTAAAATCTTTGCTATATTCAGCCTCCGTTAGAATATCTGTGTTCATTTTCCAGAACCCCCTCCCTACTGGCCATGACTCTGGGGGTTTAAATGAGAGAGTAACTGCATCATGGTCCGAAATTGGACATGCCACAACTTCGCAATCACTTGGTGACAGAGCCGTTGGAGCGTACACCATGTCCAACCTTGAGGCGTCCGTGCCATCAGGGCGGTGCCAAGTGAACACGGACAAGCCAGGATGCTGCGCTCTCCAAACGTCAACCATATCGTGATTCTTTGTGAACATGTCCAACTCCACCATACCGACACTACAGCTTGAAGATGTGAAGGTGGACATTCGATCAAACCGTGTGTCAGGGACACAGTTGAAGTCTCCAGATAGGATACAAGGGGCACAGCCAGGAACGAAGGATGGCAGGGTAGCAAAAAAATTCCTTCTGTCTGTAGGTTGGTTAGGGGCATAAACGTTACATAAGAAGAAGTTCCCGCAAGGATGTTTGATGGTGATGCATACCAACCGGCCCTCATGATCATGATCAACCTTTCCGACCAGGGAAGTCCATCTTGGAGAAACTAAAATGACAGATCCACAGGAAGATGCGGAACCAAAGGAAGCGTACAAACCCCCACCCCATTCGTAGGACCAGGTGTAGACATCGTCCTCATTAACAATGTGAGTCTCTTGGAGGAAAACGAAGTCCACACCTAATGATTTACAAAATTGGAATATTCTGGACCGCTTCCGACTGTCCCTCATGCCGTTTACATTCAGGGTCATGAGGGACAGGGGACCATTCATGAAATGTGGAGTGTGAAATTACAAAACTGTCTCTGACCTGGCCTTTTTGTTACATGGATCTGGTGCTGGTGGCACAGAAGGACTAACTCCCCCTCCGCGGTCGGACACCTCCCCTGAGGCCGACCTTTTCAACTTGGGCTCAAGTTCAACGGCCTCACACAAATCAAACCAGCCCTCCCCAGATGGTGGGTCCTTTGGTGGAGGCTCTGAGGCAGGTCCTCCCACATCTGACATGGCACTGTCAGACTCCGAATCCGATGACAGTTGAAGGTCATTCTCTACTGTCAGTATTCCAGCCTCCCCAGGAACTGGTGCGGATTGTGCCTCAGGTACTGATGTGGAGGGTTGGGAAGGGCCTACCTCAGGGTTCCCACAGACCACCTCACGTCTCTTAGAAGCTAGGAACTCTTGTTCCACCTGATGTGCCACCTCATCAGGCGTAGGGGACCTGGGTTCCTCCACCATTGGTTCAGGGTCTGATAACGAGGGTTCACTTGCCGGCTCCACATCTGCGCTTGCACGCGCAGAGTACGACGTGGGACAGGCACCAGAGACATGTCCCTCCTCCCCACACAGGTTACACCGCACCTCATTGGGACATGTTGCCCTGTCATGCCCCAACTGCAAGCATCTGCCACAGCGTTTGTTTGGGCATGACTTGGCCTCATGCCCCTCCTCTCTACACTGGAAACATGTGCGGGGCTGGCCAAAATACCTGATGTGGGCCTTAGACCCCCCTATGGACAGGACGGAGGGGATGTCTCGTTTCAGCTCCATACGGAACTGTCTCTTTCCGTTGAGAATACCGGCTAATTCACCCTCACTGTATTTCACCCAACGCCAGTCTGAGACAGTTCCGTACTGTCCTAGAACCCTCGCTACCAGGCTCTGATCTACCTCAAAATTGAGGTACAACACTGTCACCACCACAGAGCGGTCATATGGGGTGACAGTCAGACCCTCCACTCCCTTCAGGGAGGAAACCCCCTTTAATCGAGCAGCATCAGTCCGGAACTTCAAATCATACGTATTTCGCGATGCAAGGGCCTGCAGCATCTCTATATCCTTAACCTCTACCTTATTGTTCTTCAACACAGAAAAAACATGCTGGGGTGTAACATTCCCCCTCGACTCAAACTGTAACTTAACGATACTGCTATCCCGACCTCCGGGCATAGCAGCAAAGGTTTGCGGCACAAGGCCACGCAGCAACTAGAGGGAAAACTTCAGCACAGCACAGCAGTTCAAACCCAGTCAGGGAAAATAGAAAGGGAACCCAACCCAACACTAAACTATAGACCGGGCGTGCTTTAAAACAAGCACGTCCCCAAGCGAGAGACCACACCCAATATCCAACAGTAAAACGACAGTAGTATATGTTAATATGTTAATATAACAAGCAGCACAGTACAGCACAATGTCAAAATTCAGCACGATCAGCGAGAGCTCCGAGAGAACACGTCCGCTCTCGATGAAGACCAGTTTGAGACATCATATGGTTGTCTTATTGGTAGTAGCAATGACCGCTACTCAGGCTCAAACTGCATGAGCTGTTTTTGACTTGTGAAGTGTTAACGATTTCCCGCGATTTTTTTGTCACGGCGCCATTTTGAGAGCTATTGTGCAGTACTATAAAATGCGTAACAGGATCGGGTTTGGTTTAATACGCCGATTTTTTTTTTTTTTTTTTTTTGGTATGGGGACATTTTGACTGGTTTAGCTGTCAAAAGAACCAGTTTAGAAATATCCACACCCTGTCAGAACTATATGAAGCCATTAAACGTTCTCATGAAATCACGAGTGATGATACCGGGCCTGTCCTAAAAATATGCAAGCATGACCGACTGTGCTACGCCAGATAGTGTACCGCCCAGGCTACACGAAAACAGCGCTTGAGTATATCAAAATATGTATTCGTACTTCCAGTAAAAAATGGTTTGCCTGGGAATATCTTCTGAGCCTGCCATCAATATCTTTTACTTTTTGAGCAGTGTTGGCCATCGAATTCTTTAATCATATTCAGGACAGATGTTAGCAAGTTCTACAGTACCTTTCAAATGTTTCCAGTGGAATGAATGAGTTTATAGATTGTACTGTACTGCACTCTGCTGTACTTTAGAGGAAATGGATAACGTAACTAATGTGAAGCAGTTACTAGCAGAAAACTGTCCAAATGAATTTCAACTCACTAGTGCATTTCAGTATAATTAAGTATGTACGTATGGCTATATAGGACTACCTCAATTTGCAAAAAGACAGGTGTACTGGTTCCACAGCCCCGCCTTTCCTTTACAGTGTCTGAAAATTTAAACACTCCTGCTTATACTTGGAAAGTTAGTAATTGGTTACTGTTTGATTCACTGAGATGAGTACCTGGCCAATACTGTAGGAGGATGGCTAATTGAGAAATTTGAAACATTCGGTAATTGTGTTCATTTAATGTCTTTTGTGAACCCATTTGATGACAGAAGAATGCAATGCAACATTTTACACTTTGATGTAATTGTTCATGGAACTTGCAAAAGCTGGAGATGATCCCGTTAGCCCCTTACGGTTGAAGGCCCTTCTTATTTTTGACCTTGGACAAAACTTAAGAAAATGCTTTATCATGGACAAATCTTTGTTTTTTGACCAAGCAAACATGTGAAAGGACTGATTCATATGACTTCTTCTTTCAATTCTTTTGACCATGAAAAACACTTGTTTTGTATTGGAACTACAGTTTTTAACGTTGATCAAACTTTGATTTTAATTGGAAAAATGCCATTTGGGACTTTTCTTCCTTAGCGACAGGTGTCACACAACCTGGCTGGCAAGTCTGCTAACCTCGTACCTTTCCATGTAGCTGATATAGAAAAGGATTGTGGTCAAAACTTGGAATATGCAGGATTCTAGCCAGGAAAAAGTGTCAAACTGGATCATGGGAGTTAATCAACATTGCATCATTCTGATACTGTGTCTGATACTGTGCAGTATAGCCTACAGTATGTTAACTGGGTGGTGAAATTTCGAACCGGTGCTGACTTAAAAATAGTAAATTCAAACTGGGTGCAGCACCCCGATTGTGTGTTATCAAGTCTCAAATTAAAAACGGTATTGCTATATTTAATTTCTTCTCTTTGAATATTGGTTAGTGATATTTATCAAACCTGTGGATCAATGAATTTTTCAATTTTTAGCATTTAACTGGGTTATACTCTACATGTGTGCTATCTATCATCACTTTGCTACAATGGAATGCTACTAGGGTTTAACTAAACATGCATTTTGTCTTGTGCGTTTTTTTTTTTTTTTGAATTGTACAGGTAAATTAGATCTCTCTGTTTGAAACAACAAACCATTCACAAATCTTGCTCTGACCTTGCCAGAATTGAACCCTCAACCTGCCCGTTGCAAAAATTCATCACTACATAGTATTTCCTGTTAAAACATTTTGCACCTGTTGAAGACCAGTTGTACATGTTCACTCCCTGTTTAGACCTGTTCACTCCCTGTTGAGACCTCTTCATACCTGTTAACACCTGTCCATAACTGTTGTGCCTGTTTCAATTACCTGTTCAAGATCTTGCCCCAACAGACGTTGTGGCAGGTGCCTACTGGTGGGGCACGACAAGACTGATTGTCCCAACGAGGTGCGGTGCAACCCGTGTGGCAAGGTTAGACATACATCTGGTACTTGTCCTTGGTCGTACTCTGCCCGTGCCGGTGCAGATGTGGGGCAGGCACCCGACCCCTCGCAATCAGGCCCAGAATATTCCACACAGGAGTTAGAGGAGGCAGCTCAAAAAGTGGAACAGGAGTTCCTCGCCTCCAAACAGTGTGAGGCGGGAACTGGGTCTCCAGAGACGGGCTTTCAACCATCATCACCAACATCAGTGGAGGCTGATGTGACAACAGTGAAGGAGGACCTCCGCCTCTCCTCGGATTTTGAGTCCATAACTGCGATGTCAGAGAATGACTGAAGAGGTCGGTCTTCACCATACTGGGACGAACGACCAACAGAAAAAAAGAGGCCAGGTCCCAGGAAACTACTGTACGTAGAAAATTACTTCACCATGGCCGATCCCCTGTCTTTGTTGACCCTGAACGTTAATGGCTTGAGGGACAGTCGGAAGCGATCCAGAATATTCCAGGAGACCCAAATTGTAAATAAGGATGATGTCCACACCTGTTCCTTTGAATGGGGTGGGGGCTGGCATGTTTCGTTTGGCTCTTCCATGTCATGTGGTTCGGTTATATTAGTTACGCCGAGTTGGACTCCTGGGTCGGAAAAGTTGATTCTGACCACGAGGGTCGGTTGGTGTGCGTAACAATAAAGCACCCATCCGGGAAATTATTCCTGTGTAACGTTTACGCAACCAATCGGCCTTCGGACAGAAGGAACTTTTCCATGATCCTGCCATCCTTTGTTCCTGGCAGCGCCCCTTGATTCCTGGCTGGAGATTTTAACTGCGTCCCGACGAACAGCTTGACCCGTATGTCTTCTTGTGAGTCGTCGGTCTGTGGCGTCGGCATGGCGGAATTGGACATGTTTACAAAGAACCACGACATGGTTGACATTTTTGGAGAGTGCAACATCCAGGTTTGTCCGTGTTCACTTGGCACCGGCCCGATGGCACGGTGGCCTCAAGATTGGACCGGGTGTACATTCCCCTGGCTTTGTCTGCGAGTGATTGCGAAGTTGTGGCATGTCCAATTTTGGATCATGATGCAGTTACTATCTCCTTCCAACCCCCAAGGAAACATGGCCTTCAGGGAGGGGGTTAGGACCCAGGGACACGGATACCCCAAACGGATACATTTTCTACTCTAATTAGTACATTTTCCTACTCCGACGAAGACTTTTCCTACGGGGAAAAGATCACCTACCCCCAAAAAAAGTTTGCCTACATTTTAAGTGACTTTTCCTACAAAAAAAAGAACAAAACCTACCAAAAAAAAGACAAGGGTACCAATTAAAAAGACAACGTATACTAAAAAAAAAGCATTGGTTACCCGTTCAAAAACACCCCCCTACTTGCCTTTTTAAGTGCAAATAACTCAGCCCCCGGGGGGTCGGGAAGGACATAACGGGTGTTTTCTGACTTCTCTTGATGATATGTATCAATTGGTTCAATTTGGGATGTTTTACGATTTTTTGAAATTTTTTACTTTTCTTACGTCATTTGTGACGTCATTTGTGCTTTAAATTAGTTGGTAATTTTTTTTGTAACAAGGTATGATAATGCAAATATGTGCTGTAATTTCTAGGTCCATTGCTTTTTTGTACAAGGAGATATTATTTTCTGAACTATCCACCCAATGTAAAGTTAATGGAAACGGACATTTATTATTGGTATATGGCAACGACTTCATGCACTGAGAAACCCGCTGTTTGGTTCGTGTTTTTGCTATCGTGTCCATTTCGAAACATTGAAAATAGAAGCAAGCAGGGCTTGTGATGGACTGACAAGCATAGAAGGAGCGGGGACGCATCGAGATACCTTTTGATTAGTTAAAAATTGGAAATATGTATATTGTTCTAATTTGCCTTGTTATTTGAATACCAAGGGCGCTGTTTAGGGTGCTTTTCAGTTGAAACATTGTTCCTTGCAATGCCTTTTTAGAGTATGCACATGCCACAGAGAGCCTTTCGTTCGTGTCTTTTTGATCGTGTCCGTTTCAAAGCACGTAGATATGTGTATACTTTAATAGAAATAAGTCGGGTTGTAATGGACTGTTTAACAGAGAAGGAGAGAAGACACAGACAGATTCCTTTTGATTGTTCACAATTGAAAACATGTATATTGGCCTTATTTGCCTCGTTATTTAAATATCATTATGAAATGTTGATCAATATCGTTTAGTACCAAAAATATTGTCGTTCAAAATCATTTTATTTAACGCGACGCGAAGTAAAACATTTAAGCTTTTTTCATTAGGAGACTGATCCTTTTCCTGATTTGCTCGACCGTAAATTTGGTTGTGAAGGCTTCGTATGTCGTCGGGTGCTTCTTAAGCTGGTTTTCTACTTCTTCTGCTGTAGGTGTCTTGTTTTTGTTGACAAATTCTGTGAAGAGAAGCACCAGTACCTCGTCGTCTTTTTCTCTGAACTTGGGCAATGGTTTTTTGAGAAGACTGAGGACGCCTTGCTGGATTGGGTGTCGCTATCTGTTAATGCAATTCTAGAAGTCGCTTTCAAGCCTTTGATCTGTGGAATAAAACAGAAGTAGAAAATGGTTTTTATCGTTTCCTTTGGGTAATCTACAATAAAAAGCCTTTCTATGCTCTGAATGTGAAAGAATGCACTTACCCACTGAAAAATATTTTTTCCATTACGACTAGTTTGTCTTCAAGTGGCCTCGATCTAGCAGTTGTCTTCTTGGCATCCTGTGAATAAAACATGAAACATACTTGTCAATAACGAAAGCATATTTTTCTTCATGAATCGGCCTTTTCCCTGTTAATAAACGTAAGTTACAACAACCCGAGGCTTGTTGAGCGTACCTGTTTCGTGCTTTTTAAGTGCATTGAAACGGCACATACAAAACAAAAACAAAAAACTGAAACCGGATCGGGCAAAAACATAAACGCAAAACTATTTACAGACTGCTAAATCAAACAGAAAATTATGTTCATTACAGTTATAAGCTATATATACAGATATTTACAAAACTATGTACAGAAAATTATACACACAGATATTTACATACTATTTACAAGCCCCTTACATACCCACCCTATTACAAATTGACCACCACACGCCCCCCCCCCCCCCTCACCGAAACGAGTGGACCCCATCGCCTACCGAACGCCGACCTTGGCAAACGAACGAAGTCGGACTCAACCCTCAGCCTCACCTCCGCCTTCACCGATGCCAGGACGACGTCCGCAGGCTTCCCCATCCCCCTAAAAACAACGTTACATCGGTCTCTCCATAAGGCCAGCATTATGGAGGCCTGTTTCGTCACCCGGTCTATCTCTGTTACTGCCTTAGCAGTATTTGCCCTTTTTTGGACACATTGTAGTATTTAGATTGCACGCCAGCTGAGTGGGTCATGTGGGTCTATACTTTGCGGGTCGTCTTCAAATAATTTTTATTGTTTAATGAGAGATAATTACTTACATCCTTCGAACTGATTTGTTAACACATGTGTTTCAAGTAATCTGTGGTATATATGGAACAATGTGGTTTACCTTGTTTTGATGAGATGGTGGTCTTTTTCACTCTTGTCGGCTTTGTTTTTCTTGGTGACGTTCCAAGGTGTTTCTTTTGCTGATTTGTACGGGAACGGCGACGGGACATAATGGAATTGGTACATCTCTGTCCTCCGAATTTACAAGAAAAAAAAAAAAACTTATAAAAGTTATGTTTCTGATAGAGGACACCTCTGCGGATACCCCCAAGTATGTGGCGGAGAATAGGCCCCCTCACACAAGTTACATTAAAGGCCCAAAGTTCAAAAATCGTGTTTTTCCCATATACCGTAACACTAATTTTGAGGTCCATTTTCGACTTGCCTCGGTAAAAGGTCCACCGTGGCCAAGGGGAAGGGGCCATGGTATAAGCTTGTTCTGTTTTTGATAGAGGACACCTCTGCGGATACCCCCAAGTATGTGGCGGAGAATTGGCCCCCTCACACAAGTGTATGGTTGAGTTGAATTTAAAAAAGATGTGTTTTTTGTACGTGTTACACGTAATACAATTTTGTTAATTTTTAATTAATTTTATGATTTAACTGAGGGCGCTTCAGCAGTTCCCGATGGCGTATGCATACCAAATTTTTTTTACCATTTTTCCAGACCTTTATAATGGTCTCCTGAAAATTTGGTGTATATTGAATCATCCTTGTAGCTTAAATGGGCCTGAAAAAATGACCTCTTTGGTGAAAATTGCCGAAATTGCCGTTAAATTTTTCGCTTATTTGGCCCGTTCAGAGACAGTAACCCATTACTATTTCATCAGTTTTAATCTTTGACTATTTGTTCGCATAGAAGTCGCCTTCAGCTTTGAAAAAACACCTAAGGTTCAGTGTTTTAGCTTATAGGGTGAGATTTAGTAATATGATTTTGATTGATAGTCGGCTAAAAAAGCCAGTTTCGGATGTTACGTGTGTCGGCTCTCATTTTGCCAATATTTGGCCTGATGTTTTAACTGTTAGCTTCTGGAAGATATTTTGGGTTAAACATACCAAAACTAGGTATCATTAGAGAGGTGAAAATCTGGGCAATAGCATCAGGGTATGCAAATGACCCGTAAATAGAGTGACAAGGCTTGAGAAATCCAAAATGGCGGCAATTGTGTTTTCTTAGGGTTAGACTTTGAACTTAATTTTCTACCCCTAAATGACCATTAAAATAAAGAAACCTGGTGTCGTATGAAAGCGCATTTCAAACTGTACACACCAGATTAATTTCGTTACCATAGCAACGACCTCTGATTTTTAATCTTTTTCTGAAATTTTTGACTTAAACTCTCTGTAAAACCGGAATCGGAAGTGTTATAGAAGTGACATTTTTGTAAGTTATAACTGTCAAGCAGGCATACATGCCCAAAAAAATTGGCGGTCTTGGGTCGATTTTTTCCACTTCCGGTCTCGGGTTAGCCCAAAAAATGAAGTTGTCCCAACATCGCAAAGAAGTTAGACCGTCTTTGTCCAGTAACTCAAAAACGAAGTACTTGGGAGGGGGACCTGCCCCAGGGTGGGTATACGGCGGACCCCCAGGTTCCCACAACGAAGATTGGTTCCGGTCCCAGCGTGATAGTGGCCGAAATAGCCGGAATTTTCACGACTTGGCCTACTTTACGGATAGACCTAACGAACGAGAAAAGCCAAATGCCAGAAATGTTTTTTTAATCGAAAGAAATAGAAATTAAAAATCCGAAATTTTAACATGCGAAAGACCATGAAAGGAAATATTTTTTGGTATTTATTGATCAATTTTTGAGGAACAGGAAGTGTGTTTTTTTTAAGAATGAAATTTTGGTGGCGCCCTGTACGGAAGACCACACCTACTGTAAAAGTTACAAAACCTACCCTGCGGACAAGACGGACTACACGGACACCTAATTAGGGTTCTGGAAAATGAATGTCAGGTACGAGGGGTGGCGAACATTGAGGCCGGCCTTCCTAACGGGTTTAGAGGGATGATGTTAGGTCTCGCATCAACCAGTTTACAGTTGCGTATTGTGTAGCAAGAGCTCGTCGAAGAAGGGAAGAGTTCCTCTCGCTCTGCTCTAGAGGTAGGGAACCTGGACTCCATCGCGCTCCCAGCCATCCAGCAAAACCTTGATCAGAAATTGCATAGGGCCCGTGTTTGTGCTCCCATGCATTGCGAGGAGGCGGAGGAAAAGCCTACCATCAAATTTTACCAGGACGTCACAAAGAATGTCATCGATCGCCGCATAAGAGCAGTCCGTGACGTCCATGGTACCGTACAGAAGGACCCCCTCCATATTGTAAAAGTCTCAGAACTTCTATAAAGTCGCCGGGGTCGGACGGTACCTCTGTGGAATTCTACAAACGCTTTTTGGGTACCGTTGGACACGATCTCCGCGACGTATTCACCTCTGCCTGCCTTGCTGGTTCGTTGAGTCCCTCGCAGCGCACAGGCGTAATAACCTTGTTACCCAAGTCTGGAGACTCCCTTGAACCGAAAAAAGGGACCGATCACGCTGTTAAATGTGGACTACAAGATCCTGACGAAAGCCCTTTGCAACAGGTTATGTACTGTCATGCCGGATCTTGTAGGGCCTTTTCAGACATGTGCGGTGCCGGGGACACAGTAGACTTTGTAATGGACCGTGATCTTCCATGCGCGCTCGTTTTCCTCGATCAGGAGAAGGCCTACGACATGGTTGATCACGGTTTCTTTAAAGAGTAAGGAGGTTTGTCTGAGCTCTGGTTTTGCTGAATGGATCGCTTTATTGTATAATATGGTGTATATAGTCGTGTTATTGATAGGGGGCACCCCTGTTACCTTTACTCTATGTATTATTTAGCCCTTGCGAGAGCCCTTCATGAAGAAGAGCCTTTTCCGACCTTTTCATATTCCTCGTGGAGCCAGTCAAGTGCCTCCAGTATGCTGATGATGTTACGTGTGAAGTCTCTGGCCTACACTGTAAAAAATTTCCCTTAAAAATACGGTTAATTACCTGGCAGCAGTCTTTCCAGTAAAAATACCGTAAAATTTACATGCACCGTAAATCTATTCAAAACCGTACAAATCACGGTTAACTGTAGTTATTAAACCGTTAAAATAAGTCTAAAACCGTATTTTTCACCGTTTTTGTCCAGAGCAGACCGTACTAGAGTAGTTGAGCAGAAAGGGCTTTATGCAAGATTTCGAAGGTGGGGGAGGGGGCACACCCTGTACTTCCCCTGACTGGCACGGATTTTGATGCCTTTTTTTTTTTTTTTTTCCTTGTATGCACTTCCGTCGTTGGCAACAGATACTCGTGTGTCTGAATTCTTGAGGACCTTCTTTTGCTTTGCTTGAAAACCTTTGATCTGTGCCCCCCACCCCCTTAAAACATGCTACTGTTGAGCAGGATGATGTTGCACCTAATCCTGAATTTACAGTGATATTTTTACAGTATTGAAAGCCTAGTTTCATTGCACTATGAGGAAGCAATGGCTTGAGCATCCATTTTAATGTAAAAATCTTCAATGATAATGTTCTTATACAAGCTTCCAAATCGAAGGTGTCATTATTGCATGGTAAACCACTTCAAGCTGACTATTACCCTACACTCAAACATTTTCAGCTCCTTGCAATTAACAATACCAAAATATGACTAAAACAGATCAAATATGGAAAAGACTGGCAATTCAGGGTAATTTATTTTTTTAGACCTTCTCAACTACACAGTAACTTACTAACACCTCCCTCGTCTGGGGTATTCCTACAATTTACAAGGCAACAAGTAAGTAACTGTAAGATACAAGTTCACATCAACTCTCAAGCAATGTCAAAAAGGAGAAGAAGAATCCTTTGCATAATCCATTTAGCTTATTTGTCAACTCCAAAATCTTTGGACGGAGAGCAGTTCCTTTTCTCTTTGATTTCTCTGTCTTTGATCCTCGGTCTGGATTAATGCCAATGCTAGTTTCAAAGAAGTAATAATTCTTTTTCGGAGTTTTTCCCTTGACGAGCATTTACTAGTAGCTTTCCAAGGGACCTTAAGCAGGGCTTGGTTCAGGAAGAGAAATGCAATCAAAAATTGGGAGTTTGAACAAATTTGTAGGTTGCAGAATGCTTCCATCTTGTTGTAAACATTGTCTTATGCTTACTTCTAAATAGAGTGAACATTGAACTTTTGCATAGCAGGTTTGAAGATTTTTGAGGTAATTTATACATTGTTTGTGAAAATGCAAGATTATGCACACAAGAAATTGCTTCACAACTTTAAAAATGAAACCCTCAGGATATTAGTACTATGGTACAACCGCCTTTGAAATGAGGGTGGCAAAAATATAGGATAACAGTAGCTATATTTTTCAGCTTTGCAAGTATCGCACTTGAAGTGACATAAAGTTACTGAAGTGTAGTTTTAAGTCAGTTTACTATTCAGTGGTGTTACCATTTCAAAATTGCACATAAATTGCAGGGAAGTGCCTTTCTTCAGAACACACATCATTTTTTACTACCACCACAGAAACCATGGAGTGTCTATTCAAGCTTATTGACTTGCCTTTTAAAATGAAATCAGTAGGCACACAAAATAAAATGAAAAATTCAAATTATTCCCTTAAGGAACTTGTTGAAATTTTGCTCCCAGGTTATAGTATTTTAGTATTCAACCCCCTGTCACTAATAGTCAATTTTCGCGACCAGTATTCAACCCGCCGGTCATTATACCGAAAAGAAAGAAGATGATGATAAACTGTTAATAGGATGGAAAAATAAATTGCCATTATTTTTTTCAGTATTTAATTCTTGAACAACTTTTTAATGCCGTTTAGAGGGAAATTTCACCTTGCTGTTATGTCTGTTTCTTTTTATTAGGTCAGTAGGGGCAAATAACACACATTTCAGTGCAATTTTTTTTCTATATTTTCTAAAAGACCAAGAATATTTGTACATATGCTTAATGGCAGAACATTAGTGACTTCTTTGAGAAATGACCAGAAAATCCTAATGGACTCCATACACAACATCTTTGCTTCCATAAGTGTATCAGGGGGTTGAATACTGGGTAGCAGATGAAGATTGCATCACCAGTATACAACCCCTTCAATTTCCCTTATTTCACCTTTATCCAAAAATTTGTTCATAAATTGCCACAGCAATTTAAGTCTTGACATTTCATTATTTTTTAACCATCTAGCCTTCCATGACCTTTCAAGAATAGCTTTTTTAGAAATTTGATATTTTTAAAAGGTATTTATATGCAAATCTGTCACACAAAAATGGATGACTGGAGGGAAGGTTGAATATTGGTGCCTCTTAAATACCCAAAGTAACTTCTAACTAAATCCATCACTTCAACTCACCTCTGGATAAATTCGGGGGTGTTGGACACCTCTACTGGGTACTCTTATGTTGAAGCAGTAGAACGCTGCAAAGAGAGCAGTTACAGCTCCAAAGAAGGAATGAAGTTGTTTGTTCACCAAGACACCATCAACATGAAGGCGGAACTGCTCTGTTTCTGCAAAGTTTCTACCTGTGAATTCAAGAAAACCGAAAAAAGAGACAAGACTACTTACCGGTTTTCGATATGGATATAAGTGAAAAGCATTTTACCGCAAGATCAGCATCCCATAAAGGTGGACACTACACACATACCTTCTACTTTGCATTCCACAGTACTTTAATTACGCACTAAGTGGCAGTGTCCAGTGTCCTTTGGTTCAACTATAAAATTCCATATAAAGGACTAAAATATAGGTTCTGTAACCATGTCTACGGCACTTGTTAACATCTTTACAATCACTACCTACCCCTCAACCAGCAGTTTAAGAAATCATATTTCAAAAGACTATGATACCAAACCATCAGTCTAGCTGTTTTTCAAAAATATTTTCTCACACAGGCTTACCAAAGGCTGCAATGAAGGGGGATTTGGGGACATCTAAGTCTTCTGGTCTTACTCCTTCCTGCAAGGGATGAATATACAGTAAGACATTAATTAGAGAGTACAGAGCTTTTTAAGTGCATTGAAACGGCACATACGAAACAAAAACTGGAACGGGATCGGGCAAAAACATATCAAACAGAAAATTTTTCATTACAGTAATAAGCTATATATACAGATATTTACAAAACTATGTACAGAAAATTATGTCCACTACCGTAACACAGCTATACACATACTAATTACCACTATTTACAAGCACCTTACAGACACACCCTATTACAAATTGACCACCACACGGTCCCCCTCACCGAAGCGAGTGGACTCCACCGCCTACCGAACGCCGACCTTGGCAAACGAACGAAGTCGGACTCAACCGTCCTGTTGCGTCTCGAGAGGGCTGTGTTTAGGTTTTTATGGTCAGGGAAGACGGAGCTCGTAAGAAGAGGGATGGTATATCAGGATGTTAGGCGTGGTGGGTTGGGCCTTGTGCATTTTCCTTCCAAACTCCGTTTTCTCCTGACCAAGTGTGTTTATAGTGCTGTAGACAGCAGAATGCCTTTTGCGTATTTTGTCCGTTAATGGGGGGGGGGGGGGGGGATTATTCCGTCGGTTCTTTCCCTCCCTGTTTAGTAACAGTGAACCCCACAGCTGGAGGCCCTCGGAAACATACAGTCAAATGAGAGAAACGCTCCTAATTATATCTAGAGTTGGGGACGTTTCGCAGTTAAGTGCAAGGGACCTATACCAGGCTGTTTTTGAAGATTTGGTTGGCCAGGTCCAATCCAATCACTATGCTTCAGGGTCGGAAGTGTGGCGTGTGGTCCACAGTAGATCATTAGATTACCGCAGGCGAGACCTGTTGTCGCGAATCGCACATGATGCGATTGTGACTAATCTCAAGCCTCTTCGGTGGCGTCTTGGAGATGGAATTTGCCCACGCACTGGATGCATAAAGTGGGAGAGTGTGTCACATGTGTTTTGGCAGTGTGAATTTGTGGCCCTCCTTTGGGAATGGTTCCAAGTCCTGACTGATCGCTTGACGATGGGCAACACATGGGCGGTCGGCCGGGACTATGCTTTGTATGGTCTTTCACCCCTGTAAGTATGCTTTGTTTCGGCCTCCATAAAGCTGGCCTTATGGAGAGACCGATGTAACGTTGTTTTTAGGGGGATGGGGAAGCCTGCGGACGTCGTCCTGGCGTCGGTGAAGGCGCAGATGAGGCTGAGGGTTGAGTCCGACTTCGTTCGTTTGCCAAGGTCGGCGTTCGGTAGGCGATGGGGTCCACTCGTTTCGGTGAGGGGGGACCATGTGGTGGTCAATTTGTAATAGGGTGGGTATGTAAGGGGCTTGTAAATAGTTGTAAATAGTATGTAATTTTCTGTACATAGTTTTGTAAATATCTGTATATATAGCTTATTACTGTAATGAATATAATATGTTTTGGTTTTGTATGTGCCGTTTCAATGCACTGAAAAAGCACACTTCTGTCATTTTACTGGTTGGATTTTGGGTGTAGTCTCTCGCTTGGGGACGTGGTTTAGCCGTGCTCGTTTAAAAGCACGCCTGGTTTATAGTTTATTGTTGGGTTCCCTTTATTTTTTCCCTGCCTGGGTTTGAACTGCTGTGCTGAAGTTACACCCCAGCATGTTTTTTCTGTGTTGAAGAACAATAAGGTAGAGGTTAAGGATATAAAGATGCTGCAGGCCCTTGCATCCCGAAATACGTATGATTTGAAGTTCCGGACTGATGCTGCCCGATTAAAGGGGGTTTCACTGTCAGGTTTCACTGGAGGGTCTCACTGTCACCCCATATGATCGCTCTGTGGTGGTGACGGTGTTGTACCTCAATGTTGAGGTAGATCAGGGCCTGGTGGCGAGGGTTCTAGGACAATACGGAACTGTCTCTGACTGGCGTTGGGTAAAGTATGATGAAGGAGAATTGGCCGGTATTCTCAACGGAAAGAGACAGTTCCGTATGGAGCTAAAACGAGAGGGTTCTAAGGCCCACATCGAGTATTTTGGGCAGCCCCGCACCCGTTTCCAGTGTAGGGAGGAGGGGCATGAGGCCAAGTCATGCCCAAACAAACGTTGTGGTAGATGCCTGCAGTTGGGGCATAAGAGGGCAACATGTCCCAATCAGGTGCGGTGTAACCTGTGTGGGGAGGAGGGACATGTCTCTGGTGCCTGCCCCACATCGTACTCTGCGCGTGCAAGTGCATATGTGCGTGTGCGTGTTTTGTGTGTGGGTGGTTTGTTTCGGCCTTCAAACAAATGGATGATGTGCATAGTTTTTGTTTACTGTGTTTGGGGTTCGTGATTGGCTTTGTTTCTCTGTTGGGGTGGGGTTTGGTGCTTCTTAAGTTCATGACAGACGTTTTCGTTCCGTGTTCCTGTGTGGGTTGTCGTGGTTAGCCGTTGTGTTTTTATCCGGCCGGTTTGGGTTGTCCTTTTGTTCACGTTGTTTCGATGTACGTAAAAAAAAGTATACTGTAATAGGAAAAATAAAAAAAAAAATGAGCCATCCCATGACCTACAGTATACACCACTTGTCAATTACTGACAGTCTTCATGGAACCATACATGGAATTCTATGCATTCTACCCAGCTTTCTGAATCATTCGGAATTCCTGTGGTCTTAATTTCTTTCACTTTGCGTTTCCCTTTCCCAGAATTTTCACTTGCAGAAGTTGGCTTTTTTCACTCTTTGGCTTTTCTTTTGCTGGGGCAGCTTTGTTAGATGCACTGGGTAGGCTGTTTACGTACTCTTCAATATCCTCAAATGATGTCATTCCAGCTTGGTCGTCTGACGCTTTACAGGTTTCACTAGAGCCTGGTACATTGTTTTTGTCAAAATAATTAGATGTTGAATGTTGAGGGGTTACATCCGGCTAAGGTTCCAGGTCTGTTAGTATGTCACCAGGATTTTGCATCATGTGGATGTCTGGTTTATTGTCATCTTGTGAGTTAGCCGTTTCACTTTCAACTTGTGGTTCAGGCAAAGGGCTCTCACTTGTCTCAGCTGGTTCATAAGCCTCTTCCGGAATGGCTTGAGGGTTCAGTGGATAAATACCACATGATTTATAAAGCCATTCACAGCATTTGCTCGTGTTGCTGCCTTTCCCCATGCTTCAGCAAACAGTGCGCCAAATCGGTACTTTCAGTGGCTTGTAAAGGCTCCTGTCAAAGAGGCTGAAGGTACTTGGTTGTATAGGGAGGCAGACAGAACATAATGTTGTTATGCCTCTAAAGCAGTGATGCTTTTTGCATGACTTGAATGACCATCCACAATTAATAAAGGTTCCCCCTCACATGCATTGGCTCGAAAATGTTTCAGCAAGTCTGGCATGCTTAGTCGAGAGGCTGGTGGTAACTGGTCAGGGAACTCCTTTCTTTTTCCCTTCATTATGATATATGGAGGAATATACTGCCCAGATGCACTGTAGCATCCAACTACAGTCACAGTTTCTCCTCTTTGAGCTGTGGTGATTGATACAACAGATGACATCTACTTTGTTGACAAGCTGAAGACCAGTCCCATCAACATTGTAAATGTGGGAAGGGTTATTCAAAAAGGCAACCTGTTGCCTATTCATCTCCATAGCTCTTGCTCGTGATAAGCCCTCCGCCTTCCTAACTGACAAATTGGGATGACGTTTGAGAAACCATTGGAGCCAGTAGAACCCAGCACAGCCAGTATCCTTGTAAAATTTGTGCGGGATTCTATTCCTCTCTGGAAACTGATATGGAAGCCGCTGCGACTCCTTTTTAGTAAGTCCAAATCCTCGTGCCTCCATAGAGACCAGGTATTTTACTAAATCATCTTTATATTTAGCCCCTTAAATTGAATCTCTCCTTAGTTTGACAGTAAAATCATTACCATTAGACCTTGATTTGTCCCTGAGGGCAGACACTGGTAGACCATACAGTTTGGCAGCACGTTTAACCCCTATCTTAACACTTTGGTACTGCTCGGGACTTCACCGCGCCCGACCTAAAAACCTTGTTTGAACAAACCGATTCCTCCCTTATTCTTGGCTTCCTCAAGGAAAGCAAACTTTACATAAGTTTATGACATTAAACCCTCCTTGTAGTTTTCCCCCAGCATCGTAACTATGTCTGACTTGAGGACACTATATAACACCATCTATCTCATATCCTTTTGTAGTGGACAGGCATCTGCAACAAAATGGGAAAATTAATAAACAATTCATCTCCTTTGATCAAATTAAGTAATGATAGTAGCTCTGGAAGATTAAAAACCCTGCAGAAATTTATTTCACATGGACTGCACTGTGGTACAGTAATGTACAGTTGGGCTACATTGTAAAAATCAAAGGATTGCATTATTAACCCCAAAATTATCAAGAAATTGGTTTAAAAGGCCTATTAGTAATTTAGGCTCCTAAGCTTGTGAGGGTTTTTGGCACATTCTCAATTGTCCCTCAGTCTTTTAACTACAAATCAATTTTTAGTGATTTAATTCTAAGCCCTACTTCACTTGTATCCTGTAGGCTGTCTAGATTGCTCTTCTTAGTGAAGACTGCCTAGTCTTTTGATTTTTGATTGTATGATTTGGTCAGGGGCAATATGCACTCATACAAAAAAGGCATTTGAACAGGCAATTCACCCGATCAACAAAATCAGTCTGGCGTGATGAGAATCAAGTTATTTTTCTGGGGCCTTACGGCCTGAACTAAACAAAACTGCATTCCTAAATTAACTAAACCATATGAACCTTACTGTATGTTTACTAAACAAATTACAAATAGCATTCTCTCTCCCATAATAGTCTAGGCCTAATTTAAGCTGTACAGGTCAGGTTGGTGCTCCTGAACACAGTGGAAGATTAGAATTTGAAGATGGCGTGTGGTGCATGGGTGGCCTACTCTGGGCCTAAATCTATACTGGGACAGGATACCATACCCCATATTTTGTTTTCTGCCTGAACCATTCCTTAAATTCATTTTCTACATCATAAAACCTGAGGAATACATACTATAGCAGCTTGATCCTTTTAATGATCACACTTTGCAAAGGGCATTCGCGTTCCAGGTTCATGTTTTCCACAGGAGTTGGTCTTACCTGAGTCATAATTGTACGTATTGCTCATGTTCTACTGCCCATATCTCACATTTGGGGCATGGAAATCGCTAAACCGGTACCTACACTACACTATAGTTAAAGACGTCCCCTGGCCGGTCGTGGGCGATTGTTTTTTTTTTTTTTCATTTGTCATAGACCTTAATGTTTCATGTGTTGTGTGTGAATGGTTGCTGGTTAGCGTTTTTGTCTTTGTCCTTGTCCGACCGGTTTGAGTTGCCTGTTAGTTTCAGCGTGCCTGTTTGTATGTACGTTTTAAAAAGAAAAACTTACAAATGAACGAGTTTATTTTTATTTAAATTGTAACGCTCCTAACACAATGTTGATCTCGAACTTATTTATTTCTTCAAAAACTCCACCTCCACTCAGTATGTAAATATTAATGACTGGTAATGCTGCCTGATCAAGTGGTTAAAGCACCCGCTTTAAAGTCAGAAGGTCATGCCAAATAATTTAAAAATGGAACCTTAAGGGAGCAGAATTCCTCCGGGAGAAGCTTGCCTTGTGGAGAGACCGGTGCAATTTTGTATTTAAGGGAGAGGGAAGGCCGGCGGACGTCGTCCTGGCTTCGGTAAAAGCGGAGGTTAAGGTGCGGGTGGAGGCCGACTTCGTTCATTTGCCATGGTCGACGTTCGGCAGGCGGTGGGGTCCGCTTGTCTCGAGGCGCAGTGGTCGGGTGATAGTTAACCTGTAAATGTTAACAAACCTGTAAATAATGTTGTGTAAATAGCTCTAGTGGTGGGGTGGTCGGGAGGGGATTGGCATTTGGGTGGTGTACATGTATGCAACAAAATTCCGTTTCCCAGCCCTTGTAAATGGGTATATTAATAATAACTACTTCTATTATTTTTGTGTTTGATTAAGCAGTTTGTAAATAGTTTTTCCGTTTATGTTCCTGCCCGGTCCGGTTTGAGTTTTTTTTTTTTTTTTTTTTTGTCTCAATGTGCCATTACAATGCACTGAAAAAGCTATGACGTGTAATTAAAATGTTTGCTCATCTCAAAGAAAGACGATACATTGCAGCCACGGGAACCTCGGGCTCGTGGTAAGACTAAACTTAATAAGGTAATTGTGAAGTTTGCGGTCAGTTTAATGCCATGTGAAGGCAACCCCAATTTTGTAAAAAACACGACGGAGCTTCCGGGAGCTTCGCCCAATGGCCCCCTCAGGGGCCCTAAGGCGGGTCCCTGGACCCCAAGCCGTTGGTGGGAACGATTCGCGTTCTCAAGGCGCTTAGGGCGCCGTTGGTTTATTCTCACCAAAACAAATTTGCCCCTCCATGAATTTAGACCACGAGCCGCCACTGGCGGTCAGTCAGACTTAATATATTTAATTTTGTAATGTCCTTCAGTACTTTCACTTTGTACGATGTGGAAGAAGAGCAGATGGAAAATTGAGTGCAATTACCTCAGTAATGCAGTTACGCTTTGGAGGCAAATTATATTGAGATATTAAATGCTAAGAACAAGTTCATTTTTATTTCAATTGTACTGCTTCTAACACAATGTTAATCTCGAACATTTTTATTTCTTTAAAAACTCCACTCCACTCCACTCATAATAACTAAACACGGAGCTTCCGGGAGCTTCGCCCGCTGGCCCCCCTCCCCCTCAAGGGCCCTTAGGCGGGTCCCTGGACCCCAAGCTGTTGGTGGGAAGGATTCGCGTTCTCAAGGCGCCTAGGGCGCCGTTGGTTTATTCTCACCAAAACAAATTTGCCCCTCCATGAATTTAGACCACGAGCCGCCACTGGCGGTCAGTCAGACTTAATATATTTAATTTTGTAATGTCCTTCAGTACTTTCACTTTGTACGATGTGGAAGAAGAGCAGATGGAAAATTGAGTGCAATTACCTCAGTAATGCAGTTACGCTTTGGAGGCAAATTACATTGAGATATTAAATGCTAAGAACAAGTTCATTTTTATTTCAATTGTACTGCTTCTAACACAATGTTAATCTCGAATATTTTTATTTCTTTAAAAACTCCACTCAGTATGTAAATATTAACCACTGGTAATGCTTGAAGTCAGAAGGTCCAGGGTTCGACTCTAGGCCTGGTCATGCCAAAGACTTTAAAAATGGAACCTAAAAATGGAGTAGGAAATCAAGCCGGTGTTAAACAGCTAGAAATTTTTTAGGCCGTGGCCGGCCCGTCTCAAACCGGACAAGGAATCTTATTTCTTTTCGAAATACCATGCTCCTTCATGAGTTGTTTTTTCGATACGACTGGTAAGAGGCAAATCAAGATTCAGACTTTCTTCCCACACTTAATGGCCAAACGCGCCACCAAACTTCCGAATCTTACTGGCCTTAACACAGAACACACAGAAACCCTGGCACCACCCTCGCTATGCAGAACCAAGGGGTTGGAAGGGAGGACGAACCATGGAAAGGGAAGGAAAAGGTCACCACAAAAAAGGAGACCACAAAGAAAAGGGACACAACAAAAGGGAGGCAAAACCTGGCCCCTAGCCCCCCACCACACTCCAAACAAAGAAACACCCCCGTTGAAGCAAGAGCAACATACCTCACAAACATACTCACTGGATACGTACTACATATGAAATCACAAATCTAAAACAAAATGCCTGTCAAAGAAGCCAGCGTCGTGCTGCAAAACAAACTGAGGGTGGTTAACACACAAGTGCATAAGCCATTCTCTTGGGGTGGTACATGAAGCCGTGCAGGCCTTCCACGGGCACGAAACTCTGGAGGTCGCCTCCCTCGCATGCTTTGACTTCATGTGCGAAACGTAACAACCATACTTGGGAAAAACATTGAAGACACTCCATGCATGAAAACCATGGGCTGTCCTCTGCACACATCAAAGATCGCTCGAACCGCATCCACCAACTTTGGACCACCTTTAACACTGCCACGCGACAGGGACAGGGACGACGTCAGTAGTGTAGAGATACCCCGGACACCCCCCCCCCCCCAGGGGGCCGATAGGCCCCCAAAGAAGGAGCCTAAAATGGAGCCGATGCTCTTTCGGTGGTGGGAGCCTATGTGGGCTACCCGATAAGGAGGGCGCTATTTGGAAATCTCAATGCTTATACTTTTGTCATTATTTTATTATGAGCGAACTTTTTTTTTTTTTAATTATCGCGTTAAAAATAGGAAGCCAGCTTGAGACACAAAGCGTGTCGTGGCACGAGTGCATGACATCATCGCCACTTTTAGGAAACGAGTGTATATAAGGCGGATTTTTCTTGACCAAGGTATTCATTTCGACTTTTGCATTCATTCCGAGATAAAAAGGAGTCAAGAAGAAAGCAACCTAGTTAGCTACCATGGAAAGCAACCAGATATTCCCAGAAGAATTGTACAATGCCGGCTGGCGTGGGCATTACAATCTTGAAGATGGAAAACAATATTTCGTGAACGAACAAACGAATATACGTTCCGATAAACTCCCATCCGTGGCGAAGAGTCCATCAACCAATTTAACCCTATTCGAGAACGCTAACATCGATGTGACAGAAGCCTTCATACCCTCCTTTTACACTGAAGCAAATGGATGCAAACAGAACTTTGCTGAGAATACTGCACAGTCATTGAATGGGAAACACAGTGTCGAGAAAGGGGTAGCGCCAGGCAAACCATGTCAAGAGCTCATGGAGGAGTCTACTACCAGATTTCCTTTGGGAGGTAAGCGCCACGTTGTAGTAAAGCGGTACCGAGGAGTTCCATACATCAATATTAGAGAATATTTCGGGGGTCAGACGAAAGATAGATTGATTGCGGGGAAGAAAGGTATTAATTTAAGGGTGGAAGAGTGGAATAAACTGTACGAACAAGTTCATCACATCCACGCCGCAGTGAACAAATTAACTTAGACTGATTACTCTTATTATCTCGTTCAGCTTGCAACGGTGAAATCAAGGTTTCGGACACTGTCAGGGGAATGGTGGCCTACATATTTGCATCCATGATGGACAGAGTGGCATACGGATACTTGAAAGAAAATTGTGAGGGGTGTGACATGGGATGGCCTTCTCAAGTGGATCACCGTTGTCTGAACTTTGGATCGAACGTTCCCATAACTGATATGTATTTCAACGACTTACAACATTTGGTCAAAGACGAATGGGTTATTAATGCCGTGAGGGACTACCTGCTGAAAAGTGTTGAAATTTACTCCATCCGGGCCGTGATGCAACAACTACGAACGAGTTGGTCTCAGTCACCAGAAATGGCGGTCGATGCTATGGAGAACTCGAAGGTCAACGACATCATCAGGGGGCACCTCGAAGACGAATTTATTCCACGTTGGATGGGGGTCGTCGATTACTCTCATGTCGAATTGAACTATACATTGTAAAAAGTTAATTTTTTTTGTTTTACGTTTTAGGCGAGTTTATTTCATAGTTAATGGGTAGGGCGGTCTGTTATTTCTTTGTCGAGTTGTACTATACATTATATACAGAGAGGAAATCGAATAAAACACACAATTGAAAACACGACTTGTTAGAATACTTTTTTGTCTTTCTTTATTGGTAATATAACATAATTCCATTACCCTTATTGCTTATTACAACTGCCACCACAGTTAAATCTTAAGTAGCTAAAACCCATTGTCTATATAATTCAAAGCCTCCACCCTCCTCCCTGTCCCCTAGCCACGGATACTTGGGCATTGAAAGAGTGATCGTAAATAGGTTCGTCCACACACGGGAAATGTCTCTCGACGAAACCATGTACAAGTTGGTCGTTGACTTCCGGATCAGGGGTAAACCAAGATGTAATCTCCTCTAAACTCCATCCTCGACTCTTATGCAGAAGGAAAAAGACAGCGTACTGTCCGCATACGGTTGAAAATAGTCCTTGTAGAGTCACTTTGTTGTATCTCTGACCAACGCAGACCCGATCCAAGAATAAACCAATATCTGGTATGACAGAGGGTGGTAGGCCATAAGAGTCAAAGTATTCTCCGGTGCCGTGTTTGGAAACAAAAATGGCCACCCAATGTGATCCAGGGAGATGACCCGGTTCCGTGTTGACAACTATCGCGCAGGGAAAGGTTGGATTGAAACGAATCAAACCGTCTGAAGGAAAGACACCCTGAAAGTAAAGTTTGGCAAATGCGTCTGAACGCAAAAGGTGCGTGATCTGATGTGTATCCATTTTCGTTGTTTGTAGCCGCTCAGCTGGTGTAATCAAATACTACGTTACGTGCTCTGTCAATTTCTATAATATTGTCCATTTCTGCATACACGACCACGTTGACGGTAGTAGGCAAAGGTTGATCAAACTGCATTTCCATGCGAAGGTTCCCTTGCTTAACGAGGTTGTAATGTCCTCCAGAAGATAAATCAGGGGTCAAATCAAACGCATACAATGTGTAACCTCCGGGATAATCCTTGCGACTGATTGCGTTTCCCTCGTCTTGGTTCGTTTTATCGGTTCCAGAGAAAAGTGTGTGGTAGGCCCTGATGTAGTTACCACCACCGTCTTCCTCAAAATTTGGCTTGAGAGGTTTATACGGGATTTGCTCGCCGTCCATATACACGGCCAAAAAGTTCGCCCCAAAATGCTCAAAGTTGAAAGGATTTTCCTCGTAAGAGCCGTTAAAGGCGGTATTTCGTACACATCCTACTATGAGCCTTTTGGGCAGTTGACCCAAGAAGATGTGATCTTGCACGAACGACATGTTTCCCATCGGAACCGCAAACACTTTTGTCACCACGCGTCTGATAGGATACTTGGCAGTAGCTTTCTCTAACGCGCGAGCGTGAGCGACGGTCACCCCAGGGTTCAGTTTTACTTTTCTGACAAATAGGGACGCCTCTTTGATGAGGACTTTGTATTCTACATCGGCATCACCTGACATGAGGCAAAACCTGTCTTTGCTCCTAATGAGTTTGAGTTTCATGTCGACACCGTTCAACAAATACTTGTCTTGAAAAAAGATGTCGCTGTGAATTGGCCCGAGCATATCGACCGTCTTGCTACCTTTGGTGAAGGCATATCTCTTGTGTAAACCATGGTTTGCCCCATCGCCCCCCACAGTGGGATCGGATTGACCCATGCGTCCAGCCGTGTCCTTATAGAAAAGGGCTGAAGTAAGCTGAGAATGCTTGGCGTCCGAGCCATAACTCAACAGCGTCTCCATCATTGCGCGGTACGGGTAAGTAGGCGTAGAAGTGGAAATTAGCCGCTCGTTGAGACTGACATCGACTTGACTAAACATAGATTGCAAAAAGAGGTTAGCAGGTCCAACCTTTGCATCTGCCGGTATATTGCCTCCATCTGCCAGCGTGATTTTAGCTTTTACATAGAGCTGCGTCTGGGCCAAATCGACGTATTCTTCCGAAGATCCCGACACGTGAAATTCGATGGGTCCATTGTCAGTAATGTTAGCGATGGGGTGGTATTCTATCCATTGTCCTTTCTCTATACTCGTCTGCGTGGGGGGTACGGTAAATAAATCCAATTCGGATTTTGTGCATTCGCACGAGGCTTCGTGTAACAGAGACATAATGAATAACACGTTAATCAAAAATATCTGGAGATCTTCTCGCTCTCTTGGCTGGGTTGGTTCTGACGGCCAGTGAGGACTGCTTACGCTTTTTATGACTTCTTTTGGAGCCTGCCCCCACACTGCTGACGGCCTTCCGAGCCACTCTTTTCCCAGCAGCGAGTCCTCTTTGTTTCACCGAAGTCTTAAGAGTTCTACCGTCGAGCACGTCTCCTGCAATGTCCATACCAGTCCGTAAGGCTTCTTTCCCCAGAGCCTTGGCACCTTTCTTGAGAAGGGGTACAGCCGTGCGAAACAAACCACCGAGTATATTGCCAAGTCCATATCCCTTTTGAGCTCTACCCCCTCGAAACACTGGTACACCGTGACCGGTTTGATTGAGATAATAGTGTTCGTAATCGCGTGGATCACTGCGAAACTCACAACGATGACGAGGCATGTTTAAACGAATTGAGAAGCTCTCTTGAGACGAAAATGAAGTGTCACGATGACGTTACCGCGTACGAATGGCACTTTTCGCCCAACACCATCCCTTATATCAATTTCTATGGTATCAAAATATTTTTGCTTGACAGACTGATAATGGATGTTGGTGAAGATCATGCTGACGTCTTCGCCGTACTTTTGTTTGACATTGACCACGCGAAGGAGAGACACCCTGGTGTGACCGACCGCACGGGGCTCCACGATGTCACAGTACACGAATAGATTATGCGGTTTGTCGACATCTACTGGACTATCTAATATCGTACTCTGGGTCACAGTCGGTGATTCAGTCTGAAATCCCAACATATCAGCTAACCTCCCTTTGAACTTGACTTGGGCACTCTCTCCGAGTCGAATTTCCAATTTTCTGGTTTTCTCGTGGTATAGGTATTGGATCTCGTCGAGGTAATTCGTCTCCAATAAATCGAAAATTTCCTTCCTGTCTTTGTAATACCCCGGTTCGATGTGTTTATGCCACCACTGGTAGCCGTTCACTGTGTACGAGTATTCACACTCCTCGTCAACGTTGTACCACTGATGAGGATAAATGATCTCGGCGAGACCTACCTCCCATTGCCCTTCCAAAGAGATGGGCTGTGCTAATTTCACGCGATAATGAGTGACGGTATTATTTGGATACAGAAGCGGGGAACTATTGCTAGGTAAGGTCACGTAAAACGAATGAGCCATGACTCGCTAACTCGGGAACTTTTTTCAAATGAACGGCCCATTCACGTCTTACATGTTTTTATAAGTGTAGATTTCCGTGACCCAACTGTTAAACTTAGAAGGATAACCCTTCCATTTCACAAAATATTCTTTGCGACCTTTCTTGTTTCGGCGGCGTATAATTTTTTCGATGCGATAGGCTTGATCCGCCTTGGATACTTTTTGCATTTCCTGCTCGTAAAATGTACCTTCGAGCATTTCTCCATCATAATCCTTAAGTCGGTATACGGGGGGTACGCGTTCAATCCTACGGGCCACCGTGAATACTTCATCGGTCCACTGGGGTAAATAGCCTTTGCGGAAAGGACGGGTGGCCATACTGATACGTACGGTGTCACCGAGGGCAAATTTAAATCCGTGTTGTGCTACATCTGGGGCGGATGCGTTTCCATACAGTCTCTGCCACACCTCTTCTTGACAATCCTCATTCACGTCATTCGGGGCCATGCCAATACTGCGATGATGGCTCTTGTTGTATCCGTTGAGGAATTTTTGCAACACGTCCACGTAACGTCGGGTGCCGTTGGCCGTAAAGTAGCGCCACATTTTTGTTTTGATAGTTCGATTAAATCTCTCTACGACTGAAGCTTTGGTTTCGTTGTTTGTTGTAAAAAAATAAATGTTCTTGTCTCGAAGAAAGTTTTGAAAGGGTTTGTTTAGAAATTCTTTGCCTTTATCCGTTTGTAATGTCTGGGGTTTTCTATTCTGTTCTTTCAATATGCTCTGAAAAGCGCGAATGACACTTTTAGACGTTTTGTCTTTTAAAGCTCTGGCCCATGCAAATTTGGACAAAATGTCGATGCATGTCAAAATGTAACGGTTTCCATCGTTTTGTTTGGCGAAAGCCGATACATCTACCAAATCAGCTTGCCATTGACTGTCAATCCCGGATACAATTACCTTATTACCTTAAGTTTTTTCTCAGAGGTTTGTGCAGAGTATAAGCATCTCGCCCCTGCAACCACTCTGTAATCTTTTTCTTGCTAATGTTCCGTTTGTCCTGTTTTGCTGCCCGCCATATCGCTCCTACTCCTCCAAAGGCGGCGGGATGAGAAGGATCGTAATATAGATCTTTTAGGTAGGTCTCCATCGGGAGCGTCCGTGCTGCGTACCGAACCCCCACAACAAGCAGACAAGCAGACAAATTTGCGTAGCGAAACGTTCAACGAGAACCCGTTCTTTGGTAGACAATCCATTGTGTAACGCCCGAAGCATACTGAAGCTCGCAAGTGTTGTGCAAATGTTTTTAATATTTTTCCCAGGTTCTCATTGTTTTTCGAGTCTTGTGCGGATGACTGCCTCTTCGTTTCTTTGAAGGTAAATGGTAAGCAGTAGCGTACAAGCTCTGGTCTTCGTTTCCATTATCATCATCGTCCGAAATTTCTTCAGGTAGAAACCGTCCTTGCTGCCCTCGAGATGTATCGTTCACACCCATCCAACGACTCACATCCTTCCAACGGTCGGGGTTACCAATAAGTTCTCGGGGAGTGTTTATTCGAGCTAACGCTTTCGTTAATTCATCCATTCCGACAGGTGTGGGATTTTTTCTTTTACGCATCATGTCGTTCACCAGGTCTACCATATGGGAACCTTTAACGACTTGATTATTCACGACCAACTCTCCTCTATCGGTCCAGTCTAAGCCGCTGTCACCAGAGCTTATTGCTCCGAGTAATTGGGTCGCTTTGCTCTTGAAAGCATTAGGAACACTTTCTAAAACGTCACGTTCTATGACCCGTTTTTGTGAAGTATCCCTGGACAGCGCATTGAGCTTTTTGTCCGGAACTACCCTAATCTGAGGCAGTTCGTTCGCTTTGGTGTCATATACGATATAGCGTTGCAAGACCCCCGAATAGTGTTTCATCTTAGTGGCATCATCGAGGTGAGGGTCGCTCAATACGGTCGAAAGCTGATCTTCCAGTTCTCGAACTTTGGTCTTTTCTAAAGGCTGCGACCGACCTCCTTTTGCGCGATCTAAAACCTCCGGCGACACTAACACGAGCTTTTTGGTATACTCCATCGTTACCGACGTGCAAATAGGGCGCTACCGAGGACACCGATCAGTGGGGGTAACAGAGCCGCCAAGAAGGAACCCCCTCTCTGTAGTAGTAATTTTCTTTTAGACGGAATGGAAACGCGTTTGTTGGCTAAGGTCCTTAATCTGTTGCGATGCTTGCTCAACTTTTTCTTCTGCAGTCTGGTTAGTGGGAAGTTGCCTTTCAAAGTGTTTACAGCGCCCTCACAGAGACAATTGATCAAGTCTTTGGAGGCACCGCTTATGATACCCTGCCTTTGTTTGGGGGAACCTTTGGCCAATATGTGTAAATACGGACCGTGTTTACGCCAGCGCTGCATGGTGACACACTGATCATGAGACCACTTTACCTCTCCTTTTATCTTACTTTTTGACGTAAGCGTATTGCACGTCACCGGGAAATATCTGGGTTCTTAAACGAAACTCTTCGGGGGTATTGCTTTTAAGATCTATAAAGAGATAGCCGTAAGGTTTATGGGTGGCGTCTCTATAAGCCTCTTGTAAATGTCTGGGCTTTTCTGCGAACATTTGACGGGCCAGATACGAAATTTGGGAGGCGTCCCTGGGATTTTTGAATAACACCAAATAATGAGAATTTAAACTGATAGTTCGACTTTCACGTCCACGGTGGAATAGGTTTTGACTGACTAATATGACGGACAAGTTTTTGTGATGAGAACCTTTGGTGAAGAGATTACTTATTTTCTGATCGTTAGCTGTTTCGCTCATCAAATCATCGAGTATGATAAGGTTCCTTTTAGACTTGTCCAAGTACTCGTCAAAGGATGGTGGGACGCCCTCTATAAATGCCACAGCATCGCCTAATGTTTCTGAGAGTTGGTCATACAAAGGCTGATACTCCCCGTAAAACCACAGGATGACTTGGGGCGGGTCTCTAATTAATTCCTCGACATGGGTTAATAAACGCTTTAAAAAGACGGTTTTTCCACACTGAGTAGGTCCCGCTATCACGCACGTGAAGGGATGTTGCAACCTCGGGTCCATGATAAAGACTGATTCTAAGACTAATGGGGTGGACTGTTTATACCCTAAGGCTTAAAGATTTGATTCTAAGACTAATCGGGTGGGTTGTTCATACACTTATGAGCAAACACAGACAAGCAAGCAATAACAACTCGAGAAGACAACAATGTATGTGATTCAAAAAACTGAGTCGACATATGATTATATATCGCCCTTACTTTATTACAGTACCACAACTGAGCAGGAAAATGATGTAAGACATGAATGAAGTTAAGAAAGTGTCGGTACACGTTTGTTTTACTTCGGTACCATATTCATAAGAAAAAAAAATATTATATACATTCTAGACTCTCATACATCTAAGGGACAGGTAGACACTCCATCCTCCTTCACTTTACGCTTAATGTACATATATGACAGCGCAGTTTTCTCTTGAATATAAGTCTGCATTTGATTTTGCCACATCCTAAAACCCATGTTTTGCGCTTTCACGGAAGAACAAGTCCTAAGCACTTTTAAATAATTGTCTTTGGTTAACTGTGTGGAGCGATTATTGACACCTTTACAGCTCACCTTTTCTTTCTCCGACCCAAAGCAGTAGTAGCATTTACTATTGAGAGCTACAATCCCGTTACCTTCCCATTCCAACTTAAACAAACCCGGAGTGCGTTTATCGTGCTGTTTGTGTTCGAGAGTATCCGTGCGGGGAAACCACAAGTGTTTTTCTGACTCAAAGGCAGTGCGCATGTCTGGTTTGATGACGTCGTCTAATGAGTCACCGGAGATGGCTAAATAAGCCGAGTCTGTGTCCATTTCGCAATACTCGGGGTGAACAAACTTGATCATAAAATCGTAATAAAATTCTAACATCCTGAGTTTAGCGTATTGGTAAACAAAAAAACCAATCTGTAAGGGGAGATCCAAATCAATCACCCGTTTGTGTAAATCGACTTCGTACATGTTCGACCCTAATGGTGTTAGGCCCTTGAAGAAGGGGTCATTGACCAGCTCGAATACTTTATCGTCTGTACAGACTTGTACGTTAAGGTGGCGTTCTTTATTGGTGACCGTTTTCCCATAGGCCGAATTACCGATCAATTTCATCGTATCAGCGATAATACTTTTAGACGGGTCCTTGTCCCCCTCCCGCCTGGCGTCACTGACCTCCTCGCCAAACTGTTTGAATACGGCCTTAGGGAGAAATTGTACAATTTGATAAATTTTAGTCACCACCAACCCATGTTTCAGGTACCATCGCAGTAAGGGAGTAGCGAGTAAGATCTTGGACGCGTGCATGCTGCCTATCAACGTGCGCCGGGGCTGGGGCAATGCATTGTGTCTTCGAGCGTACTGAGCCATGTGGTCCCCTATGTCTTCTACCCCAACTTCTATATTTTTAAAGATCGGAGGCATTTCGGCAAAGTGGGGTTTTAAATGGTCGGGAACGATAATATCGCACTCTACCACGCCAAATATTTCACCCGATTGGATGTGATGAAGGATCTCTCGTTCCGTCATCTTAAATTTTTCTTGACAGGGGTATGGAAATAAATCTTTTAAAAATTGCCTAATCTCTGAGGATTTCCGTCGTTCGCCTTGCCATTCGCACTCCCACATCTCTACAAATTCAAACCCGAGAGACTTGAGATAGTCAGTTACGGCCTGGGTTTCTTCGAATAATTCGCGCAACGGTTTATCTCGCCGCTCGTTGTGAGTCTTTCCCTCGTTAAACTTGCAGGGATGCCCATGCCAGTAACAGCCTTGAAACTGAAAGATGATAGGTTTACCACCCTCACCCCCACTCGCGCTGAAACCATCGACCGGTAATTGTCGGCCACCTACCCTAACCTCTTTCCCATTGAGGGCGTGCTTAATTGCTATGTCCCGCTTCTTGGCTTCCCATTCCAACCACCCCACAGCAGTCTTTTGTAAGTTGTGTGTAAATTCTCTTTTAAATCCTGTGGTCTCTTTACGTCTTAAACCAATACCTGTAGGCATATCTTGCATGACGGCCCATAAGTAGAGGGCGTTAGCATCGAAACCTAAAATTTTTTTACACATTTTACCACTTCTTAATTTAGTTTGACCCCTCTCCTGGTACCGATGAAAAATAATGGAAGGTCCCCCGACGATATTGTCTTTGAATAAATAGTACAAGTCTTTATCACGTTTGGGAAAAAGAGAAAATACATCGTTTTTGATGTCTTTGAACAAATACCTCAACGTTAAGCCCGGCACGGATAAACCTTGTTTGAACATGTCAATGTCTTTAGCTCGGTAAAAATCAAACATTTTGTCTAACGCTTCTAGAAAAGGTACTACGTCTTTGTTATTGTACCACACTAAGAAATCTTTAAACGTTTGCATGTTTTGATCTTTCCACACTTCGGTGTCTTTGAGTTTGTTGTGAAAACAGTCTTTTGTGGGAAGGGAAGTCTCTCCTAATTTTGTCAGACTATCCATCCAGTCGTACGGGAAAAAACCTTTCTGTTCTTGACATTTGTACGCTTTCAAGAATTGACTATAACTGCAACCCGGGGCCAGATAATTTTTGATGTCTAAAAATTTCAACCATTTGCTGGATATGCATAGATAATCGCTACAACGTTTGATAATTTGACTGATGGCGGGTTGACTGTCGTCTTCGTCTTTCATTTTTTCTAGACTCCTGTACAAAAGGGCTTTCATGACATTAATGTCATACTTACCCGAATTAAAACCTACAACCGGAATTTGTCGGCAATAATTTAAAAGTGAGCCCATTAGTGGTTTCAATACCTTTTTTGCGTATTTCTTGTCTTCGCAGTCAGTGTCACCGTCAACCTCGACGTCACCCCCTGTTTCGCACCCTTCTGAGTGGTCGTCCAGCGGTCCATACTCTTTTATTAAGTCCTTTAAAGTCTGTAGAGCATTCGACACGGGCCCACCCTCTGTCATACATTCAAAAGCAGCTTGACTAATTTCGATCATATAAGTCAATTCCAGTTGGGGGTCGTCACCCCCAGAAATAAAACACTGGGGATGTTGGTACCCCGGCACGTTCGAACACACACTAATACTGAGCAACTTGTGTTGGCCAATGTAATTTAATTTAGCACTTTTAGAGGGAATGACATCCTCTTTATCGAGATAAGTCTCGATATCGTAAGTAATTCTATAAGGATAGAAACGATCTTGTGGGTCAACTAATATACCTATGGCTTCTAATTTATTAAATACGGAAGGTGATAACTGAAATACACCTCCGGGAAATCGGTGTTCTATGTGAGTTTTACAATGCGGAATGTGTTTTTGCAAATTTTTGCTCTGCTTAAACAAGCGTTTGCAACGCGTACAGCTGTACGTGTGGGCAAAGTGATTCATATTTTTAATATAACTAAAGTGGCCTTCGTAATAATTGAGATACAGGCTATTCTGAAATCTACAAGGGGAACGGCGAAGTAATTTAGCTACGGTTTGAAAAGGGTGGGTCTGTCCTTCGTCTTCATCTTGTGATGCTTTCGGTCCTAATTCGTATACGTAAATATTACATCGAAAACACTTTTCGACCTCACCTAACTGTTGGAAGGAAACGCCCCTAAACGTACTCACCCCGTCCCTCCCACCTATACTAGTTTGATACAAAATATAAAGCTATAAAAAATAAAGCTTTGGGAGTTTCTTCTCCGTTTGCTTCGTCACCCGACTTCAAATGGTAAGCTAAACAACGAAACAAGCATAAATTATCTTTAAACAAACAGTTTGTTTTGGGGTGATGTGTCATAGCTAAAATGTGTCTATTGATTTTAATGTAATCAGGAAGGTTGGTTGGTGGAGCACCGACCAAAGGAAAGTCGTTCAACTTATTAACGTAAATACTTACGTTCGTAACAAACTCCAGTACCCAAGAGGAATTCTCTCTCTCGCGGGTGACCAGTTCCCCAATATCACTGGTCTTAAACCGATGTATTACTTCGTCAATGTCATGATGAGTACCTATCACATAAGGACGTTCAAAGAGTGTGTGATTATTATAAGAAGCGTGAAAATACCTCAATTCCCCGTCGACCCTGTGCCGCAGCATAAAACCAAAAGACATGTTAAGCTTAAATTGAACTCGTTGATCGTTATACACCCCCGATAATATTTCCGCTATCCTTTCTCTATCCAGTTCGTTTAGCCTAAAATTGTAGATGTCTTGTACCCTGTTATGTCGGCGATGATGTGAACGAATGGCCCCCCAGTTTTTTAAGTAAACATCGCACACCATGTCCCGCATTTCTCGGCGCACTTCGTCGGTGATAACTACGGGATCTTCGTCCAACACGTCATCCTGCCTGTCCCCAGCACAACCGGTCTCTGCCCCGTCTTCTACTATCAATCGATTCACTCCTTCGACCTCGGCATGAGCCTATAATATTAAAATTAGAAAAAATTACTATAAAATGGCAAGGTCGCACTATCAACCATGTCGGCATATATCATTGCCAACCTAAGACAAAATATGAAAATTACTCACTTGATCACTTTCGCTGGAGTTCTCCTCGGGAATAAAAGCGGTTGAAGAATTCGGTTGTTCCCCAATTTCCTCCATTCGTAGCCGTTTGGCGTCACATGTTCCACCGGACCGCATGTGGCGTTTCATGTGTGATCGGGTTTTAAAGGTCTGCCGACAACGTCCACAGGCGTGTTTCCGCGGTGAGTGCACCCTTGAAGATGTTGTCTCATTTTTGTTCCTATCGGCAAATGCTTCTCCACACCCATATTCACACAGTACCTAAAGTGAAAACAAAAAATCGAATGTGTACTACAAAAGTGAGGGGATAGCGAGGTCAAGCAAAAGAGAAAAGAGGCAAAAGAATAGATCAATAAATCAAAAGTTTACTTTAAACAACCATAACACAAACACACACAAATCAAAGTCAGACAAACAGACAATATACATTGGGACGTCATCAATCCGTTTGCCTACCTCTTTGTCTCGATCCGATTGACCAACGTTGGTTGGTTTGGGGTCCCCCTCTTTCCCTTCGGTTGGTACGTTGGGTTCAGCCTCTGAGCTATTTCTCTTCCTTTTTTCTACGACTCCTTCACTCGCCTTTGCAGTTACTACATTTTCAGTAGTGGAGGAGGGATCTTTATTTTGGGGACGTTCATTCTGTGGGGGTGTGGTAGTCGAGTCCCCCGAACTACATTCGACCTGTTGACGGGCAGCCCTAGGAAAAAATACAATTTTCTCATTGAAAGTAATGGGGCATGGGCTTACTTAAAGTGACGAGAGAAAAAACGAGGGGAGGGGCACGCAATACTCCTTACGTGGGAAGAGTGGGGTATATACACATGTATTAGAAGAGCGCATACGCTATAGGTACACTTAAATAAATCTGTGGACGGGCTAAGGAAAGGTATGTTCGATACAACAATAACAACTAGACTAGGTACACTTAAATAAATCTGTGGACGGGCTAAGGAAAGGTATGTTGGATACAACAATAACAACTAGACATACGGTACAAGATAAAATACAAAATGAAACAAACAAAGAAACAAAAACAAAAAACAAAAAAAAAAATAAAAAACTAAATAAAAAAAGAGTAGTACTCACCATTTTTTCCGAAAAGCTTCTTGTTGCCTCTTGGCTCTTTCCAATCGTTCGACTTTTTCTAAGGCAGCAATGAGCAGCTCTTCTTCTCTTCTCGATAAATCCATCGCAAACACAAAACAAAATCAGTTCACTGAAATATTACTCGATCCTTACTGGGAGGCGGTCTGGTCGATTTTGGTACAAATGTGGAGTCTACAGCTCTATTTCAAACTTTCAAATAGTCACTTCTTGCAAACTCAGCACTACATGTTGGTTGCACGAGTTGTAACATGTCTGCGAGACGTCACATTTATGCTAATTACTACTTGACGTCGCTTGTTGACAAAGTTGCTTGCTTAAGCTTTAAAGCTGTGTACACAGATCCAGCAAAGCCCATAGCTTAAGGTAGCGTGGGGGCCCCAACCACGCCCCTCACCGTAGGAGACAACCGACAGAGTACTCCTTCCGCCTTAGCACGGGCTTAGCGACGCTCGAGAGCTTCTTTTAGGCATTCGTCGATTTGGCCAATCAATTTTTCCAAGGCCTCTATGGCGGCTGGAACTGGCCAGCTTTCGTTTTCCTCTCCCAGTTGGTTAACAAATCGAACGCATTCTTCTCTGAATTGTGCGACGTACTGAAGGAATGTCAATTCTTCCCACTCGTAGCTGCGGCTTTGTTCTAAGATCCCCTTACCCGCTCTGAACCACAGAGGTTTTGTGATGATGAGGTTCTTCGAGGCGGCTTCCAATTCTTTCCTCAAGAAGTAAATCATGTCGTTGAAATACATCGTGGCAGTGGAAGTTTGAGAAATCTTTCTGTCAGAATCTGGATCAGAATGATTCCGTATCTTGTGGGGTAGCCTTTTTATCCCGTAGAATATCCCCGTACCCCTCACCTTATCAGACAATTTTACTCTCTAATTTTTTTTTTTTTTGTTTCTTCTTTATTTCAGTTCCTTCAAAGGATGCACACGTTGACGATATCTCTGTCTCTTCTCAAAACATGCGCTTATTTTTCCTGTCCTGAGACTTTATTGACCGTCTGTGCTCCCCATATCAGCAATTTGCTTTCCCTTTAGAGGATACACTCGTTGACTATATCTTTGTCACATTTCAAAACATGCGCTTATTTTCCGGTCCTGAGACCTTATTGACCGTCTGTGCTCCCCATATCAGCAATTTGTTTTCCCTTTAGAGGATACACTCGTTGACTATATCTTTGTCACTTTTCAAAACATGTGCGCTTATTTTCCGGTCCTGAGACCTTATTGACCGTCTGTGCTCCCCATATCAGCAATTTGTTTTCCCTTTAGAGGATACACTCGTTGACTATATCTTTGTCACTTCTCAAAACATGCGCTTATTTTCCTGCCCAAAACCATATTACCAGTTTGAATTATCCTTTCAAAAGATGCACTGTTTGCAATTTGGTCAACAATCTAGATTCCACAACTTGTCCACGTGTTAGTTCTTGGGGTGTAGCTGGGCAAGATGACGTAGTCAACTCTGGAAATCTTTGCAAACGTAGCAATTTGTGTGTATTTCACCTGTTTGTGTGTATCCTTGTGGAAGTATAGCCTGCTGGTTTTCCTTGTCGGGATATGCTTCATATTTCTTTTCAGCATGTCATGCACGGTAAGTCCTTGTTTTTATTTTTATTAAGCCGCCTTATACCATATATCCTCACCTATATGCTTGTCCGTCTATCAAAGCAAGGTCATCCATTTGTAAGTAAGAGTCAGTGTCACCAAGGCTATCACCATCATCTTGATCGCAGTTACTCTGCTGTTGTGTGATTTTTTCGTAAATGATTCACAAAAGTTATCCTGTTAACAACAAACAATACATGAATCGATTAAAACACCGGTTAGATTTTTTTACCCCTCATAAATGCAGACTGATGGTCTTACACTTACCCAACCTCCCTGTTGTTCGATCCACTGAGTGCAACGGTCTTCAACGTATTCTCCAGCAGACTGTGCGAGTTTTTCAATCGTATGTTTATCCTCTCCTTGTTCGCGATATCGTTGGGCGCATTTTTTAACAAATACGTAGACCATCACGATTCTACCCCAACTGTATACTCCGTCTTTGAACATTGCGTCCAATGTAGCTTTGATAGTTTCTTTGTCCCAATGACGAACATGCTTTGCTATATCATTTAGCGAAGTTTCGAATCTCTCATCAATTTCATTTCCCACACGGTAAAGGGTTTTCATGTATGGGGACGGGCGAGGGTTAAATTCGTCCTTTACAAAATTTCTTCCAAGTTCTCGCGCGATTTTACCAGTTTCACCCATCGTGATTATATCGACTAATGTCAAATACAACCCATTAAAACCTTTTTATATATATATAGTACTTTGCGAAACGATGACGATAATACAACATGTTAAGACCTGTTCGCTTCAGTAAACAATAAAAAGTAAAAAAAAAAAAAAAAGTTTGCTCATAATAAAATAATGACAAAAGTATAAGCATTGAGATTTCCAAATAGCGCCCTCCTTATCGGGTAGCCCACATAGGCTCCCACCACCGAAAGAGCATCGGCTCCATTTTAGGCTCCTTCTTTGGGGGCCTATCGGCCCCCTGGGGGGGGGGTGTCCGGGGTATCTCTACACTACTGACGTCCTCTTCCTGCCCCTTGCAGGGGGGCACCGCCGTCCCACCTTCTTTGCCCCCGGTTCTGGGAAACCCTCGACAGGTTTTACCATCTCCTACCGACCAGTCGGGAATAGGCTCCATGTTTGGCTCCTGAACTGACGTGTCAGGTGCAGCGACGGTCCTTTCAGGTACATCACCTCATCCTCTGTAGAAATATCGAACAGACTGGGCTCGGGTTTGGTCTCTGGGATCTCCATGGTGGAAGACCCAATCTCACTCGTGGACCGGGAAAGGCCCTTGGTGCTGCCTGTAACTGTAGCCGGACTCGCCACACACTTCGCACAACGAAACCTCCCTCGATATATGGCCCAGTTGCCACCTGTCCGCAAGGTGCCCTGTGGGTTTATCAAAATATCTTACCCCAGCAGTTTCTGTCCCCCTACTCTTATTGCTGAGGGGATGTCCGTGTACAAAAACATGAACTGTCTCTTTCCGTTCTAAGGCGTAGGGCGGTCTGCATGGTATAGCTGCCGCCTGTCTACAAACTCTTCCATACTGAGCCAGGATGGTACGCACGACCTCGTCTTCTACTGCAATGGGGGGGGGCATGCAGGACCGTCAGGGGAATCCTCATAGGCCACTATCTCAGCACCCGTTGGAAAAGTCTCATCTCCTCTGATTTAAAAGTTACGTCAAACCTCGCTCATTCTTGCCGACGCTAATCGCAACTAAATTTTCTTCTACCTTCACACCACAATTTTTCAGCTTTTCGAAAACACTTAAAAAAAAAAAAAAAAAAAAAAAAACACATCATAAGAGTGCGTGTACACTTTGGAAGAGCCGTTGCATACACAACAAGTAAAGGAGCCAGAACGCCGACACACAGTTTCGATAGATTCCAAAGCAGATTACAGTGGTATTGATTGAAGCCTCAAACAGTAACCAGGTCATTGTTTTCACAGACTCGTTATCTAGCCTCTTAGCACTCATAGTCCAGCTTTATGGGCATTAATGCCACCATGTTTTTTCGATTGCCTATCATGTCTATAAACAGAATATATGTGTATTTTCGGGTGGGTTGGGAAATATATAGCGGGGTATCTGCCATGAATCAGGGCGCTAAAAATAAAAATTTTAGGGGTAGGGGAAAGTAAAATGGCTATTAGTTGTCATCCAGGAACTCGAGAGTAATAAACGACCCCTCAAATTATTTGAAAAGAAATTGTCATTTAGTTGATGTACAGATTTTGAAAATCACGTGACTTTTGATTTTGACCTTTACCTAAATCTTGACTATGCTGTTTTAAAATGTACATTACATTGATTCATTTGTCCCAGTTTGACCTGAAATGATTTTATTACATGTCTTCAGACAATTTTAGGCTACTAGTGTGCTTTTTAAGTCCATTGAAACGGCACGTACAAAACAAAAACTCAAACCGGATCGGGCAAAAACATAAACGGAAACTATTTACAGACTGCTAAATCAAACAGAAAATTGTTCGTTACAGTAATAAAGCTATATAAACAGATATTTAAAAACTATGTACAGAAAATTATGTTCAGTTAAATGGCAACCTATTCATGGTTAATGATCATTTTCATATCTATTTAAGCATTTCTTGTTGTAGCAAATTTTTTAATTGCATATCTACATGTCCATACCGATACCACTGTCCCATTTTTTTTTTTGGTAACCTTACACGAAATCAAGTGGAAAAGGAAAATATTGTGGGTATCGCTCGTTCAAAATGGCCGCCAAAAACAGAATGGAGGCAAAAATTATGAATATATTGTGTATTGTATATTTTAAATATGTAGAAATGTTTCTGAGGTATCGACCTTTAAAATTTGACTAAGTTAATTTTGGAATTTCTGTCATAAAATAAAATTAACAGTGAAATTCAGGTTAACCAAGATGGCGGAAAACAACAAAATGGCCGACAAACTAAATAAAATATTTCCAAAAAATTGTAAAGAAATATTGCTCAATCTTAATGATGTAAAATAATGTGTTCAAATTCACTTGGTACAAGACAAAACTAGTCAGCCAATATGTCGGAATTGCACTGAAGAAGTAAAACCAATACAGTAAAAATTCCTCTTCGAAGCATGATTTCTGGTATTTTATGCAGGACCCCATACTAACCAAGATGGCGGAAACAACAAAATGGTCGCCAATAAAACGATCATAATGTATAAAAAATAACATGAAAAACACTCATTAAAACACTTTTGACAGAGTTGCCCTTCATTTCTGGCCAGATTTTATGGCAAATAATCCAAAAACATTTTTCAAAATATTTTTTTTGGAACTCAGATCGACTAAAATGACGGAAGAGCAAAACGGGGGCAAAGCAGTGATTATGTTGATATATCATAACGATAGGAAGATAATCATAACATGTCTCCATTTTCCGTTGTAAATATTAACAAAGTATTTTTCTGGACATTTCTCTTAGGATCCAGGTCAACCAAGATGGAGGATATAGGAAAATGTCGCTACAAAATATTTCTAACACATTTGGCATTGGTAGCCTAAAATTGCCTGAAGATATCAAACTAGGACAAATGGATCAATTTACTGTACACAAATCAATTGTGCTTGCGTGGGTCCCTAGTTACGTAGTCATACAGGGAAATGAAAGAGTCGATATACTCGCTAATGAAGCCCCTACAAAAGGACGTCACCAACACTTGCTTGCCTCTCACTGACTATCCCCCTAAAATCAATGGCTTTACAAAATCAAATGGCAAGAACGGTGGGATTCCTTTACCGAAAACAAACTGTACCAAGTGAAAGGTACGGTAGGAACTACCGGAATTGGAGTCCCAAGTAAACGGAGGGATGATTTGGTCCTGACTAGGGGCCGCATTGGTAAAACCTTGTTTGAACAAACAGATTCTTCCGGTATTCTTGACATTTCTGACATGGCCCACGCCTATGCTGTTTTTTCTTTCTTTTCTTTCGATAAATTGACCACCCGTTCTTTTTCTTTTACTTAAGGGACATTAACTCAAACCAGACCGGACAAAAACACAAAGGCAAAGGATATTTACAGAACCTTAACATTCACCAAGAAACAAAAATTTGTGTAGCTATATACAAAGCTATTTACATATTTTATCACACATGGTTACAGGTTAACTACCACCCGCCCCGCCCTCACCGAAACAATTGGCCCTCAACCTTCGGTTTAATCTCCGTCCTCACCGACGCCAGGACGACGCCTCCCCTCCCTCCTAGAGACTATATTACAACGGTCCCTCCATACGGCCAGCTTAACCGATGCCGAAACAAAGGTGAGTATACCATGAACACTTGTGTTACATGGTGGGGGCGATACACCGTAAAAAGCATAGTCCTGGCTGACAGCCCAGGTGTTACAAAACGTCAGGCGGTCAGCCAGGACTTGAAACCACTCCCAGAGGAAAGCTACAGTGCCAAAACAGATGAGTCACACTCTCCCACTTTGTGCACCCAGTGCGGGGGCAAATGCCATCTCCAAGACGCCACCGGAGGCGCTTGAGGTTGGTAACGATGGCATCGTGTGCAATTCGCCACAACAGGTCTCGCTGGTGGTAGTCTAGTGACCTGCCGTGCACTACGCGCCAAACTTCCGGTGCCATTGCACAGTTGTTCGGTTGGGCCTGGCCGACCAACTCATCAAAAATGCCCCGGTACAGGTCCCCTGCACTGGACTGCGAGACGTCCCCTACTGTTGACATCATACGGAGAGTGTGCATCATGTGACAATATGCACCCGAAGGCCTCCAACTGTGAGGGGCACTATTACTTAACAGGGTCGGAAAGAACCTACGGAGTACAAAGTAGGAAAATGGCATTTCACTTTCCACAGCACTAAAAATACACTTGGCCAGGAGAGAACGGAGCTTTGAGGGAAAATGCACAAGGCCAAGTCCCCCGTGCTGAAGGTCCTGGTAAACCACCACCTTCCTTTTGACCAGCTCCGTTTTCCCTGACCATAGGAACTTAAAGACGACCCTCTCAAGTCGCACAAGGACACTTTCTGGAGCAGCCAGGACAGTGCCAGGGTACCACAGGAGAGGGTAGATGAAACGATTAATTACAGTTACTTTCCCCAACAGACTAATGTAGCGTCCTCCATAGTCTGTGATCCTAGCCTCCACCAGGTCCACTTTCTCATTCCAGGTAAGTAACTCGGGAGAGCCGTAACCATATACCATTGATTTTCATGGCGTCGTCAACCCGTGATGCTGTGAAGGGTAGCCGTTTCCACCGCCACTTACCTAGACGAAGCCCTTTGGTCTTTGTGGGATTCAGTTTCGCACCTGTCGCTCTTTGAAACGTGGACAGGGTGCCAGTAAGGGCCCTGAAGGAAGCTAGGTCAGAAAATATGCATGTTACGTCATCAGCATACTGGAGCCACTTGACTTCAGCTACACCGGGAATGCGAAAAGAGCGGAACGAAGGCTCTCGCAAGGGATTCACTAAATAACACAGAGTAAAGGTGACAGGGGGCACCCCTGGCGTACCCCGCGTTGGACCCAGAAGGGGCCCGACGGTAGGCCATTTACGATAACACGACTATATACATTTTTATACAATAAGGCGATCCATTTAACAAAACCTGGATTCAAACCAAACTTCATCAAGACTTTAAAAAGGAATCCGTGATCAACCATGTCGAAGGCGTTCTCCTGATCGAGAGAGACAAGCGCACACGGAAGATCACGGTCTGTCACATACTCAACTAAGTCCCGCACCAACCAGAGGTTTTGCTGAATACTGTGTCCCCGCACCGCACATGTCTGAAGAGGACCTACAAGATCCGGCATGACACAGCCCAGTCTGTTGCAAAGAGCTTTCGCAAGGATCTTGTAGTCCACATTTAAAAGAGTAATTGGTCGCTTGTTTTTCGGTTCAAGGGGGTCTCCAGACTTGGGCAACAAAGTAATCACTCCTGTGCGCTGCGACGGGCTCAACGATCCAGCGAGGAAGGCGGAGATGAATACATCGCGGAAATCGTGTCCGACGGTACCCCAAAAGCGTTTGTAGAATTCTACCGGAATACCGTCCGACCCAGGTGACTTTCCGGCCTTCATTTTCGCCACCGCCTTCCAGAGCTCATCGACAGTCAAGGGGGAACCAAGTTCATCGTTCTGCTCTGTAGCAGCTCACAAACACTCGGTGACGGCGCTGGTGGAGAGTACACCCGGTCCAACCTTAATTATATGATATGAACATATAACACGGCATACTTTCACCAAAACCTAACATAAAAGCTGCTCACAATCACTCGGTGACAGCGCTGGTGGAGAGTGCACCCGGTCCAACCTTAATTATATGATATGAAAATATAACACGGCATACTTTCACCAAAACCTAACATAAAAGATAAACAACCTATATCCTCTCAATTTTAAATTCAACACGAGTAATCTTTCATGTCATGAAATGAAAGACGATTGGGCTCAGCACAAAGACTGGCAGACTTTCAAAGAGGATAACTAGAAACTTTTCTTTCGACATGTAAACAGTCACTTTCAGTTCCCTGACAGTAAATATGTACACAAAAATAAATATTTAGAATGGAAACAAAAGGTCAGTTTAAGTTTCTCTTAATTCCTGCTAAAATTCAACTCGAGGATAGGACTCAACATGATGACTGGCAAACTTTTACCAATTTGAAATATGCAAAGGCTAAATAGAAACTTTACTTTCGACATGGAAATACTCTTACTTTCGTGGCAAAAATAATTATTTAATTGGAGTGAAAACAATGCATGGTATACTGTTGCCCCGTACAACCGGGGGAGGGGATTCCCGAACAATTGGATGAAACCTTTGTCTAAGCAAAATTAACGAAATTATATATCTCGGACAGAACGAAGCATGAGTATATCGTTAGGTTTACTTTCACGAAAAACAGGAGATGCATGAACCTGTAAATGAACTTGAGAAAAGAGCTATGAGAAAAGAGACGCATATTTTCGGAAAGAATGGAAATAATTAGACAGCAGGGCGTTAGAATGGGCGTACAAGTGTCACTATTCGGCTTAGACTTGGACCAAATGGCGGGAAAGGGGCCCCGCAACTAACTTTGGCAATAAGTACCTAATGCACCTAATTTAACCCTCTAGAGGCCACTGTTGCACTGGAGCAACATGACCTTAAGCCCTGCAGCTACCCAATGATTACCTTTTTGAACCAATGTTGTCCAGGAGCAACAGTTGTGGACTCATCTATCAAATAGGGGGCAGTATGCAAGAACAAGTAGGGATTTTACAGCTTTCTGAATATGGCAGCCTGCATCCAGTGTTATACATGTGATCCCTCTGAGATTGACAGTGAATTTCATAAAGATCGAGGTATGTTATTGCAAGTTGCTGTTATTGTGCTCTTTTATAATGTTCTTCTCATGTTATTCAGACAATAATTTGATTCAGAAACTTTGAGAACATTTCAAAATATTAAAATGAATTACGTGTTGCTGTGGAGCAACATTGGGATTATGTGTTAGCCTATGCAGTGTTAGGCTATGTAGCCTAAGCTAGGATTAGTATGTACACATCAATGGTGCTTTGGCCTATGTTTAGGTCAGTCATGTTATGTATGTGCTGACCCCTTTTAATGTGATTATTCATTCAAGTAGGTTCAAACTGTACCCCTGGGACAACAGGGTATTGTGCCAACGGGGGAGTGGGCTGGGGTGGGAATGGGGTCAATAGGAAGTAGCCTAGTTGCTGAACTGGCATAGAGGGGGATTTGACTAGTTAATAACTGAAGGAATTGCAAAGTTTTATCAAAGTTGAATTGTTTTATCAGGTCAACACCTAGGCCTATGGGCTATATGTTGTGTTTTTTGCAATTGATGAATAAAGTTTTGTGTTTTGACCTTTAGACCTATGATATCCCTGTTGTCTTTCTGTTCAATCAGATCATGGCAAAGCGTGTTCAGGATATTTGGGACACAGCTGGTGCATCAGACAGTGAATGTGATGATTTGCCAGAAGATGATGACCGAGATGTTGACTGGCGTGGCGATTTGACCACTGCATCATGCGATGACACTGCTACGGAAAGCTGGTCCGAATCTGATGACGAACCGCTCAGCGCCCTGGAACCCTTGATAAAGGTCAAGCGAAAGGCGGCAGATAAACATCAGAAAGAAAAGCCGAAATACACTTTTGAGACTCGCAGGAAGTTCGTGCCACCAGATAACATTCCTGGCCCCATTCAGCCTCCCCCAGAGGAACTGACGCCTTGCCAGTACTTCCAGATGTTTGTGACCCCTGAAATGCTGGAATTAGTACTCATGGAGTCAAATAAATATGCCTTAGACAAGGGTGAAGAGCTCAACATGAGTAAGGCTGAACTTGAAACATATCTAGGTATCTACTTCTATATGGGTCTTGTCAAAATGCCAGCAGTGAATGCCTACTGGGAAAATGAGTTGAGGTTTTCACCAATAGCTGACAGTTTGAGTCGCAACCGCTTCAAGATCCAGCGAAACCTCCATTTCGCAGACAACAATCTTGCCACCGATGAACTGAAAACCGATAGGATTTGGAAATTGCGGCCCTGGATCACTTCTTTGCAGAAGAATTTCAGGGCTGTGAGTTTTGATGAGTTCCAGTGTGTGGATGAAATCATGATAGCCTTCAAAGGTCGGTCCCTGGTAAAGCAGTACCTTCCCAAGAAACCAAAGAAGTGGGGTCTCAAGTTGTGGGGGCGCTGCTCATCATCTGGCTTCCTGCATGATTTTGAAGTATATCAAGGCAAGGGAACTGGACTTGAGGGTAACCAAGTATCGGAGTGTGGTCTCGGTGGTAATGTAGTGCTCCACCTTTGTGAGTCTCTTCCCCGCAACCAACACTATAAGATATTCGCAGACAACTACTTCTCCAACTTCTCCTTGGCAGCAGAAATCAAGCGTCGCGGAATCGGTGAGTTCACTGGAACCATCCAGCAGAACAGATGCCATGGTGCCCCTCTGAAGACTGAGAAGGACCTGAAAGCTGAAGGGAGGGGCTCTTATCACTCTGTCTACGAGCGAAACGACAACCTCGCCCTGGTCCGATGGTATGACAATAAGACCGTCACCATGCTGTCGACATACGTCGGACAAGACCCAACCAGCAAGGTGAAACGCTACGATAGAGCAGCGAAGCAGCATGTTGAAGTGGAACGTCCTGCAGTAGTAGGGACATATAATGAAAAGATGGGCGGGGTAGACTTATTGGACATGATGTGTACATTGTACAAGCGCCAAATCAAAGGCAAGCGATGGTACATGTATATATTTTACCACACCCTTACCGTGGCTCTGGTAAATGCATGGTTCCTCTACCGGAGGGACATGAAAGAGCTTGGTATATCGCCAGTGATGCCACTGAAGAGGTTCCAGGCCATTGTAGATGACGCGCTGGTTAGAAGTGACAAAGCAACTCGTGGCCGACCATCGGTAAAGTCTCCTCCAGTTGTGAAGCAGCAGGTTCGACCGGGGCCTTCAAGTGATGTCCGCCATGACAGGGTTGACCACTGGCCAGTCCAGCAGGCAAAACGCAACCGCTGTAAATTGTGTCCCAAAGGCTTCACAAGTTTCCAGTGTTCAAAATGCAAGGCATACCTATGTTTGTTCCCAGGAAGAAATTGCTTCGTAGTTTATCATCAGAAGTAACTTACACGGTGTACTGACATCCATTTTCGAGTACATTGCAACATTGTGAGCCAGTGATATTAGCATGATCCATTTTTCCTTTTTCTAGGGAGAAAACATGCAGCAGATGACAGCTTGTCAGATTTACCACTAGGAAAATATTGTATAGACTGAATTGCTGGGGTGGGGGGGATTGGGGGGGCTGTCAAGAGCACTGTAACACTACTCCTTGGTGTTAGTTTGGAGTGTACCGTATACACTTTATACAAAACAGTTATTTCTAGCAGAAGCAATTGACAATGTCTAGTACCATTGTTGCCTCAATGCAGGAAATTCTCCCTTTGTTACCAATCTGGAAAAGTAGGTCACGGGGCCAAAGTTGCCAATTTTTCTGCAGAATTCATATTTGCATGCATTTTCCATTTAAAATTCCAATGGAGATAATTTTCACTAAGCTGGATCATTGGTTGGTCTCTAGAGGGTTAATGACGATATGTGAATAAACCTCAAGGAGGTCTGGTCCATGAAAATGAAAAACTTTCTGCAAAATTCCGGGAGAGACCATTGATCCCTTGGGACCTGCTAGACACCATGTGCAGAAAGGGTCCACCCGGCAACTTTTACCCTTTCCTGGGTGAGGCCAAGTATGCCCAGGTGACTTGGGGGAATTCGCAACCCAAGCGTCCGCCAGGGACTTTGAGGGAAGAAAAGACCGTAATTCCTCTCTCCCAGTAAAACACGATGTGTTAGTAGAAACCCCCGACCTGTCATTGTTGCTAAAAATACAATAAAAACCGCCGCCCACGAGGCCCGGTTCGGGACCGTCAACAAAGGTACAATTCTGAAAAAAGGTCCTCCTGGAGAACGGAGCCGAAGCTTGGAGCAAGTTTTACCATGGTGGATCAACATGTAAATGAGCCTCCCCTCCTGATCTCGGAAGCACTGGCTTACAGTGCATACAAAATTTGGATTAAAAGCGATACCCACCCCAGCAGAGTGGGCTTAGGGGCGTGTGGAGACTTAATACGTCATCATTGCATTGCATTTAAAATGTAATTCTTGTAAAAATAAAATAACGAAAAATTGAAGGACCCGTCTTCGTTTCAAATCGTCTCTCAGTCCATTAACATTAAAGGTGCAAAATTTAAGCGTTCTAGCACGTTTAAGCGGACTTCCCTCAGAATGTGGCTGGGACGAGGCGCGCCGCTCAAACCCCCGGCCATGTGTTGGCTTCCTTTTTCATCTATCGCGAACGGCAATGAAGCCATGACTGTCAAGCTCCATATCAACATGGGGCACCAAACAGACTGACCAGCTCCTGCGAGCTCCCTACCTTTCCCTCCTGCTTCCTAGACTTCTCAACCATAACATCGTCACAACCGCCACCCACCCAACCACTCCTCTCCCCACTACCGATCCGTTTCCCGCCGCCCTCTAAACCCTGGTTCCCGCCCCCTTCGGTCCATCCAACTCTCTTCACCGTCTGACCTCAAACTGCTTTTTACGTACGTAGAAACGGGCACGGAGAACCAATAAGAGAACTCAGACCAGACGGGACAAAATGATAACTTGAACTATGTACAGAATTCTTACCATTACGGACGCAAACAAAGATTTTTGTGTCAATAATTTACAAAACCCACCCAGACCCCAACCCAGTACCCAGGGCTATTTACAAACACCTATTTACACATTACCAAATCAAGCAGAAAACGTTTACATAGACCGCCCCCGAGAAGCAAAACACAGGCCTATTTACAAATTAACTATCACCCGCCCTCACCGAAACAATTGGCCCCCAACGTCTGCCGAACGTGGAAAACCTCGGCAAACGAACAAAGTCGGCATCGACCCTCAGTTTAATTTCCGTCCTTACCGACGCCAACACGACGCCGGCAGGCCTCCCTTCCCCCTAAAAACAATATTACATAGGTTCAGTATGCCACGAACGCTTGTATTGCATGGTGGGGGCGATAGACCATACAATGCATAGTCCTGGCTGACCGCCTAAGTGTTGGAAAACGTTAGCCGGTCAGCCAGGGCTTGAAACCACTCCCAGAGGAGGGCCACAAACTCACAATGCCAAAACACATGAGGCACACTCTCCCACTTTGTACATCCAGCCCGGGGGCATATGCCATCTCCAAGACGCCACCTAAGGCGCTTGAGATTGGTTACAATGGCATCATGTGCAATTCGCCACAGCAGGTCTCGCCGGCGGTAGTCTAGTGACTTGCTGAGCACTACGGTCCACACTTCTGGCTGTAAGGCATAGTCGCTTTGATGGACCCTGCCAGCTAAGTCATCAAAAATGGCCCGGTACAGGTCCCCCGCGCTGGACTGCGAAACCTCCCCTACAGTTGACATCATACGGAGAGTATGTCTTCGAGGGTCTCCCGCTGTGGGGCATACTATTACCAAACAGGGTCGGAAAGAACCCACGGAATGACAACCCCCCCAATAACGGACAAAGTATGCAAAGGGCATCTCACTGTCTACAGCACTAAACGCACACCTTGCCAGGAGAAAACGGAGCTTTGAGGGAAAATGCACAAGGCCCAGGCCCCCATGTCTAAGTTCCTGGTACACAACCTTTCTTCTGACCAGCTCCGTTTTCCCTGACCATAGGAACTTAAAAACGGCCCTCTCAAGTCGCACAAGGGCACCCTCTGGAGCAGCCAGAACATTGCCCGGGTACCGCAAGAGAGGATAAATGAAACGATTAATAACTGTTACTTTCCCCATTAGACTAATGTAGCGCTCCCCATAGTCTGTCATCCTAGCCTCCGCCAGGTCCACCTTCTCGTTCCAGGTAAGTGACCCAGGTGAGCCGTAACCAAACCATATACCATTGATTTTCATGGCATCGTCCACCCAAGATGCCACGAAGGGCTTTGCGGGGTTCAGTCTGGCACCAGTCGCTCTTTGAAAGGAAGACAGGGTGTCAGACAGGGCCCTGAAGGAAGCTAGGTCAGAGACTACACACGTGACATCATCGACATACTGGAGGCACTTGACTATTGCTCCACCAGGAATATGAAAAGGTCGGAACAAAGGCTCTTCTTGAAGGGCCCTTTCGAGGGATTCACTAAACAATACATAGAGTAAAGGTGACATGGGACATCCCTGCCGTACCCCACGTTGGACACTGAAGGGGTCCGACGGTATGCCATTAACAATTACACAACTATATACATTATTACACAATAAAGGAATCCATTTAACAAAACCCGAGTTCAAACAAAACTTCTTTACTTCTTTTAGAGTTTAAAAAGAAAACCGTGATCAACCATGTCGAAGGCCTTCTCCTGATCGAGGGAGACAAGTGCGCATGGAAGATCACGGTCCATTACATACTCTACTAAGTCCCGCACCAACCAGAGGTTCTGCTGAATACTGTGTCCCCACACCGCACATGTCTGAAAAGGCCCTACAAGATCCGGCATGACAGTACCTAGCCTGTTGGAAAGGGCTTTCGCCAGGATCTTGTAGTCCACATTTAACAGCGTGATCGGGCGCTTGTTTTTCGGTTCAAGGGGGTCTCCAGACTTGGGTAACAAAGTTATTACGCCTGTGCGCTGCGAGGGGCTCAACGAACCAGCAAGGAAGGCAGAGGTGAAAACATCACGGAGATCGTGTTCAACGGTACCCCAAAAGCGTTTGTAGAATTCCACAGGGACACCGTCCGACCCAGGCGACTTTCCGTCCTTCATTTTCGTCACCGCCTTCCAGAGCTCGTCAACAGTGAAGGGGGAACCAAGTCCATCGTTCTGCTCTGTAGAGTGGAACTTATTAATATTATCTAAAAGGGACTTTTGAAGGACCTCGTCAACATCTGCCTGGGTGTACAGCTGTTCATAGAAGTTCTGATATACTGCGACAATGTCGAGGGGGTCCTTCTGAACGATACCATGGACGTCACGGACTGCTTTTATGCGGCGATCAATGGCATACTTTGTGACATCCTGGTAAAATTTGATGGTTGGCTTTTTCTCCGCCTCCACGCAATGCACGCGAGCACGAACACGGCCCCGTGCAATTTCTGATCAAGGTGCTGCTGGATGACATGGAGCGCGGAGGAGTCCCCGTTCCTATCTCTAGAGCAGAGCGATAGGAACTCTTCCCCTCTTCGACGAGCTCTTGCTACACAATACTCAACTGTGAACTGCTTGATGCGAGACTTTACATCATCCCACCACTCTGAACCCGTTAGGAAGGCCGGCCTCAATGTTCGCCACCCTTCGTACCTGACTTTCAATTGTTCGTTATAGTCAGCCTCCGTTAGAATATCTGTATTCATTTTCCAGAACCCCCTCCCTGAAGGCCATGACTCAGGGGGTTGGAAGGAGAGAGTAACTGCATCATGATCCGAAATTGGACATGCCACAACTTCACAATCACTCGGAGACAAAGCCAAGGGAGAGTACACCCGGTCCAACCTTGAGGCGTCCGTGCCATCAGGGCGGTGCCAAGTGAACACGGACAAACTGGGATGTTGCACTCTCCAAATGTCAACCATGTCGTGATTCTTTGTAAACATGTCCAATTCCGCCACGCCGACGCCACAGCCCGAAGACGTACAAGAGGACATACGGTCAAGTTGCTCGTCGGGGACACAGTTAAAATCTCCAGCCAGGATACAAGGGGCACTGCCAGGAACAAAGGATGGCAGGGTCATGAAAAAGTTCCTTCTATCTGAAGGCCGATTGGGTGCATAAACGTTACACAGGAACAAGCTTACACATGGATGTTTTATTGTTACGCACACCAACCGACCCTCGTGATCAGAATCAACTTTTCCGACCAGAGGAGTCCACCTCGGCGAAACTAAAATTACCGAACCACATGACATCGAGGTACCAACGGAAGCATGCAAACCCCCACCCCATTCAAAGGTCAGGTGTGGAAATCATCCTCATCGCTTCCGACTGTCCCTCAAACCATTAACGCCCAGTGTCAAGAGGGACAGGGGATCAGCCATGGTGAAATAATTGGCTACATATTTTCCTGGGACCTGGCCTTTTTATTCTGTTGGTCGTGCGTCCCTGTGTGGTGAACTCCAGGGTTTGATATCTCACCCGAGGCCGACCTCTTGAGTGGGGAGTCTGACTCAAACCCCTCACACGAGTCAAACCAGCCCTCCCCCGATGGTGGATCTTTTGGAGGGGGCTGAGGCAGGCTCTCCATCCTCTGACATTGCAGTGCTGGATTCAGAGTCCGAGGAGAGCTGGAGGTCCTCCTTCACTATTGTCACATCAGCCTCCCCGGGGGTTGGTGATGATGGTGGAGAGTCTGCCTCTGGAGACCCAGTTCCCGCCTCACACTGTTTGGAGGCGAGGAAATCCTGTTCCACTTCCTGAGCTGCCTCCTCCAATTCCTGTGTGGAGTAGCCTGGGCCTGATTGCGAGGGGTCGGGCAGAGTATGACGTGGGACAAGCACCAGAGATATGTCCATCCTTGCCACATAGGTTGCAACGCACCTCACCTCGTTAGGACAATCAGTCTTGTGCCCTACCAGTAGGCACTTGCCACAACGTTTGTTGCGACAAGACCTGGCCCCGTGCCCCTCCTTTGAACAATGAAAGCAGGTGCGGGGCTGCCCGAAGTACCTTATGTGGGCCTTCGAACCCCCTATAAACAGACAGGATGGAATATCTTTATCTCATTCCATACGGAACTGTCTCTTGCCGTTCAGAATTCCCTTTAATTCACCCTCATTGTAAACGCACATTCGCATGTCAGAGACAGCCCCGTACTGGCCCAGAACCCTCGCAACCAGGCGCTGGTCGACCTCAAAGTTCAGAAACAGCACTGTCACCACCACAGAGTGATCATATGGGGTGACAGTGAGCCCCTCTGCCCCTTCAGGCAAGACACGCCTTTAACACGGGCAGCATCAGACCTGAACTTTAGGTCGTACGTGTTGCGGGTCGCAAGCGCCTGCAACATCTCTATTTCTTTAACTTCAACACCCTTATTCTTTAACAAAGTAAACACTTGCGCCGGAGGAACACTCACCCCCGACTTAAACTCTAACTTAACAATTGTGCTATCCCGACCTCCGGGCATAGCAGCAAAGGTTTGTGGCACAAAGCCACGCAGCAACAAGAGAGAAAACTTCAGCACCGTAGGTCAAACCAAAGCAGGGTAAATAAAGGATAGCCCAACAGAACAACTCTACAACGAGCACGACCAAACCACGTCCCCAAGAGAGAGACCACACCCAACACTTTAACAGTATGACAGTAGTATAGGATAGTATAGTATAACAAGTACACCAACACAGCGCAGCAGTACAATGCCAAAATTCAGCACGAGCAGTCGACGAGAGCTCCGTGAAAACACGTCCGCTCTCGACGAAGATCAGAATTGTATCCCTCAAACTGGACCCAGAACTCACAACCACACTAGACTCGGTCTTTGCATCCACGTTAGCGTCAGTCCCCTTCCCTCTTCCGAATCCTCCTACCAAACCGGCCACGCCCTGCTCGCTCCTCTCCTCCCGCTCTCACCTCTCTTTGCTCCACGCCACTCACCGCTTTCCCCGCACGACCATCTTCCGACTCATTTGTCTCCATTATCACGGCACCACCCTTTGCCCTTGCCGTACTCGGCCCGCCAATTCTGTTGGCAAACGAGATGAGACACCCTTGGCAAGTGTGCCCTCCTTTCCACAGACAGTGCATACGACCTGCTTAGAACAATTGAAGGAAACGTGTCCTTTTTCCAGGCACTTGAAACGTCTGATCTGACATGCACTCTTCAGGTGGCCCTGCTCACCATATTTCAAACACGTGATGGGTTGCTCAAAATATCCAGTCCTGCCAATTTAATTGATGAGGGTATTTCCTTCGTCAGGACCATCTCTTATCCTCTGGTTCCGTTGAACAAACCAGGTCTCCCCTTGAATGTCAGGAATCTCCTGCACACCACTGTGCCATACTTCCCCAGGACAAACCGCACCACGTCATTTAACTCGTGGGGAACATGCAGGACGTTGACCACCTTCATGTCTTCGAAGTAACTCTCAGCCGTGGCGAGCTGGAGGCCGCCACTGCCTGCCAATTTGTTCTTTTCAGCACTACAGGTAAAGTTCAGTTCAGGTCTTCGTCGAGAGCGGACGTGTTTCACGGAGCTCTCGTCGATTGCTCGTGCTGAATTTTAGCGTTGTGCAGCTCTGTGCTCTGTGCTAGCTGGAGTTATAGTGTACTATACCTGTGATACTATTTTACTATTGTAGCGTTGGTGTGTTATCTCTCTAGGGGAAAGGGCTTTGATCGTGCTCGTTTTGAAGCACGTCTATTCCGTACGTAGTTGTGTTTAGTGTCGGGTTTTCTTACTGCTTACTCCTGCCTGGGTTTTGATTTGAGGTGCTGAGGCTTTTTTTCTCTCGAGCCACAAACCTTTGCTGCTATGCCCGGAGGTCGGGATAGCAGCATCGTTAAGTTACAGTTTGAGTCGAGGGGGAATGTTACACCCCAGCAGGTTTTTTCGGTGTTGACGAACAATAATGTAGAGGTTAAAGATATACAGATGTCGCAGGCCCTTGCATCACGGAATACATACGATCTAAAATTCCGGACTGATGCTGCCCGATTGAAGGGCTTTCCTCCCTTAAGGGAGTGGAGGGTCTGACTGTCACCCCATATGACCGCTCTGTGGTAGTGACAGTGTTATACCTCAATTTTGAGGTGGATCAGGGCCTGGTGGCGAGGGTTCTAGGGCAGTACGGAACTGTCTCTGACTGGCGTTGGGTGAAGTATAATGAAGGTGATTTGGCCGGAATTTAACGGAGAGAGACAGTTCCGTATGGAGCTGAAGAAAGACATTTCCTCCGTTTTGTTCATAGGGGGTTCGAAGGCCCACATCAGGTATTTCGGTCAGCCCCGCACCTGTTTTCAGTGTAGAGAGGGGGGACATGAGGCCAAGTCATGCCCTAACAAACGTTGTGGTAGATGCCTACAGTTGGGGCATGAAAAGGCAACATGTCCCAATGATGTGCGGTGTATCTTGTGCGGGGAGGAGGGACATGTCTCTGGTGCCTGCCCCACATCGTACTCTGCGCATGCAAGTGCAGATGTGGAGCCGGCAACTGAACCCTCACTTTCAGGCCCAGAACCAATGTGGGAGGATCCCAGGTCCCCTTCACCTGATGAGGTGGCACATCAGGTAGAACAGGAATTCCTGGCTTCTAAGGAATGTGTGGCTTCTAAGGAATGTCAGGTGGTCTCTGTGGTCTCTGGAGCACGACCTTAGAATGTCTTCGGACTCGGAATCTGACTCTGCCATGTCAGATGTGGGAGGACCTGCCTCAGAGCCTCCACCAAAGGACCCACCATCTGGGGAGGGCTGGTTTGATTTGTGTGAGGGGGTTGATCTAGAGTCGTAAGTCGGGGGAAGTGTCCGACCGGGTAGTTTATCCTTCCCTCACTCCAGCTCCAGACCCATGTAAAAAGCCCAGGTCAGAGACGATGTTGTAGTTGCTCATTCCACATTCCTCCATGAATGGTCCCCTGTCCCTCATGAGCCTGAACGTTAATGGCATGAGGTCGCAAGCGGTGCAGAATTTTTCAAATTTTGTAAATCATTAGGTGTGGACTTCGTTTTCCTCCAGGAGACCCACATTGTTAATGAGGACGATGTCTACACCTGGTCCTATAAATGGGGTGGGGGTTTGTATGCTCCCTGTGGATCGGTTATTTTAGTTTCACCAAGATGGACTCCCCTGGTCATAAAGGTTGATAATGATCATGAGGGCCGGTTGGTATGCATCACCATCAAACATCCTTGTGGGAATTTCTTCCTGTGTATCGTTTATGCACCCAACCAACCTACAGACAGGAATTTTTTTGCTACGTTGCCATCCTTCGTTCCTGGCTGTGCTCCTTGTATCCTATCAGGAGACTTCAACTGTGTCCCTGACACACAGTTCGATCGAATGTCCACATGCACATCTTCAAGCTGTAGTGTCGGTATGGCGGAGTTGGAAATGATCACAAAGAATCATGACATGGTTGATGTTTGGAGAGTGCGACATCCTGGCTTGTGCTTGCTCACTTGGCACCGCCCTGGTGGCACGAACGCCTCAAGGCTGGATCGCGTGTATACTCCCCCTGCTCTGTCACGAAATCACTGTGAAGTTGTGGCATGTCCAATTTCGGACCATGATGCTGTTACTGTCTCCTTCCAACCCCCAGAAACATGGCCAACAGTGAGGGGGTTCTGGAAAATGAACACGGATGTTCTAACTGAGGCTGAATATAACAAGGAGTTTAAGACCAGGTATGAAGGGTGGCGAACATTGAAGCCAGCCTTTTCATCGGTTTTAGAGTGTTGGGATGACGTAAAGACCCGCATCAAACAGTTTACTGTTGAATAATGTGAAGCAAGAGCTCGTCGAAGAAAGGAGGAGTCCCTCTCGCTTTGCTCTAGGGAAAGAAATAACATCGATCGCAGTATAAAAGCAGCCCGTGACGCCCACGGTGTGGTACGTAAGGACCCTCTCGACATTGTAGAAGTATATAAAAACTTTTATGAGCAGCTTTTTACCCAGGCAGATGTCGATGAGGACCTTCAAAAGTCCCTATAAGATAATATTAACAAGACCCCCTCTGAAAATCAGAATGATGAACTTGGCCCCCCTTTGACTTTTGACGAGCTCTGGGAGGCAGTGGCGAAGATGAAAGGCGGAAAGGCACCTGGGTCCGACGGTATTCCAGTAGAATTCTATAAACGCTTCTAGGCTACCGTTGCGCATGATCTCCGTGATGTATTCGTCTCTGGCTTCCTTGCTGGCTCATTGAGCTACTCGCAGCGTACAGGTGTAATAACGGCCAATCACCCTTTTAAATGCGGACTACAAGATCCTGGCGAAAGCCCTTTGCAACAGGCTAGGCACAGTTATACCAGATCTTGTGGGGTCCTTTCAGACGTGTGCGGTGCGGGGGACACAGTATTCAGCAGAACCTCTGGTTGGTTCGAGACTTAGTTCAATACGTAGTGGACCGTGATCTTCCACGTGCGCTTGTCTCCCTCGATCAGGAGAAGGCCTTCGAGATGGTCGATGATGGATTCCTCTTTAAGATTTTGAGGAAGTTTTGTTTGAATCCAGTTTTTGTTAAATGGACTTCCTTATTGTATTAGAGTGTAAACAGTCGGGTTATCGTTAATGGCCTGCCGTCAGACCCCTTCAGTGTCCAACGTGGGGTACAACAGGGGTGCCCCCTATGACCTCTACTCTACGTATTGTTCAGTGAATCCCTTGCAAGAGCCTTTCAAGTTGAGCCTTTGTTTCAACCATTTCACATTCCCGGTGGTGTTGAAGTTAAGTGCCTTCAGTATGCTGATGACGTCACATGCGTAGTCTGCGGCCTAGCTTCCCTCAATCCCCTTACTGGCACGTTGTCTAAGTTTCAAAGAGCCACAGGTGCCAGACTGAATCCCAATAAGACCAAAGGACTTCGCCTTGGTAAGCGGCGGTCAAGAAGACTGCCCTTCGCTGCATCATGGGTAGATGACGCCGCATATGGTTTGGTTATGGGCCAACCGAGTTACTTATCTGGAATGAGGGAGTGGACCTGGTGGAAGCTAGGTTGAAGGACTTCGACGAGCGCCACATTAGCCTGTTCGGAAAGGTGACAGTTATCAATCGTTTTATTTATCCCCTCCAAAGGAGGTGTCCTGTTGCGTCTCGAGAGGGCTGTGTTTAGGTTTTTATGGTCAGGGAAGACGGAGCTCGTAAGAAGAGGGTCGGTATATCAGGATGTTAGGCGTGGTGGGTTGGGCCTTGTGCATTTTCCTTCCAAACTCCGTTTTCTCCCGACCAAGTGTGTTTATAGTGCTGTAGACAGCAGAATGCCTATTGCGTATTTTGTCCGTTATTGGGGGGATTATCATTCCGTCGGTTCTTTCCCTCCCTGTTTAGTAACAGTGAACCCCACAGCTGGAGGCCCTCGGAAGCATACAGTCAAATGAAGGGATCAATACCGGGCTGTTTTTGAAGAATTGGTTGGCCAGGTCCAATCCAATCACTATGCTTCAAGGTCGGAAGTGCGGCGTGTAGTCCACAGCAGATCATTAGATTACCGAAGGCGAGACATGTTGTGGCGAATCGCACATGATGCGATTGTAACTAATCTCAAGCGTCTTCGGTGGCGTCTTCGAGATGGCATTTGCCCACGCACTGGATGCACAAAGTGGGAGGGTGTGCCACATGTGTTTTGGCAGTGTGAATTTGTGGCCCTCCTCTGGGAATGGTTCCAAGTCCTGACTGATCGCTTGACGTTGGGACTATGCTTTGTATGGTCTTTTCACCCCCGCCATGCAATGCAAGTATTTAGGGCATTCTTACCTTTGTTTCGGCCTCCATAAAGCTGGCCTTATGGAGAGACCGATGTAACATTGCTCTTAGGGGGATGGGGAAGCATGCGGACGTCGTCCTGGCGTCGGTGAAGGCGGAGGTGAGGCTGAGGTTTGAGTCCGACTTCGTTCGTTTGCCAAGGTTGGCGTTCGGTAGGCGATGGGGTCCACTCGTTTCGGTGAGGGGGATCGTGTGGTGGTCAATTTGTAATATGGTGGGTTTGTAAGGTGCTTGTAAGTAGTTGTAAATAGTATGTAAATATCTGTGTGTACAGCTTTGTTACTGTAGTGGACATAATTTTCTGTCCATAGTTTTGTAAATATCTGTATATTTAGCTTATTGCTGTAATCTACATAATTTTCTGTTTGATTTAGCAGTCTGTTAATAGTTTTGCGTTTATGTTTTTGCCCGATCCGGTTTCAGTTTTTGTTTTTGTTTTGTATGTGCCGTTTCAATGGACTTAAAAAGCACACAGGTAAAGTCGCGAGAGAGGGAGAAGAAAAACACGTCTGCTCTCCTCGAGAAGAGAACAGATACTTCTTTGAGTACTTCACATTCAATTCACAAAGGTATTACAAAATGAACGTCAGGTCTAAAAGAAGAAGAAAAGCATATAGACGGAGAGATTATTATCTACTGTTCAACAACCATGTTTGTTTACAAAGCTATAGGAGGCAATAATAGTTATAATCAACAGATTAAATCTCAACACAGTACCCATTAACCCATTTTTCACTGGGTTAATCAAACGGGAGGTTTTAGTAATTTTGTTAGTATATGCTAGTATATGTTAGATTTAGATTGAAAAATTCAATTATATACCTTGTATTCAAGATTTTAATCATAGCTTACATACGTACACAGTGCAATTAACTCAACTTTGTGAAGATGATTTTACTGGGAGATTTTCCTAAGTGAGCTCCTTTTTGAGACCCATGCAGTCTTGTCAAAAATCACAGTCGATTTGAGCCTGGGCTCCTCTAGAAGGGTCTCGTCTTCAGACGAATCCACTTATTGGCCATTTTCAATGCGCCCCACCCCCCCCCCCCCCTTTTCCATACCCATATCGTCCTCATCTTCGTCTTTTGTATCTCCTGTCCCCTTCTCTTCAGCTCTTATTTCCCCCTTCTGTAACTTGCTCTCCGTACCTTCTTCATCGACCCAGTGCATCGCCACCGGATGATCTTTCGGACTTTCCTTTCCCTGCTAACATTTTCCACATTTTTCAGGGCAAATTCTCCCATAACTTTGCCTTCCTCTGCATCAACTACGTCATCTTTCTCGCTTTCCATGTCTTCCTCCGAGCCTGTCCCCGTAGTCACCTCTCCTTGCTCCTCATATTCACCCATTTTCTTCGTACAATTATCTCCCGGTTTCATTGTCTCTGCCATCTCAGTCCCTCCCTCCGTCCACGCCTTATTCAGCCCACCGACCTTGTTCGCAAAGAAATTAGGACCGCGCTGAAGTGTGTGTCCCTCTTCCCTGCATACAGTACAAACCACCTGCCTTTTACAATTGCTGGCCATATGTCCCACCTCCAGGCACTTGAAACATCGCATCTTTTTGCACCCACTGGCCAGGTGCCCGTTCTCTGAAGTAGCGCACCCAACAGTCTCTCCCCGTCAGCTTCATTAAAGATGGAATATCTTCAGTAAGAGCCATCTTATACTGTCTGGTCCCGTTAAAGAGACCCTCCCTTTCCTTGTAGGTGAGACAATATCCGAATCGGAGCCATCTTTTACAAAACTTTTCAAAACCCGCTGCCGACTTCCCATTGACAGCCATTAGGCTGTGAGAAGGTTTTGTTGCTCACTTCGGTAAACAGATGAATTTGTGGTATAGGTAAAACACACAATATCCAGCCGAATTTTACTCATGCAGAAACGTCGCTTCTTGAAAAAGCAACATAGATCAAAGGCGGTGTGGGATGTAACTGATATCTGAGTTTGTTACATGATCTGTGGCCTCAAATGAGCTTGCTTTCATTGTGTTCACACTAAGTGAAAAGCAATTAAGACATGCTCACTGACCTGTTAGCTAACCCCAAATGTTACGTAACGCTTTGTGTATTAAAACACATCTTCTACTGTGAACCAATAAATGAGTTATGAAACTTGACTTAATCAAGTCTGCATGTAGTGGGCTTCTTTTCCTTCCCGAAGTGATAAGAGGTAAACAGGCAGTCGTGACGTCATTCAGATTCAAAAAATTTAAGTTATGTGTGCTGAACCTGCAAAAATGAAAGAGAGCGATTTAGGCGGGGGGGGGGGGGGGTGAATTATTCAAAATGCCCCTTTTTCTTGTTTTTACATAATTAGTGCAAGACCGAGCAAGCTCCTATTCCATAGTCCTGTGGCAAAAATCAGTTAAATATACAAGCGATTCGATACTTTTCCTGCAAACATATTTCGTCTCTTGTGAACATATCAAAACGAAAAATACAAAAATATATGTATGTATATATAACATTTGCAAGGATGATAACATAGCGAAGGTGTAATTTCACTAGCAACGACAAAGAAACAAAGGAAGAAACAACAGCTAACAACAGCTAACAATCGCAATTGGCCAGCCAGCCACTTCAAGAACCAAAAGCCTTTCCGAAGCATTTCAGTCGGGAAACCGTTTGGAAAAAACGTGAAAATGAGACTGAAAACATGGTTATAACCTACTTTTACCCTCAATCATTGGAATGGAAAATCAATTCATAACTGGACGGAATACGAAAACAATGAACAAAATGAAAAGTACAGTCTTTGAACAGACAAACGGAGAAAACAAGCGGTGTACTTTCACCGCTGGAGGATGAAATTCGGTATGAAACAGACGAAGAAACCAGAGTACTCCCAATTAATACCAAACCAAAACGAAGGGTGGCGTACTTTGGCAACGAGACCACAATTTAGTATCGACAATGGAGACAAACGAAGCCCCAGTGACCCACATTGTCAAGAACTTTGCCATCGGGAGACGGCGAAAGTCAGCCTCAACCCTACAAGTAACCTCCCGGTAAACCCACTTAATAACCTCCCCGATATCCACCAACCTTCCCTCGTACATGTGAATACAGCGATACTTCCACATAACGTGCCTACAGGCAACGAAGAGGAACCACGCCCTCCAAAAACCCAGCAGGAGACACTAGGGGAGGGGACACCAGGAACAAAGAAATCGGGTTTAAATGAAAGTGGTCCCCAACAAACGTCACGCTACAGCGTGCACCCACAGAAGCACATCATAAGTGCGGGGGCAGTCAGCTTATGGCAATTGGGAGCCCTGCATCCCCCACCGGTCAAATTCCAACTCTTTAACTTAGTCCCAGTAAACAAGACATTATGAACCACCCTCCACGAGAACCCAACCAACCGCTGATCCAGGAAAGCATTGAAATTGGCCCCCAATACCCCCCCCCCAAGACAAACACGGCCGCTTAGATCCTACAGAGGGTCTAAGCCCCTTCGGGCAGAGGAGCAAAGTAAAGTCCTAACGGACCTGGCCCCAATAAGAAAATCCCCGTCCTTTTTATGCGCGCGTAAAAGGGCGTCACAAGCAACCCCTGGGGCTGAGCTACAGGTGTCGCTGTAAAGACCGATTCATACTTCCAAATTTCTCGAGCGATAAGGCGATCAATAACCATATCTGGTCAAAATATCTTTGCCGCCAGCGAGATTCACGGTCATCGCTCGGAGTTGAACATTGTTCAAATTTTCTCGCCAGCTCGAGGGATATCGCATCATTTCAAAGTTTCTGATTGGCTGATTGGTGGTGAACGACCTTCCTGAGCAAAAACTTTGGTCGAGTGACAACAATCTGACAATGGCTGATGCATTCAAGGAAAAATTGATAACAAGTATCCAGGGTTTTCCTGCACTTTACGATACTCGGAGATCAGACTACAAAGACGTAATAAAGAAGGGAAACAGTTGGGAAACTGTTGCTTTTCGAGTAGCATGTGGTGGTGAGGATATTGTTGAAGTAATTTGATCGTTCGAGGGGCCACATCTGCGTACATAAGCAAATCTGGGCAAGGTGCAATATGACATGTGTGGGACGAGTTCCACTAAAGTTACTGTGATACGTGTATGTAGGCCTACGCCTATATCAAATCCTGTCCTGGGCCTACACGTTGTGTACATGTATTACAGGTGCTAAGAAGGCCTGACATCATATAACCAGTTAAGGAACAATTCAGTTTATTATTAGATGGCAATTGGATTAAGGGCGAAGACCTCAGTTATCTTAGTAGACTAAACCCATCAAGAGAACTTACAGGAATTAGGCCTACATGTTTACTGGCAGTCCATGCAGGCTGTAGCATAAAGCAAAAGCCTGTGCAAGGGTAAGATTACAATAGGTTGGGCAGTACGTACCATGTTTTGTCCTTACTATACATACACTAGGCTCCAATACATAGCATTGCCTTTGGTATGTAGTATACTGGCTAGTGGCTAAAATAGTCTTGACACGTAATCTTGGCACATGCTAAGGGGGCCTAGTGGTAAAAAGTGTCAGTACAAACTGAAAATATATCCACCAACTGTAGCCTATTACATCACAGCCCATACTATTCACTTACACCAGGACCTGGAATCTCTAGTAATGTCAGTGCTGATACTTGCCTCAACAACTGGGTGGCCCTATGATGTTGAGCTGCTTGTTGGTCTTTCACTCTTTAGGCCTATTCCTCTTTTATCATCATGTTTAACAAAGTTTCTTGTAAGTTCTTGTTGACTCTAAATAATGGGAGAAGGTGGTAGACAGCAGTCTTTCTTGATAAAACTCAGTAGTGTATATATAACAGCAGGCGATTGCTTTATAAATGCATTAATATTTAAGAAAAAGCTATGAGAATCAAATATTGGTTGGTTAAAACCCCCATCCCCAGTACCATTACTGCTATTTACAAATAAAATTTTGTTCATATTTTTTGGATTTTCTGTGATTGCAGTAGAGCATTGTAAGAGGATGTGGAAAAATCTCAAGGACACTTACAGACAAGCAACTAATGCAGAACTTAAAAGGATGAAATCTGGAAGTGGTGCTACCTCAAAGAAACCCTAGAAGTTTATGGAGTTAATGAGCTTCTTGAAACCATTTGTGTCAACAGAATCTGGGTAATTGACTAAGTTTAACCTTTCAGAAACAGAAAATTGTATCTAGTAAGACGGGGTAGCCCCCCCCCCCCCTACAAGCCCCAGTCAATTTAATCTTTCATTTTTGTATACTTCATACCTTAGCTCAATGTGTTTATATACTTTTAACATGATTTATTGACTTGTGATTGACTCTTCAATCCAACAACAGAGCCTTCAAAATAAAATCTCGGGCTTATATTGACTGTACCAACCTTGAAGTTTGCACCCCTTGTGTAACATATTTATGTGGTACAAAGTGGTCCCAATTATTCCTACTATTTCCCCTTCTGTATGAACCGTCTAATTCATACAGAAGTAAATTACTGAAATGTTGAAAAAAAAAATGTAATTTTGTTTTACCCGTTTTTGCCGTACTTTCAGGTTTTCTTTTATTTATTTAAAAGATGTTTCCACTAGGCAGTTCACAAGAATAAAGTTAATGGAAATTGTTTTCTTTCACCCCTTCTTGCTATATGTTAGCTTTCATTTATGTATTTACAGTCATGTAAAACCTATGTCACAACCAATGCTAGTTTGAATGATGAAGATGGATAACCATGCGAAGGGGGAAGAAGGCAAGAGAAGAGATAAAAGTTGCAAAAGACTTCCAAAGAGGCACTCAGACACATAGTCAAGGGGGAAGTGGAGGAGTCCTGGACCCCTTCCCCCAAAATCCAACCCCAGGACAATTTTTGAGAACACAAAAAGTATTACCTTAACATATCTGCAACCCTTGAAAAAAATGTCACTCCCAGAGATACATTGCCCCCCCCCCCCCCCTTCAAGACCTAGTCTGGCTGCAGACATTCACATCCTATAGGATACCATTTTTATATATTTTGGTATAAAATCCTGCAGCCCTTTGGGTTAATTAACAACATTATTTTAAAATAGACTCTTAAAGATTAATACTGCACGGTCATCTTGTAAACCGCAACATCACACCTGCTTGCTTCGAGCTTACTATTGAAGGAAATGTGATAACTTCATTTAATATGATGAAAACTGAACATAGGATCTGAATGAAAACTTCACCAGAATGACCAGATTTAATCATATTTAACATATCCAAACCCTGACTTTTGAAAAATGAAACTCACTTTATCTGCGTGCACTGAAATAAGAAAGGTGCTCTGGGACTATTATGTAACAGGTAGAAAGCCAAATGTGTAGGTTCAAACTTTACCATAACAAAGTTATCATGAAGGAAGAGACATTCCCTTTGTAACTAAATCCTGAAATCACACTGATATTAATAAGCAATTGCATTCAAACTTGGAACAAATTTTATTAATCTGAAGTTACTGGTAGTGGTGAAGTAATGGAGAAAACCTAACATCTAACACAGTCAAATGAGATGATGAAACCTTTTGTTATTCCCATTTTACCCCAAAAAAGTTTCAACCATAACAAGTGAGAAGATCATAAAGGATCAAGTGATGTCTTTGCTTCCATGTTAAGTAACTCACTCCCAATCAGGTGAATAGTTTATTGATCTGGAATACTGACCCTGCCTCTGAAACAAATAACGCTTTAAGTTGTTTCTTGTGGCGCATGCATCACGGGTGTACATGTTACTTCCTGTTTGTGTTAAGTTTCTTAAAGCACATGCTGCGTCTCATTACTGTAATGAACATAATTTTCTGTTTGATTTAGGAGTCTGTAAATAGTTCTGCGTTTATGTTTTTGCCCGATCCGGTTTCAGTTTTTGTTTTGTATGTGCCGTTTCAATGCACTGAAAAGCACATCTCTGGGCCATTGTCCATCATTTGCTGGTGGACCGTCCTCATTCTCAGTGTCAATGAATCCAGATGAGCAGTACTGGTCGTTGTCTGGTGATTCACTGCAGTCCAAAACTCGAAGCCAGTTGTGCAGGCATATTGCTGCCTTGATGTAAAGCTCAACACTTTCAGTTGCTGCTATTATCGAACGCTTAAATATACGGCAGCGTGCCAAATGTGTTTTCAATGATCCGCCTCGCTTTCGACAACCTGTAGTTGAAAGTTTTCTTTTCATATTTCTCTCCTGTCATCGAACCTATATCTCGGCCAGGGAACGGTCTCATTAAGTAGTTCAGTGGGAAAGCCTCATCACCCACGAACACGAAAGGAAAAGGCTGGCTTTCAGATTCTGTGAGAGGACATGGTTTTGGTATATTCAATGATCCATTTTCCATTGCTGTACCCATCGGTGAGTTTGCAAAAATTCCACCATCGCTGTTTCTTCCTGCAACGCCAATATCAACCAGTGTGAAGCGATATTGGCCATCACACACCGCCATCAGAACAATGCTGTGCTGGTGTTTGTAATTGAAATAAGTAGATTCGGAAAGAGCAGGTGCCTGAATCACGACATGCTTCCCATCGATGGCCCCGATACAGTGGGGAAAATCCCAACGTTTGTCAAACCAATCTGCAATATTTAACCAGTCATCATGTCCTAGAACCTTCAGGACCTCTGGCTGTAGAACATCCCATATAGCTTGACATGTCTCCCTGACTAAAAACCTGAAATGAAATAGAGAACAAAAAGCTTGTAGGAAATGTCAGAGCTTTAAAAGAACTCCCCCCTCCATGTTCCCCTGTCTATTTTTCCTCGCTTGAATAAGATTGATGGACAGCTGAGATGCAAAAGCATTGCCAGACGCTAGTGGTAGGCCAGACATGACCCTGAACCAACTGTTTTTCCCCGTCCCTCTAGACCCCGGGCTAACAGAAACATATTTGCCACCCATATTTGGAGATATTGATGAGAAACCACGAACAGTTTCGAACCACTATCCATATTTTACAGCCGATTTTAATGACTGATTGAAGCAACAACATTCTCAACAGTTTGCAAGATTCACCTATGGCGGGAAAATGTCGGCGTGAAGTATGAATCAATTTTCGAACATAGCTTTATCGCGCGATACTGGAGTATGAACCGGTCTTAAGGCTTGGAATTAGACCAATTGAGGGGAAAATCCCGCCTCAAACAAGCAATAAAATATCTAAAGAGACACAAGTAGGAAATAATAAGCTCATCCCTCAAAGGCGGTAAAACTGGCCTAATAAATAAAGCGCGTATCTTTTCCTAAAAACAGTTAGGACCCAAACCCCATTCAATTTACTCAAACATACAACACTCCTGGCAACACGCGGTCAGTTCTCCCTGACCAGATAAATTTAAAAACCGCCGAATTGAGGTCTTGAAAAACCGCCAGAAAATAGAAAAGGGAATACGTCACCGCATTGACAATTACAACCTTCCCTGTGAGCAACAAACTTCTGCTATTCCATAGACGGAGACGGAACAAAGCTTTTAGGAGCCTGTCCGTCCAATTACTCAGCACCGCCCGTCCCCCCCCCCCCCCCAAAGGACGACACCCCAGTAGTTTTAATACAGATATCACTCCACACAATATTAGCCGGTAGTTTCCTTCCCACAAATCCCCCAAATGTCAGCCCCTTAGTTTTACACAAATTGACCGTTCCGCCGGTGGCGCTCGTAAAAAGTTTGAAACAAACAAAGGACCCTCCCCCCCCCCTCCACTGGTCGAAATGCATGTGGCGTCGTCAGCATATTGCATAAGCTTGCCGACCTTACCCCCACTCCCCCGGGAGGGTCAAACCTCTGATATTCTGGCTTCTGGCAATGAGCCGGGCTAAATGCTCAATAAATGATACATACAAGGACGGGGACAGGGGGCAGTCCTGTCGGATTCTCCGAGAAATCGTGACCCTGTCACTTAGGCAACCATTAATAAACACACGATGGCAGATATTATTATACAAGATCTGAACCCATTTACAAAAGTTAACCCCAAATGCAAGCTTACGTAATACTTTAAAAAATTTCAGTTCACTTTGTCGCAGGCCTTTTCTTGGTCAATAGAAATCAAAGCACAATTAGATGGCCTAGTAGTAACCAAGTCAATTATGTCACGACAAAGGAACAAACTAGAGTGAATAGATCTTCCCAGCACGGAACACGTTTGATACTCAGTAATTAAGCCTGGACAAAACAATGACCAATCTCACCTGCACGACTTTAGCAAGGATCTTATAGTCGCAGGTGAATAGACTAATGGGTCTTCTACAGGCAGGGTTTAGGGGATCCCCACCTTTGGGTAGCCAGATGACAATGCCAGTCCTGTGAGAAGGGGACAGGAGCCCCCGAGCCGAAGAGATCCAAAAATTTACTATAAAACTCATACGGGAGGCCATCCACTCCCGGTGACTTATTGGAGGGCAACGCCCCAATAGTTCTCACAAGCTCAATGGGGTCCCCGAGCTGATCAGCCGAGGCATAATTCAGAATATTATGGGTAGTGCTAAAAATGGACCCACTGGGGTCGCTGACGTAGCGAATCGCCTCTTCCTACGCACAGTGCCTCTCGCGCCCGAAGAAAAGGGATGAAGGTTCCTCATCAGCGTCGAGCGACCGAATGACCTCTCCCCTCCTCACCCCATCAAACAAGTCCTCCAACGTTGTAAGGTGTCAAGGCGGGCCCGCCTCCAAATGGACACTGTGCCGAACAATCAGACGCTTCGCCCTGTCCTTAAAATTTTTCTGTTTGATTTAGCAGTCTGTAAATAATGTGCGTTTTTTTTTTTTTTTTTTTTTTTGTTGTTTTGTATGTGCCGTTTCACTGCACTTAATAAGCACAAAATTCTCCCACCGGTCAATTACTGAGGAAAATCCCGGTCTGAGATTCTGCCGTAAACGAAAGTGGTACTTAAAATCATTAATAACCACGTCCTGCAAAACAGAAACATTACACTTCCACACAACCCTCCCCCTGTCCGAAATGTCCCCCTGAGCAGTTAACAAAACGCGAACTGGCTTATGGTCGGAGAGTGAAAAATTGAGAACAAAAACCTTGGCGATTCCAAAACTGGACGGGATGCAGACTCGGTCCAAACGAGACCTAAGTCCCTTCCCCAGATGTTCCCAGGTAAACCCAGGGTCGGACGGGTGAGACACAGCCCAACAGTCCCAAACCCATCACTCCCGACAAAACACGAAGTGTTACTTGACGGCCAAGTCCTTTCGATAGAATGGGAAACACAGTTAAAATCCACAGCAAGGATGACAGGTTCCACCCCACGAGAAAAAATAAACAGCTCGCCAAAAAAGCCACCCTCTCCCGGGGCACATTGGGGGCATACACATTACGCACGCGAAAGGCGAGAGAGCCAGTAGGGGAAACCAAAACAGAAACGATGCGGCCACCCCTGTCCATCCTAACCTGGGAAACAGAACCCCTAAAGGAGGGACTAAAAAAAAAATCCACCCCACGAGATCTAGGCGAGCTGCTGAGAGAGGCGTTAAATAAGCCGCCCACTCCCTCTTAAAGAGAGACGCATCATTCTCATCAGTAAAGTAGGTCCCTTGTAAACAAACGATATCGTAATTAAAAATTTTGAAAAACTGAATAACACGCGATCTTTTGACGGGATCGCGTAACCCATTAACAAGTACTTAAACACAATGACGGAAAGGGGGAAAAGAATATTAGAATATCAGAATATTGTGTTCATTACAGTAATAAGCTACATATACAGATATTTACAAAACAATGTACAGAAAATAATACACACAGATATTTACAAGCCCCTTACATACCCACCCTATTACAAATTGACCACCAAACGGTTCCCCCTCACCGAAACGAGTGGACCCCATCGCCTACCGAACGCCGACCTTGGCAAACGAACGAAGTCGGACTCAACCCGCAGCCTTACCTCCGAATGATGAATGATGTAAACCACAGAAGGGGGGCCAGAGAGAAGTGCCAAATGGATAGAGAAAACAAAACCAAAGACAAAAGGGGGAAAATACCTCACCAATGCAAAAGTGCATATCACGTCTCAGAAAATATCCATACGAAACAATCGTTCAGTTCTGGTCTTCGTCGAGAGCGGACGTGTTTTCACGGAGCTCTCGTTGATCGTGCTGGATTTGGGTATTGTGGTCTGCTCTGTGGCAGCTTGCTTGTTTGTTGTACTTCACTACTGTATAGATTCGTCGTGCCCGTTTTGGAGTACGTGTTGAGAAACTTGGAAGTTTTTCTGTTTGTGACTGAACGTGCCCTAGAGCCACCCCGTAGCTGCTATGCCCGTGTGTAGGGATAGCAGCATTGTTAAGTTACGGAGTTTACGGTATGTGTGAATGTCACACCTCCGCAAGTGTTCAGTTTGTTAAAGAAAAATGGGGTAAAGGTGGAAGAAATAGAGATGTTGCAGGCACTTGAAGCCCGTAACATGTACGACCTGAAGTTCAGGTCCTTTAATGCCCTTCTGAAGGGAGTGTCTGCCTTAAAGGGAGTAGAAGGGCTAGGGCTGTGAACGTGTAGCATTTTAACTAAACGTTTAATCGCAAAAATTTGCGATCGTTTAGCGGTTAATCGCGATTAATTAACCTCACGAAGTCAACATGCTTACAACTATATTGTGTTCACGGCATTGGGGGTCGTTCATAACTTTTATTTCTAAAAGTCCCCTCAATTCACTGGCGAAGAGCCTAGAAGACGTATACAACTGTGAACTGCAAACACAGTACCTCTTTTGAAAAGTATAACTTTGAAATCTCATCATTGGAAGAAGACTTTTGTTCATATATTTTCTTTTTAAAAATCAAAGAACAGTCAATTGAACATTTCAATGAATTTTGATGAAAAGTCTGTCACAATAAATTGGAAGTACATTTTGTCTTTGTTTTTGTTAATCATTAGTTGCGAAAGAAACAAAAAGGCCACGCAGAAACTTCCGATTTTCACACGTTCACACGTTTTTAGGAACGCCCCTTTTTTGTGTTGGACGCATCCATCGTTTGTTTGTTGGAAGCGTGTCAAAAACAAAAGAAGTATGCTCCCAGTTTGCATCCAAAAAACGGGCCGTGGTAGTCATGTAACCCACCATTGTAAGTGAGGACCAACAATCAGTTGTAAGCACAATGTCATTGGCATCATACAGCTTTGCTTTGACTTGTAGGCGTTTGGCTTCATAAATGCTGTGTAGTCTAGCTGTTATTGTTTTTCTACAAGACACCTTGTAGTTCGGTTCCAGAGTAGACATTAAGCTTAAGAAACCACCCCCTTCACATAACACTCACAGGAAGACAGTCTTGGGCAACCATGACAGCAATGGCTTCGGTGATTTTATCTGCTCGATTTTCATCACATCTTTTTGTGGAGAATGATACTAGTTTGGGTTGGGAGGGCCCTGGCTGTGATAATTTTGCAGGATAACTCATTTTCAAGTGGTTCATCATGCTCCCAGTAGACCTATCGATGTATTTTAATTTGGCACTACATATGCGACATTTAGCAATCTTGTCAGCTTTATCAACATCGAAACAATCCCACACCACGCTTGTTTTTAGGTCCCATCCTGTACTACTTATATCGGATTTGATGCAAAGCAATTGCGGTTAAACTATTCTGCAACTGCCAGTGAACTCGGAACGTATTTATTACGACAGTAATTCCGTGCTCATCGCAAGTGAAACCGTACGTACGAAATCGAGACAATAAACATTGCACTCTTCATTACACTACGTAAGTACATGATATACGAACGCACGTGGTCGCTTGAGCACCGGATCGAACTAGTTCACTGTTGCCTGCATGGTCGACTCACGCAAAGTAAACAAGCAGTGTGCATTGTACTCAAAACTGTTAAGTGTTGCAATGACTACTCTGTGCAGCTTTTAAATACGCATTGAATGAATGTTGTAAGATGTAGGCCGCGCGGCACATCGAGGCTACAACACGGGTTGTACAACCTCCGTTCCGCAATCCGCGGGGAGTACTACGAGTTGCTCCGTTGTTTACCTCTAGGCTGCTTACAGCGCCGGTAAAGTTTACATAGGGAAATTCACAAGACCATCGATCTGTGTGAATTGTGTAGAAGGAAAGGTGGGCAAAAATTCATAAGACATTGAGAAGAATATCGGACGGAAAATGGGTTTTGCGATTAATCGCCAGTAGCTTTGAACTAAACGTTTATTCCACATGCGATCGTTTAGCGATTAATCGCTACACGGTCACAGCCCTAAGAAGGGCTCACCGTCAAGCCATATGATCGCTCTGTGGTGGTGACGGTGCTGTACCTGAACTTTTGAGGTTGAAGAGGGTCTGGTTGCGAGGGTTCTTACAGGCTTATGATATTCTGCGAAACGAAACGAAACAAATTAGTTAAGGCCACCCATGGAATAGGAAGCTATAACGGATAAGAGGAGGACAAAAATCAATCAGTCAAATTAGTCCTAGGTTTATGAACGTATTTTTTGCTCTGTTTCGCAAATTATCATTAGCGTGGTGGGCTATTGATACTCTGCGAAACGAAACAAAAATTAGTTTATGCGACCCATGGAATAGGAAGCTATAACGGATAAGAGGAGGACAAAAATCAATCGGTTAAAGTAGTCCTAGGTTTATGAACGTATTTTTTGCTCTGATTCGCAAATTATCATTAGCGTGGTGGGCTATTGATATTCTGCGAAACGAAACAAATTAGTTTAGGCTACCCATTGGATAAGAAACTATAACGGAGTTAAGGGGAGGACTAAAACCAACCGGTCAAAGAAGGCCTAGGCCTATGAACATATTTTTTTTTTTTTTTTTTTGCTCAGTTACGCAAAATAGCAATAGCGTGGTGGGGTAATGATAATCGGCGAAACGAAACGTAATAATTCTAGCCGCCTTCACACGGCGTACAGAGAATTCAGATCGGATTCTGATCTGATTTTAAATCCTTCCCATTAATCAGATCATTCTCTCTTTCTAATTATATTACATTTATGCTCAACAAAAACTTGTACATGTTTCAAAACTGTAGATCAAATATCGGGTAGACCTACTAATAAAAAAAATCATCTCCAAATTTGTAAGTTGTTTTCTATTTTTCATAAGAGTTTCACTGTATCTCTGTGGAATAATTATTTCTTTTAGTGCGCGTTCGTATTAGCTTCCTCTATTTTCAGGATCGCCAAGCAATCATTCCGAAATACAGGCAAACCTCTTTAATTGATGTATTGTATAAAGGCATGTGAATTGTGAGCCTGATAAAGGTTAACGTTTCCTGATACCTCTGCTATAATAAGTACAATACTCGACAAAAATACATGGGACAAACCCCGCTCCCCGTATCAATGTTGAAGTTTCAGGACGTCTTGGGCTGTTGCAACATTGAATGGGGAGGGGGGATGGTGATCCGTTCATTGCTAATTGTATTGCTTGTTTTGTCCCCGCATCATTTTTGTCGAGGATTGTAGGCTATATCTGACCTCTTATCCCATTGTAAAGAGATCGTTCTCCGCCGTAAAGTCCGTGATAATTCCGTTTCTAAGTTTTGGTGTAGGTGGATTGCTGCGCCCGTATATGCAAGAGTTTCCTACAACATCTTCAATTAGTACTGTGTGAAAAGTCTGTAAATAGGGTTTGATGACCGATTGAATTTTGTCCTCCCCTTACCCGCTATGTCAATTGCTTATGAAACAGATCGTAACTTCCACGGTAACGCTATTGTTTCATTTTGTTTCGCAAATTACAAAAACACCATTATCATGACGCTAGAATCCTATAGCAGTGTTTAGCCAGGAGCAGAAAACCCATAAATTACAATTTTATAGGTCAACCACAGATTCATTTCATTGCTGGTGGTCCCCCAGAGGTACTTCAGACTGAAGCCAGCTAAAAATATTACTCTAGGGTCAGCAGGTCACACCACATTCCTGCGCTGCATTGAATCGTAGTGCAGTGAAGAGTATACTGCTATTCACAGGGGGAACACCATTATTGAGTATACTGTACATATGACTGCATGGAATGGGAGCCTACAGTTGTCCATTTTGGGGTCAGCAGGTCACACCATATTCCTGTGCTGCACACAGACTTGTTATTGGTAACTTGAGGGTGAACACCATTGTTGAGTATCATTCCATTGCTACTTCTAGCACTACTGTTCAACTGCATGGAACAGGGAGCTATTGAACACTGTTACAGCATTTAGTAAGAATGTGTGTATCTGTCCAATATGTAACCACTCAGTGTTTGTTTGTGTTGTTCCTTGTACCGGTAGTGTAATGGTAACTAGAAAGATACATGGTCTTATAATTAATCTATGCGGCATGATATGCCTTTGATTTTTACAGTTAAAAAGTACATACCGCCTTGCTTTTTACAGAACTCAAGTAAAGCCTAGCGCTTGGACTGAAGTATACATTGAAAACAAGTATTCATCATTGATGGTTGACATTTGACAATTAAATGATGTATGTATTTGTACTATAATTGCATGTTCTTTTGAGCTTTAAAAATTGCATTGTTTTGTATACAGTATTATTATGACAACATCCTTGTATCCTTATATGAATGCAAATGTTCTTCTAATATAGGCCTATTACCTGATGTCCTGACTTCACTGAGTGTTGAAGTCAAGTTTGACTGGTTACACGGGTGCATTTCTCGAAGGAATATCACCACTACATGTTGATTATAAAGTTGAACATACACTTTGCAAGCATTTTTAGTGGGGACATATATGCGTAGGAAGTGACATACATTGTGTGACCTGCAAGATGTGAACCAAACAGGTTACGGGTACTAAATTTAAAAATGCAGTAAGAATGATGCTACTGAGAGGTGGCATATTTTGAACCACACTTAAGAATTTGTCATGGTGTGGGATTGGGCATCGGGGTCATGGGGAGGGGGTTAAGCTTGTAATTTACAGTACTGTATTTAAAGCATAGGCCCTTTTGCTTGCAAGTGAAATTGATGGCATGTTAACTTTGGGGAAAAAGTATTATTTTTGGCACAATGCTGAAGCACTTGGATCCCTTGCTAAAACTTGTCCCTGACTTCTCGTAGACCTGACTATACTGTATCACAAAAAATATTTGACAATCAGTTGGAACATTACACATTTTATGTAAGGTGGTTGGAAGGCATATGCCACAGAAGGACCTAACTATTACTATATTGAATAAATTTAGATGAAGGCAGACTATTTTCCATAATCACATTGAATTTACAACTAGACAGAGTCAATTTTACATGTTTGATTCTGCAATGTCACAAAACGTTTTCCTGAGCCTTGGTTGAAAAGGAAGAAACCTGCTATGCATCAGTGTAATATTTCCTCCAGATTCCTTAGATTAAAATTTGAAAATACCGCTCACTGAAAGTCAAAAGTCCAAAAAGTCAGTCGCAAATCCAGTTCAATCGGCCTTTGTTACAGTAGACCAGACATGCATGAGCAGCATTTGAAGTACAAAAGGGCAAGAAAAGAAAAAAAAGTGGTCAAAAATTTGGACGGTAAACCTATATCGATGGGGAGTCGGTCTCCAAAAAATGCAGTCAGTTCCCAAAGTCCCAAAATAGTCCCCCCCCCCCCCCCCACTGGAAATTATATGCCTATGATGAGGATACAACTCACACTGCAAGTTCAAGCTATTCTACCGTAAGTTAAACACATACGATTTTGAACAGCGTATATCATGTCAGCGTCAGTATACGTAGACATGCTGGATGTGGGGAGGGTTAGAAGTTGAATGCCGCCCAGCCTGACAGCCCTGATTATGGGCGTCCGAAGGTATGGTCAAGGGGGGGGGGGGTAATTGTTTTGATTTTTCATGAAAATTTTACATGACTTAAATGTTTTTATTTTTGTTAAAACAAACTTTTGAAAGAATTAGGGCACACTTAGGAGTTTTCAGTGTAGTTAAAAACATACCATGCTTTTTCCTGGTCCACCTGACAGTCCGGGACAAGTAAAAAGTTACTCGTGGAAGTACACTGCTCAGTGTCATCGCCCGCCAAGCAAGTATCCTAGGAAAGTCTCCACAAAGGCATATTAGAAGTGGACAAATAGATATGCATGCCGACAAATAGACTTAAAGAACAGCTAACCCGATGGAGTTAGTTAGGTGAGGTTTAACGACCCACTTTCTACTGTAACCAATTGGTTCAAGTCAAGCTCGGCACAGCCTTTTTTCCAGTTGTGGCTCACTGGCTTGTTTTCTCTTACTCCATTGCTAATGAGGAGCATCACGCACAACGGCTTGTCCGATGGACAAGTAATGAAAAAAGAATTTGCAGAGGCTAAATAATATCCTTCCCTTTCACTCTTCTTTTCCCCCTTCTATCCCTTTTTCTTTTGTTAAAAGCACCCCCCCCCCCACCCGGCAGATACACTACTGATGCTAGGAACAACTAGAGCATTGACCCTTGTTACCTTCAACACAAAGTGTGGGGTAAAAACTGGAAGGCTTAATTGGAAATAAATGTTCCCTTACTGTACCAGAATAACTGTGGACATTTATCCACTTGTGGTTTTTGTTCACAATAGTTTGTATCACTTTCAATGGCTTAAAACAGTGTCAGATGGTGACCTCTGCCAGCACAGGCAGGATTTCAGAGATTTTAAGTATACCTTAGGGAGGAGGTTGAAGCAAGTTCACGATTCTTTCTTGTCTGGTAAAATTAATGAAAGTGGAGGTGGACAATAACCAGAAAAGGGTAGCATTTGGAATTGAAGGTAGGTAGAAATGTGTGGGATAAAAAAAAAAACAAATTCATGGAAAGCTAATTCTTAATTGTTTAATTACAGCAAAGGATATAAAAGTCAAGAAATGGTGGTAGAGAAAGCGTCTTTATTTGTATTCCTGTGCTTTTTTCTCCAAAAATGCTATCCTGGAAAGGAGGGAGCAGGGGCCTCAGAATGTGAAGGAATATGGCAAGAAGGGAAATAGTTAGGTCTGAATTCGCTACTTATAAGGGACCTCATTTAATATGTACACACCATGCCAATAAACTTACTTCCGTAATAGTTATAGCATGTCCTTGCTTCTGCAAGAATGAATAAATAGCTATGGCTGAAAATTTGTAGTGAATGTGATGTATGTAGGACCCTATTCCTAGAAGAAAATTCCCATAGAGCCCCATACAAAAAACCAATAGAATTTAATGGGATCCCACAGAAGGAATGGGATCCCGTACAAAATGCCCCAATTTCCAGACCTGGACTCCTATGGGATCCCATACAGCTTGCAGTCCCACTGACTTCTGGATTTCCCATTCATTTTTATCCCATCAGTGTCTCAATTCCAGACCATACAGTAGCTTTGAATTTTAATGGGGTTTAATGGGATCCTATTTCTTTTATGGGACTTTATGGGAATTTTCTCCTGAGTTTGTATTCTGGGGACTAGCGGTTTTAAAAGAATTCTCCATTACTTTACTGAAAACAGTCAGACAGATCCATACTTGACACTTTCTACATCTAATTAAATTATGGTCCATGCTCTTACTTGCTGTGGCGTAGGAAAGCAGGCCCATGAGCCAACCAGCAACTGGAAAAAAGGGCAAAGCTGCATCTAATTACTTACATATTTGTTAATTGTACCAAATTTTTAAGGATAAACTTGGGGCAACCTGAGGGCTTTCCCTCTTTGGTTAAAACATCTACTCTGAAATAAAGCATTACTTATCAGTGTTTTAAAACACAGATGTATGTTTTGAGTCATATTTTTATTTTGACAGTACACAGTTTTTGCTCTGCTGTAACTGTTTCATTATAAGTCATACACAACAATACTGTAGCTGTGTCATGGTAGCTCTTCCCAAAGGTGGTACACATCACTTGAAAATTTTAGGTTCAAGTTTGGGTAACAATTAAAACTCGATCATTCATGGGCTTCATTCGTGTACATCCTCTGGGCAAACCTATCAAGCTACTCTCCTTGGGATTATATTAGGTTAGACGAGGTTAGACGAGCCCAGTTTCCAACCTATTGGTTCAAGTCGGCCACTGCCCTTTTCCCTTTACTTGAGATCACTTACCATAAAAGTTAATGATCCTCAAATCCTTGTTTTATAAGTATGAAAAATTCCGACCCACTGGAAAATAATTTAATAAATGCTTTTCCATCACTACTGTATGTTTTGATGATTTTATTTTCTATTTTACTCATTGCTGTTTTTTTTATCTTTGTATGACACTTTGAGATGTTTTACATGTAATGAGTCTATAGAATAAATTTACATTACACCTATATTACAAAAGAAAGCTGACAAAAAACTACTGTAGAAATAGCCTACATAAAAAATAGAAATTCCTTTAAAGAACTTGAAGAAAGGAGAATAAGAAAAGACTTTATGGTTTATTGAGTTCATAAGTGCTGGGGTCGAAATTATATCAGAAGGGTACAATGGAAAACAAATTTGAGAGTAAAGAACTGGGATTGCTTGTATCATTTTGGCAAGGAGGGATGCATGGTTCCAAGCTGACTGCAGGGGAAGCATTGTTCGAATGGGGAGGGAACAAGCGGTATGGATCATTCAAATGTGAGCAATTGGGATTTAAATGAGGACCCGACAAGGGCCATAAGAGGAACACAAGGCGGCAGACAGATTGCACTGTGGAAAAACAAATCTGTAGAAGAGAACTACGAAGAGAGGCAGGATTCTGGGGTGTCACCATGACCAGTCACCCTAGCCCCGGCAGATGCATGCTTACAGACAAAGATTGAATCATTTTCAGTCCCCCCATTTTCTCAATTGACTAGCTGTAGAAAAGCTCAGAAGCATTTACACTTTACTGAAAATGTAGCCGATTTCACTGTAAGCCTGTTTGAAGTAAATACATGTAAGTAATTCACAGCAGTTTCTACAATACTTGGATTATATTTGTAGTTCTATAGGTACAGTAAAGAGGCAAAGAAAATAGTACATGGTATGAAACACAGAAAATGCTACAGCCCTAACTTCTAAGTTTAAACCATGTAATTGTTTCAACTGACAAAACTCACTGCTTTCATGTGTATGCACTCCCCGATTTTCTTCAAAGAAGAGTAAAGACTGGGAATTTATATCATACCACTACAATTCTTTGCACACACACAATAAAGGGTACATGGCAAGTTGTAAAGTATTTAGCCTACTGCTTTGTTTCTTGAAATAGTGAACCAAGAGTTTTATTATCAAGTTTATTGGTTATTGTACACTGCTATGCCATGACAGCCTAATACTGTATACACAGCTCACAAAAAAGAATTTTGTTCACCAACATGAGCTCTAGGTTTCAATGAAAGGTCAGCAGGCTGGTGACTTCTTCAACAGAGGGATGGTGTGCAGCCATAATGGTTGATATAATGGTGACAGGGCACCATCAATCAAACTTGGATTACACCTTTTCCCATTCTGACATTTCTGGAGCAGGTATGGCAAGAATATATAGAAATACAAGACCAGTGTTTATTGTTTCAAGTAGGATTTTTGACAGGGGAGTTCCCAAGAGAGGAAGATGACAGCAGAAATATTTCCCGATAAAACATAGGTTTTGTCGGGTCTTTTGGGCTAAATTTGACCATGAATTCTAGCGGCATGATATTCATGATATTTTAATGAAATTTTGCGAAACAGAGCAAGAAATATGTTCATAGGCCTAGGCCTACCTACTTTGACCGATTGATTTTTGTCCTCCTCTTTCCGTTATAGCTTCCTATTCCATGGGTGGCATAAACTAATTTGTTTCGTTTCGCAGTATATCAATAGCCCACCACGCTAATGATAATTTGCGAAACAGAGCAAAAAATACGTTCATAAACCTAGGACTTCTTTCACCGATTGATTTTTGTCCTCCTCTTATCCGTTATAGCTTCCTATTCCATGGGTGGCATAAACTAATTTGTTTCGTTTCGTTTCGCAGAATATCAATAGCCCACCACGCTAATGGTAATTTGCGAAACAGAGCAAAAAATGCGTTCATAAACCTAGGACTACTTTGACCGATTGATTTGTTTCGTTTCGCAGAATATCATAAGCCGTTCTTGCACAATACAGGACTGTTTCTGATATGCAGTGGTGTGCCTATGCTGAAGGTGAGATGAAGGGCATACTCAATGGAAAGAGGCAGTTCCGTATCGTACTGAAAAAAGATATTCCGTCCTTTCTGTTCATAGGGGGGGTCCAAAGCCCACATTCGTTATCTGGGACAGCCTCGTACTTGTTTTAAGTGTGGGAAGGAGGGACACGAAGCCAAGTCGTGTCCCAATAGGCGCTGTAGCACATGCCTGCAGTTGGGGCACGGCAAGGCAGTGTGTCCCAACGAGGTACGGTGCAATCTCTGCGGGGAGGAGGGACATATGTTCAATGACTGCCCTACATCGTACTCTGTTCGTACCAGTGCTGATGTGGAGTCGGCATCTGAACCCTCGCAAGCAGGCCCAGAATATTCTCCTCAGGAATTGGAGGAGGCAGCAAATGAGGTGGAACTGGACTTCCTTGCCTCCAAGCAGTGGGGGGGGGTCTGGGGATCCTGAGGCAGGCACTACGCCATACTTACCAAAGGCACCCAGGGAGGCTGAAATGATGAAAGTAGAGGAACTTCAGCTCTCCTCGGACTTGTTCAGTTTTAAGAGGTCAGCCTCTGAAGATGTATCAGACCGGATAGCCCATCAGTCTGGGACGCCTGTACCGAGCAGGATAAAATACATGTTGAAAAACTCTGTATCGTGCTGCACTACGAACTGTTGATGAACCGAAAAGAAGTGGTTTAGCCATTCCTTGGGAGTATTACACGAAGGCTTATATGCCTTCCACGGGCGTGGCATGGGACGAAAATTTCCCATACTCTGAAAATTGCTTCAAAGACTCAACACATGAAAACCACCCGCTCTCCTCCGTAACAATTTTGCATTTCATCGCTATTTCCCGGGCTTGCACTTCCATCCGAGACGATTGTTAACCTTCTTGTGCCCATCGCCATCTGGAAGCGCGGCGGGGCCTTCCTCTTCTCACTTCTAGCAGGCACCGTTGACCAGGTAGCATCCTCAACAGAAACGCTTACTCCGACCAGTCCAAACTTTCACCTAGGGCGGAGTCCACCAGGGCGGCTCCCTCGTGGACCACAGCTTCAGTCACGACGACAGAAGGCTCCTGTACAGGCGTATCCGAACTGCCGGGCACCGTGTCTGGGCAAGTTGCGGGTCCTCAGCAGGCAGAGTGGGGGCGATCACGTCCGAGTCTTTGTTGTCCAGCGGAGAAACGTCGTCCACAGGGGTGTCAAAAAAAGACTTTGCCCGGCTTCCTGGGTCTCGGGGACCTCCATAACAACTTCCTCTACCTCTGGCTGAGAGACCACTTCTGGCCGAACTTTGTTGGCGAAAGAAGCTCGTTAAGGCCTCCTACTTACAATCCCTGGCCACGTGGCCCAGCTTCCTGCAGTTGTAGCACCGTATGGAAACACAGCGTCTGCAAAGTGCCCAGGCTTCCCCCAACGTAGACAGGTCTTCGGATGACCGAAGTATCTCACCAAGCAGCTCCTTCCAGCTACCCTGATGGCTGATGGAATGTTCCTTTCTAGGAAAATCTTAAACTGCCTTTTCCCATCCAGAACCTTGGAATGATCGGAGTAGTACAAACGTCTACTGTCCACAACCTTGCCATAGGCAGATAGGGGAAGACGCACAACTTCGTCCTCTACCTCAACTGGAACAAAGACCGTACGAATCTGTCTCCACATTGTCAAGCTGCTTAAATTTGGCCTGGAAACGTCAATGATTGCACTGCTACAAGATCTTCGTCAACTCTTATTCCTTCATCTTTCAACAGATCAAAAACACCTGTGGTCGTAGGATTGCTCCCAAGAAGCAACAGAAGAGTACAATCCCGCTTGAGTCGTGCTTTTTGTGTGCATTGAAACGGCACATACAAACAAAAAGAAAAACTCAAACTGTTTATTTACTAACTGCTAAATCAAACAAAAAAGCATGTTCATAACAGTAGTAGAGCTATATATGCAGATATTTTTTGTAAATATGTCCATTACAGTAATAAAGCTATATTTGCCCCCGTATTGGATGCACAAAGTGGGAGAGTGTACCTCATGTGTTTTGGCGGTGTGATTTTGTGGCTCTCCTGTGGGAATGGTTTCAAGTCCTGGCCGATCGCCTCACGTTTTCCAACAGCTGGGCGGTCGGTCAGGACTATGCACTGTATGGTCTTTCGCCCCCGCCTTGCAATGCGAGTGTTTGGGGATACTTACCTTTGTCTCGGCTTCCGTGAAGCTTGCTATATGGAGAGACCGGTGCAATATTGGATTTAGGGGAAAGGGCGGCACGGCTGACGTCCTCCTGTCATCGGTAAAAGCGGAGGTTAAGGTGAGGGTGGAGGCTGACTTCGTTCGTTTGCCAAGTTCGACGTTCAGCAGACGCTGGGGTCCGCTTGTTTTGGTGCGGGCTGACGGGGTTATAGTTAACTTGTAATATTATCTTTACATAGTTTTGTGTAAATAGCTCGAGTATTGCGGGGGCGGGATGGGATTGGCCCATGTAATTGGGTATGTAAATAGTCATAGTTCTATTATTGCAATGAACTGTTTGATTAAGCAGTTTGTAAATAGTTTGCATCTATGTTTCCGCCTGGTCTGGTTTGAGTTTTGTTTTTTTTTGTTTGCATGTGCCGTTTCAATGCACTGAAAAGAACACTTCTCGTTTGCCAAGGTCGGCGTTCGGTAGGCGATGGGGTCCACTCGTTTCGGTGAGGGGGAATCGTGTGGTGGTCAATTTGTAATAGGGTGGGTCAGTAAGGTGCTTGTAAATAGTTGTGAATAGTATGTAAATATCTGTGTGTATAGCTTCGTTACTGTAGTGGACATAATTTTCTGTCCATAGTTTTGTAAATATATGTATAGATAGCTTATTACTGTAATGAACATAATTTTCTGTTTGATTTAGGAGTGTGTAAATAGTTTTGCGTTTATGTTTTCGCCCGATCCGGTTTCAGTTTTTGCTTTTGTTTTGTATGTGCCGTTTCAATGCACTTAAAAAGCCATTGGCCAGTGGATGGAAGCGGAAATTTAGACCACCAGTTGTCTTCGATCTTTTTCTGTCTTTTTCTTTTCTCGTTTTTGCTTTAAAACTTCCATTTCGTGTTACGTGGCACTATATTGTTTAAAAGTCAATCCAGGGTACTTACGAAGTATCTTTATTTGTGGAGGATTTGCATCCTTTGGAATTCAATCGAGTGACGCTATGGAGTATGTGCTTGGTATATGGGAAACTTCATCTCGGACAACTCTGAGGATTACAACAGCCTCTTTTATATCACGGAACTTCGAATTGCTCTCGAAAGAAGCAGTGACACCTCTCCTGGTCCAGATGATGTGCACTATCAGTTCCTCAAACACCTACCAGATACCTCCTTAAAGGTGTTGTTAGATATTTTCAACGGTATTTGGATAAATGGCAACTTTCCGGCTGCTTGGCGGGAAGCAACCACCATTCCCATCGCCAAGCCGGGCAAGGACCAGACAAATGCTTCAAACTACCGCCCTATTTCTTTAACTAGTGACCTGGGCAAGACGTTTGAACGATAGATTAATATCCGTCTGGTTTGGTTCATAGAGACCAACAATCTCATAACTAGTTCCCAAAGTGGCTTCTGACGTGGCCGCAGTACAACTGATCAACTAGTGCGACTACAGTAAACAATTCGTGATGGCTTTGACCGCGGACACCATGTGGTATCGGTATTCTTCGACCTGGAAAAGGCAAACGATACGACCTGGAAGTACGGCATTCTCAAGGATTTACACGGTGTAGGTCTGAGGGGTGGAATGCCGCTTTTCATCGAAAACTTCCTCAAAGATCGTGTGTTCAGTGTTCGTGTGGGTAGCGTGTTTTCAGAGCTTCATAACCAGGAGATGGGGGTTCCTCAAGGCAGCATACTGTCAGTTACTCTTTTTATGTTGAAAATCAACAGCATCGCCAATGTGGTGAACATCGGGATTGAAAAGTCTTTGTTCGTTGATGACTTCTCTATAACCTGTTCCTCAAGGAACATAAGATCGATAGAGAGGCAAATGCAAAACTGTCTTTTTCACGGACAAAGACCGTTTGTGTGCTTTTTTGCAACCAAAGAGGTGCACATTGCGACCCCTACTTGAACTTAAACGGTGTTCGAATTCCTTGGCCTTGTACTCGACAGTAAGCTCAACTTAAAGCGAAAGTGTCGGGGAGCACTCAACCTGTTGAACACAGGTAGTAAGAAATACTTACCAAAGCAAAATTCTAAGGCAAAAATGCCAAAAACCGCATCTCGTTCTCAAAGGAAAAATGAATGCTTACACACTGAGCCTAACGTAAGGCCTAACGTTACTAACAGTAACGTTATGCGGAAGCCACCGGCCAACGATCCTAGCCTGACAAATGAAACAGAAAATGTTCACTCCAGACTGGACAGGCTAGATAATTTATTGTCACGGGTGATTCAGGCTATCCCCAAGCAGGGAGATAAAGCTCTCAAGCCTCAGGCTACTAGGCCTGCTATGAGGAGTCATTACCAGCAGACCTCGATGAGGCTATGGACTATGAGACAGTTGATTTTGACATTTAGGGGGATAAACCCACCTCAAACATAGTACTACCAGCTATCGCAGCAAAATTTGCTGTGCCCTCCGATGTTCGTGAACCTGTGGATGAGGAGATAGCTAAGTCTGTCAGGTACATGCTAGAGCACAAGCTTGAAACACAAGCCCTCGAGGACTCTGCGGCAAGGTATCCGCCTCCTAGCAATTGCATCCTCGTAGACTCACCAAAGGTAAATCCAAGTGTATGGGATAACGTATCCACCGCAGCGAAAACAAGTGATTTAAAACTTCAGGAAATTCAGAAGTTCTTGATCAGGGGGCTCAATGCCTTCATGCGGACACTTTCGTCAGATGGTATTTAAGAACAAGATACTCTGGCGTTGTTATGCAATGCAAACTTTGAAGTGAACTGTCTCAGAAAAGACCTTTTCAAACCATACCTCAATGCTCGTTACACCCATTTATGTAAACCTTCAAATCCAGTCACCAAGTTATTCTTTGGAGATGACCGAGTAAACAGGTTAAGGAACTTAAAGATGGGCAGAAGGCCACAGAGACTGCAATCACACCCTTATAGAGGCTACAGGCCAAGTTCTAGAGGAACGTACACTAAACATGCTTACCGTGATGCTGTCTGGGTGTCCAGGTTAAGTGCATGGACCAGCAGCAACAGCTCATTCCAGGGCTTTTTTAGGCCAAAGCCAGGGGCGAAGAGCTCACCTGCCAAGAATAGGGCACCCCCCGGCCAAGGACAAGTCGTATCAGAAGCAGCCTCAGCCCCAGGCACAGGGGAAACACTAGACTCTGAAACTTAGGGTTAGGCCTGGTTTCATCTGAAATGCACTTAGAATCACAACCAGCAGTTGGAGGTCGACTGAAGCTATTTTAGAAAAACTGGTGCAAGATCACATCAGACCCCTTCATTTTAAATGCAGTTAAAGGCTTTAAAATTGAGGTGAGACATTCTGACCCACCAAAGAACACAGGATCCTTCCATGCTTAAACGAGGGCCTAAAGAGGAAATGCAGATTACTGAAGAAATACAGAAACTGTATAAAAAGCAAGTGATTGGGGATTTCCTTTCAAATGCTTTTACTAGACCAAAGAAAAATGGTGGTACTCGTCTGATCCTTGACCTATTAGAATTTAATAAATATCTGTCTTACAAACATGTTAAAATGGATAATACACCAACTCAGCTTATTTCACAAAACTGTTACCCAACCCCAGTCGATCTGAAAGATGCTTACTATTCTCTAGCTATCCATGAAAACTATAGGAAGTACCTAAAGTTTGAATGGCAAAAGCAATTCTGGCAGTTTAAAGCCTTACCTAATGGGCTCAGCAATGCACCCAGGCTGTTTACAAAACTCCTAAAGCCCCTGCTGTCAAATTTAAGACAGCAAGGTCATATAGTCATTGGCTACCTTGAGGATACTCTGATCATCCCAAATTCAGAAGCACAGGCCAAAGTGGCCACCAATGCTACAACCCAAAGCCTTACTCAGCTTGGCTTCATTATCCATCCACAAAAGTCGTTTCTTACACCAACTCAAGAAATTCAATTCCTGGGTTTCATTTTGAACACTAGAAACATGACCATCAAACTCCCAAAGAAAAAAGATTGCTACAGGCTATGAACCCCACTATAAGATAGGTGGCAATGGTTGTGTGGAAACTTAGTTGCTGCTTTCCCAGCAGTTCCACATGGACAATTGTGTTATAGGTCCCTTGAGAAGGACAAAACCCAGGCATTGAAAGCAAACAAGGGACACTTTGATAGAAAAATGAAACTATCTCTGGGTGCTAAGTGGTAGATATCGGAAATTGATTCGGCCTCTAAGGCAATAACACATCCCAACCCTATTCTAGAACTACGCACCGACGCAAGTGGAATTGGTGTGCCACAGACATGAAAACCCTCACTGGGGGTAGATGAAATGCTTCTGAGTTAAGGGTAGCTGCAGACAATAAGATGAACTACCTAGAAATACTTCAAGCAAGTATGGGTATTGAATTTTTTTTTTTTTTTTCTTGCTTTTTAAGTGCATTAAAACGGCACGTACAACAGAAACAAAACTCAAACCGGATCGGGCAGAAACAGAAATGCAAACTATTTACAAACTGCTAAATCAAACAGAAAATTATGTTCATTACAGTAATAAAGCTATATATACAGATATTTGCTATATATATATATATATATTTATATATATATGTTTTCAAAACTGTGTACAGAAAAAAATGTCATTACAGTAATAAAACTATACATACATACATACACCACACGGTTCCCCCTCACCGAAACGAGTGGACTCCATCGCCTACCGAACGCCGACCTTGGTAAACGAACGAAGTCGGACGCAACCCTCAGCCTCACCGACGCCAGGACGACGTCCGCAGGCTTCCCTATCCCCCTTAAAACAATGTTACATCGGTCTCTCTTTATGGAGGCCGAAGCAAAGTTAAGTATGCCCTGAACACTCGTATTGCAAAGCGGGGCTGAAAGACCATACAAGGCATAGTCCTGGCCGACCGCCCATGTGTTGCACAAGTCAAGCGATCAGTCAGGACTTGGGACCATTCCCAGAAGAGGGCCACAAATTCACAGTGCCAAAACACGGGCACTCTCCCACTTTGTGCATCCAGTGCGTGGGCAAATGCCATCTCCAAGACGCCACCGAAGACGCTTGAGATTAGTTATAATAGCATCATGTGCGATTCGCCACAACAGGTCTCGCCTGCGGTAATCATTCTAATGATCTGCTGTGGACTACACGCCACACTTCCGACCCTGAAGCATAGTGGTTGGATTGGACCTGGCCGACCAATTCTTCGAAAAAGCCCGGTATAGATCCCTTCCACTTAACTGTGAAACATCCCCAAGTTTGGACATAATAAGGAATGTTTCTCTCACTTGACTGTATGCACTGTTACTAAACAAGGACGGAAAGAACCGACGGAATGATTATCCCCCCCCCCCCCCCCTAATAACGGACAAAATAGGCAAAAGGCATTCTACTGTCTACAACACGATAAACACACTTGGTCAGGAGAAAACGGAGTTTGGAAGGAGAATGCACAAGGCCCAACCCACCACACCGAACATCCTGATACACCATCCCTCTTCTTACGAGCTCCGTCTTCCCTGACCATAAAAACCTAAACACAGCCCTCTCGAGACGCAACAGGACACCCTTTGGAGCAGCCAGAACAGTGCCTGGATACCACAAAAGGGGATAAATAAAACGATTGATAACTGTCACCTTTCCGAACAGGCTATTGTGGCGCTCGCCGAAGTCCTTCAACCTAGTTTCCACCAGGTCCACTTTCTCATTTCAGGTATCTCGGTTGGCCCAAAACCAAACCATATGCCATTGATGCTTATGGCGTCATCTACCCATGATGCAGCGAAGGGGAGTCTTTTTGACCGCCACTTACCAAGGCGAAGTGCTTTGGTCTTATTGGGATTCAGTCTGGCACCTGCGGCTCTTTGAAACTTAGACAACGTGCCAGTAAGGTCCTTGAAGGAAGCTAGGTCGGAGACTACGCATGTGACGTCATCAGTATACTGAAGGCACTTAACTTCAACACCACCGGGAATGTGAAATGGTTGAAACAAAGGCTCTACTTGAAAGACTCTTGCTAGTGATTCACTAAACAATACGGAGGTGAGGCTGAGGGTTGAGTCCGACTCCGTTCGTTTGCCAAGTTCGGCGTTCGGTAGGCGATGGGGTCCACTCGTTTCGGTGAGGGGGGACCGTGTGGTGGTCAACTTGTAATAGGGTGGGTCTGTAAGCTTTATGTATAGCTTTATTACTGTAATGAACATAATTTTCTGTACATAGTTTTGTAAATATTTGTACATATAGCTTATTACTGTAATGAACACAATTTTCTGTTTGATTTAGCAATCTGTAAATAGTTTGCGTTTATGTTTTTGCCCGATCCGGTTTCAGTTTTTGTTTTTGTTTTGCATGTGCCGTTTCAATGCACTTAAAAAGCACTAAACAATACGCATAGTAATGGTGACAGGGGGGCCCCCTGCCGTACGCCACGTTGGACACTGAAGGGTTCTGAAGGTAGGCTATTAACGATAACACGACTGTTTACACTATTATACAATAAGGAGGTCCATTTAACAAAAACTGGATTCAAACAAAACTTCAAAATTTTAAAGAGGAATCCATGATCAACCATGTCGAAGGCCTTCTCCTGATCGAGGGAGACAAGCGTACATGGAAGATCACGGTCCGTCACGTATTCAACCAAGTCCCGCACCACCCAGAGATTCTGCTGAATACCGGTCCCCGCACCGCACAAGTCTGAAAGGACCCTACAAGATCTGGCATAACTGTGCCTAGCCTGTTGCGAAGGGCTTTCGCCAGAATCTTGTAATCTACATTTAACAAGATTGGCCGTTTGTTTTTCGGTTTGAGGGGGTCTCCTGACTTAGGCAGCAAAGTTATTATGCCTGTGCGCTGCGAGTGGCTCAATGAGCCAGCGAGGAAGGCAGAGACGAACACAGCTGCTTATAAAAGTTTTAATACTCTTCTACAATGTCGAGAGGGTCCTTATGTACCACACCATGGGCGTCACGGAGAGCTTTTATACTTCGATCGATGGCATACTTTGTGACGTCCCGGTAGAACTTAATGGTTGGTTTCTCCTCCGCCTCCACCCAATGCACACGAGCACGAACCCGGGCCCCGTGTAGTTTTTTATCAAGATACTGTTGGATTGCATGAAGTGCGGAGGGGTCCCCGTTCCTCTCCCTAGAGCAAAGTGAAAGGAACCCCTCCCTTCTTCGACGAGCTCTTGCTACACAGTATTCCACTGTAAAACGTTTGATGCGGGTCTTTACATCATCCCACCGCTCTAAATCTGTTGAAAAGGCCGGCCTCAAAGTTCGCCACCCTTCGTATCTGGCCTTAAAATCTTTGCTACATTCAGCGTCCGTTAGAATATCTGTGTTCATTTTCCAGAAACCCCCTCCCTACTGGCCATGACTCTGGGGATTGGGATGAGACAGTAACTGCATCATGGTCCGAAATTGGACATGCCACAACTTCGCAATCACTTGGTGACAGAGCCGTTGGAGCGTACACCCGGTCCAACCTTGAGGCGTCCGTGCCATCAGGGCGGTGCCAAGTAAACACGGACAAGCCAGGATGCTGCACTCTCCAAACGTCAACCACATCGTGATTCTTGTGAACATGTCCAACTCCACCATACCCACACTACAGCTTGAAGATGTGAAGGTGGACATTCGATCAAACCTTGTGTCAGGGACACAGTTGAAGTCTCCAGATAGGATACAAGGGGCACAGCCAGGAACGATGGATGGCTGGTTAGCAAAAAAAATCCTTCTGTCTGTAGGTTGGTTAGGGGCATAAACGATACATAAGAAGTTCCCACAAGGATGTTTGATGGTGAGGCATACCAACCGGCCCTCATCATCATGATCAACCTTTCCGACTAGGGAAGTCCATCTCGGAGAAACTGAAAGGAAGCGTACAAACCCCCACCCCTTGGAGGAAAACGAAGTCCACACCTAATGATTTACAAAATTGGAATATTCTGGACCGCTTCCGACAGTCCCTCATGCCGTTAACATTCAGGGTCATGAGGGACAGTCGGGACCATTCATGAAATGTGGAGTGTGAAATTACAAAACGGTCTCTGACCTGGCCTTTTTATTACATGGATCTGGTGCTGGTGGCACAGAAGGACTAACTCCCCCTCCCCGGTCGGACACCTCCCCTGAGGCCGACCTTTTCAACTTGGGCTCAAGTTCAACGGCCTCACACAAATCAAACCAGCCCTCCCCAGATGGTGGGTCCTTTGGTGGAGGCTCTGAGGCAGGTACTCCCACATCTGACATGTCAGTTGAAGGTCATTCTCCACTGTCAGTATTCCAGCCTCCCCAGGAGCTGGTGCGGATTGTGCCTCAGGTACTGATGTGGAGGGTTGGGAAGGGTGTAATGAATTGGGAATTCGCCTGGTTTGCAGTCGGCGCATATGCAGTGATCCCTTTGTATTGTAAATGAGTGAGTCCTGCTTGCACCTGCTTTAGGTTAGGTCAAGCCTCTGTTGTGGCTAGGGACAATAGGTCACTATAAAGGGTGAATCTTAACACGTGTCCAGGCTCAGTTCTTACCTAGATGCCTAGCTGGGCGTACAGTATATTCCCTTGTTGTATATTTTAAAGAGGAGTGTGTGACACTGTATCTTCTACAGAGCCTGACGTTAAGGGTGTGTCCCTTGTGTTGCGAAATGATGACCCAAAGAGGTATGTAATTGTTCCGTTAACTGCAGAACTAAAACTAGTGTGTTTGTGAAATGCTAATGGTTTGCGAGTTCAAATTCACATAGTTGTCACAGGGAGTTGGCAAAGTTATCCTCAATATTTGGAACGGCATTGCTGTTATATATCTACAAATTGCAGTTTGCAAGGTATGTGGTTAGGCGGAAATAGTGTATCTCGTGTTTTGATGTGAAGTTTATTTTTGTAAGAATTTATCTATTTTTCTAGTTTGTAATTGATATATTGATCTATTTTTGTATTTTGTAGTTTCACGGATTTTGACGGAATTTGAGGCAATTTAAGAGTGCATGGAAATAATCACGGAATAAAGGAAATAAGAGTTGGAATTAAATTGTATGAAGGATCACCAATTACAACTAGCCTAATATATTTACTGCACTGGATATTCCTGTCGAGCCTTTGGTGTTGTCATTTTTGTGAACTTTTTGCGGGTCCTTTCACAAACGGCTATAAAGGGCCTACCTCAGGGTTCCCACAGACCACCTCACATCCCTTAGAAGCTAGGAACTCTTGTTCCACCTGATGTGCCACCTCATCAGGCGTGGGGGACCTGGGTTCCTCCACCATTGGTTCAGGGTCTGAAGACGAGGGTTCACTTGCCGGCTCCACATCTGCACTTGCACGCGCAGAGTACGATGTGGGGCAGGCACCAGAGACATGTCCCTCCTCCCCACACAGGTTACACCGCACCTGATTGGGACATGGTGCCCTCTCATGCCCCAACTGCAGGCATCTGCCACAACGTTTGTTTGGGGATGACTTGGCCTCATGCCCCTCCTCCCTACACGGAGCTGGCCAAAATACCTGATGTGGGCCTTAGAACCCCCTATGAACAGGACGGCGGGGATGTCTCGTTTTAGCTCCATACGGAACTGTCTCTTTCCGTTAAGAATACCGGCCAATTCACCTTCATAATACTTTACCCAACGCCAGTCAGAGACAGTTCCGTATTGTCCTAGAACCCTCGCCACCAGGCCCTGATCTACCTCAAAATTGAGGTACAACACCGTCACCACCACAGAGCGATCATTTGGGGTGACAGTGAGACCCTCCACACCCTTAAGGGAGGAAACCCCCTTTAATCGGGCAGCATCAGTCCGGAACTTCAAATCATACGTTTTTTGGGATGCAAGGGCCTGCAGCAGCTCTATATCCTTAACCTCTACCTTATTGTTCTTCAACACAGAAAAAACATGATGGGGTGTAACATTCCCCCTCGAATCAAACTGTAACTTAACGATACTGCTATCCCGACCTCCGGGCATCGTTTTCTAAATGCAAGTTGAACGGTTTCTAATTCCGCTCTGTGGGCAACTTCGTGAATAAAGCATCGCTTCACGGTGAAACAAAATATTTGGCCTCAGATTTCCAGCCGAATTTTATTGCAGCTATCTGTTCGTTAAACATACCGTATTTTGATTGGTTGAAGTCGATTCAAAACTTTAAATTATGTGTTCTGCACCTGCAAAGATGAAAGAAAGCGATTTAGTCCAGTTCAGGTCGAGAGCTCCGCTTAAAAGGCGTCCTGGGCATGACGTTAAACTGCATTCAGGTTGTTCCTGTTCTGTTCAGCCAGTCTAGAGCAAGACCACTCAGTGTTTGCCCTTTGGAGGGCGTACTTGTCCATTTGGGACGCTTAGCTCTTATGTATAGCTTTATTACTGTAATGATCATAATTTTCTGTACATAGTTTTGTAAATATTTGTTTTTGTTTTGCATGTGCCGTTTCAATGCACTTAAAAAGCACACGCGGACGTGCTTTCACGGGGCTCTCGTCGATTGCTCGTGCTGAGTTTTGTACCGCTTACTACTATTCATTGTTGAAGCGTTAGGTGTGATCTCGTAACTTGAGAATAGTGGTGTGGTCGTGCTTTTTTTAAAGCACGCCTGTCCGACAGTTCTGTTTATGTGCTGGGTTACTTTATCCTCCCCTACCTTGGTTTGACGTTCGGTGCTGAAGTCATGGCCAGTAGGGAGGGGGTTCTGGAAAATGAACACATATTCTAACGGAGGCTGAATATAGCAAAGATTCTAAGGTCAGGTACGAAGGGTGGCGAACTTTGAGGCCTGCCCTTTCAACACATTTAGAGTGGTGGGATGATGTAAAGACCCGCATCAAACATTTTACAGTGGAATACTGTGTAGCGAGAGCTCGTCGAAGAAGGGAGGAGTTCCTTTCACTTTGCTCTAGGGAGAGGAACGGGGATCCCTCCGCACTCCATGCAATCCAACAGTATCTTGATGAAAAACTACACGGGGCCCGCGTTCGTGCTCGTGTGCATTGTGTGGAGGCGGAGGAGAAACCAACCATTAAGTTCTACCGGGACGTCACAAAGTATGCAAACGATCGCAGTATAAAAGCTGTCCTTGACGCCCACGGTGTGGTACATAAGGACCCTCTCGGCATTGTAGAAGAGTATAAAAACTTTAATGAGCAAGCTGTATACCCAGGCAGATGTCGATGAAGACCTTCAAAAAGTCCCTATTAGATAATATAGACAAGACCCCCTCTAAAGATCAGAATGATGAACTTGGCTCCCCTTTGACTATTGACGAGCTCTGGAAGGCAGTGGTGAAGATGAACGGCGGAAAGGCACCTGGGTCCGACGGTATTCTAGTAGAATTCTATAAACACTTCTGGGGTACCGTAGCACATGATCTCCGTGATGTGTTCGTCTCTGCTTTCCTCGCTGGCCCATTAAGCCACTCGCAGCGCACAGGCATAATAACTTTGCTGCTTAAGTCAGGAGACTCTGTCCTGGGCATGATGTTAAACTGCATCCAGGTTGTGGCTTCTGTTCTATTCAGCCAGTATAGAGCAGGACCACTCAATGTTTCCCCTTTGGAGGGCGTACTTGTCCATTTGGGACGTTAAGCTCCTAAAGGGAGCAGAACTCCTCCAGGAGTATGTTTGGTTTTCGCCCCTTGGCTCTTCGCCAGAGAGTAGATGGGATTTTTAGAAAAAAAAAGTCAGGAGACCCCATCGAACCGAAAAACAAACGGCCAATCACCTTGTTAAATGTAGATTACAAGATTCTGGCGAAAGCCCTTTGCAACAGGTTGGGCACAGTTATGCCAGATCTTGTAGGGTCCTTTCAGACTTGTGCGGTGTGGGGACACAGTATTTAGCAGAACCTCTGGGTGGTGCGGGACTTAGTTGAATACGTGATGGACCGTGATCTTCCATGTGCGCTTTTCTCCCTCGATCAGGAGAGAGCCTTCGTGAAGAAGTTTTGTTTGAATCCAGTTTTTGTTAAATGGACTTCCTTTTTGTATAATAGTGTAAACAGTCGGGTTATCGTTAATGGCCTACCTTCAGACCCCTTCAGTGTCCAGGGGATTACTAGCAAGAGCCTTTCAAGTAGAGCCTTTGTTTCGGCCATTTCACATTCCCGGTGGTGTTGAAGTGCCTTCAGGCTTCAGTATGCTGATGACGTCACATGCGTAGTCTCCGACCTAGCTTCCTTCAAGACCCTTACTGGCACGTTGTCCAAGTTTCAAACAGCCACAGGTGCCAGACTGAATCCCAATAAGAACAGTTCAGTTCTGGTCTTCGTCGAGAGCGGACGTGTTTTCACGGAGCTCTCGCTGATCGTGCTGAATTTTCGCATTGTGCTGTACTGTGCTGCTTGTTATACTAACATATACTACTATTGTCGTTTTACCGAAGTGTTGGATATTGGGTGTGGTCTCTCGCTTGGGGACGTGGTTTGGCCGTGCTCGTTTTAAAGCACGCCTGGTTTATAGTTTTTTGTTGGGTTCCCTTTATTTTTTCCCTGCCTGGGTTTGATCTGCTGTGCTGAAGTTTCCTGTCTAGTTGCTGCGTGGCCTTGTGCCACAAACCTTTGCTGCTATGCCCGGAGGTCGGGATAGCAGTATCGTTAAGTTACAGTTTGAGTCGAGGGGGAATGTTACACCCCAGCATGTTTTTTCTGTGTTGAAGAACAACAAGGTAGATGTTAAGGATATAGAGATGCTGCAGGCCCTTGCATCCCGAAATACGTATGATGTGAAGTTCCGGACTGATGTTGCCCGATTAAAGGGGGTTTCCTCCCTTAAGGGTGTGGAGGGTCTCACCGTCACCCCATATGATCGCTCTGTGGCGTTGACGGTGCTGTAACCTGCCCTTTGAGGTCGGACAGGGTCTGGTTGCGAGGGTTCTTGGGCAGTACGGAACTGTCTCAAGCAGTATGTGGTGCACCTACGGTGATGGTGAGTTGAAGGGCATACTGAACGGCAAGAGGCAGTTCCGTATGGTATTGAAGAGGGACATTCCATCCTTCCTCTTCATAGGGGGCGCCAAAGCCCATATACGGTACTTTGGTCAACCCCGCACCTGTTTTAAGTGTGGGGAGGAGGGGCACGAGGCCAGGTCGTTGTGGGCGGTGTAGACAGTTGGGGCACGACAAGGCTGAGTTTCCCAATGACGTGAGGTGCAACCTTTGTGGGGAGGATGGACACATCTCTGGTGCCTGCCCCACGTCCTACTCTGCACGTGTCAGTGGTGATGAGGGGCTGACACCCGAACCCACGCAACCAGACCCAGAACCTATGCTCGACAACTCAGATGCACCAGAGGAACTGGAGAGGGTGGCTCGTGAGGTAGAGCAGGAGTTCCTCGCCTCAAAGAAGTGTGTGGGGGGGGGGGAGGGATCCCTGAGGCAGACTCTCCACCCCTGGCACCCGAGGAGGCTGGAGTGACAGCAGTAGAGGAGGACCTACAGCTCTCCTCTGTCTAGGAGTCTGGCACTGCCATGTCAGATGTTGGGGAGTCCGCCCCAGATCAGCACATTAGGGAGCTACCGTTGGGAGAGAGCTGGTTTGATTCGGGTGAAGGGATACCCGAATCCTCATTAAAGAGGTCTGCCTCGGGTGAGGTGTCTGACCAAGTCTCTGAGGCCCCCATACCACCCCCTCGTTATAAGGTCAGTAAGATCCAAACAGATGTTTAGATGCCTACCCTTCCATGGCTGTGCCCCTATCCCTCTTGATCCTGAACGTCAACGGTATGAGGGACAGTCGGAAGCGGGCCAGAATTTTTCAGTTTTGTAAGTCACTAGGTGTGGACTTTGTTTTACTCCAAGAGTCACACATAGTGAATGAGGACGATGTCCACACCTGGTCCTTTGAGTGGGGTGGAGGATTGCATGCCTCCCTTGGCTCAACATCCTCTTGCGGAACAGTTATTTTAATTTCACCAAGGTGGACCTCCCTGGTTGGAAAAGTTGATTCTGATCATGAGGGCCGTTTGGTATGCGTTAGCATAAAGCACCCCAATGGTAGCTTTCTGCTATGTAATGTGTACGCGCCAAATCGGCCCTCCGACAGGAGGAACTTTTTAACCTCCCTACCATCTTTCGTCCCTGGCAGTGCCCCATGTATCCTGGCTGGAGACGTTAATTGCGTCCCCAACACACGACTCGACAGATTGTCCTCCTGTACGTCTTCAGGCCCTGGTGTTGGTATTTCGGAATTGGACATGTTCACAAAGAATCATGACATGGTTGACGTTTGGAGAGCACAACACCCGGGTTTGTCCGTGTTCACTTGGCACCGACCAGATGGCACGGAGGCCTCAAGGCTGGACCGGGTTTACTCTCCACCGGCTCTGTCACCAACCAACTGTGATGTTGTGCCATGTCCAATTTCGGATCATGATGCAGTTACTGTCTCCTTTCAACCCCCCGAGTCATGGCCAACAGGGAGGGGTTTCTGGAAAATGAATACTGATGTTTTAACAGAAACACATTATATTGCACAGTTAAAAGCCAGGTACGAAAGGGTGGCGAACATTAAAGCCAGCCTTCCCAACGGGTTTGGAATGGTGGGATGACGTAGAGTCCCGCATCAAGCAGTTCACTATTGAGTACTGTGTAGCAAGAGCTCGTCGAAGAAGGGAGGGGTTCCTCTTGCTCTGCTCAAGGGAGAGGAATGGGGACTCCTCCGCTCTTCACGCAATTCAGCAACACCTTGATAAAAAACTACATGGGGCCCGCATTCGTGCCCGTGTTCATTGCGTGGAGGCGGAGGAAAGGCCTACAATCAAGTTTTACCGGGAAGCCTCGCAGTACGCCATGGACCGCCGCATAAAGGCGGTGCGAGATGCCCATGGTACAGTACAGAAGGACCCTCTCGACATAGTTGACATATTTAGAAGTTTCTATGAAAATCTTTACACTCAGGCAGATGTCGACGAGGGTCTTCAATTACCGATAATATTGACAAGTTCTCCACTAAAGAGCAGAATGATGATCTTGGCGCTCCATTGACTGTCGTCGAGCTCTGGAAGGCAGTAGCAAAGATGAAAGGCGGAAAGGCACCCGGGTCAGACGGTATTCAAGTGGAATTTTACAAACACTTCTGGGGTACCGTTGGACATGACCTTCGTGATGTATACGTCTCTGCCTTTTTTGCTGGCTCATTGAGCCCCTCGCAGCGCACTGGCATAATAACCTTGCTACCCAAGTCTGGAGATCCACTTGAGCCAAAAAATAAGCGACCAATCACCCTATTGAATGTGGATCCTTGCGAAAGCCCTTTGTAACAAACTGGGCAGTTATGCCGGATCTTGTAGGGCCTTACCAGACATGCGCGGTGCGTGGACACAGTATCCAGCAGAACCTCTGGTTGGTGCGGGACCTGGCTGAGTATGTGATGGACCATGATATGCCATGTGCGCTTGTCTCCCTTGACCAGGAAGTATTGAGGAAATTTAAGTTAAGCCCAACCTTTGTTAATTGGGTAACCTTGTTGTATGGTAATGTATATAGTCGGGTTGTTGTTAATGGTCTACCATCGGAACCCTTCAGGGTCCGACTTGGGGTGCGTCAGGGGTGCCCTCTGTCACCCCTACTTTGTGTTATTCAGCGAATCTCTAACTAGAGCCTTACAAGTAGACTCTTCGTTCAAACTATTTCACATACCTGGTGGAGCCAAAGTCAAATGCCTCCAGTATGCTGATGATGTCACTTGTGTGGTCTCCGACCTACCCTCATTCAGGGCCCTTTCTGACACGCTGTCCACCTTTCAGAGGGCGACAGGTGCCAGACTAAACCCCACTAAAACCAAGGGACTCCGTCTGGGCAAGTGGCGGTGGAAGTCCCTTCCTTTCACAGCATCGTGGGTTGACGACGCCATTAAAATTAATGGCCTATGGTTTGGTTATTGTTCTCCAGAGTTACTTACCTGGAATGAAAAAGTGGACCTGGTGGAGGCTAGGTTGACATCCTTTGGCGATAGATATCTAACTCTTATGGGAAAGGTGACAGTAATCGATCGGTTTGTTTACCCTCTCTTGTGGTATCCGGGCACTGTTCTGGCTGCTCCAGAGAGGGTCCTGATACGACTTGAGGGCTATTTTTGGGTTTCTGTGGTCAGGGAAAACGGAGCTGGTCAAAAGAAACATGGTGTACCGGGGGGGGGGGGGGGGGCTGTCATTTCGTTGGTACTTTCCCTCCCTTTTCAGTAACAGTGTACCCCACAGCTGGAGACCAACGGTGTCATATTGCAACATGGGGGACGCTCTCCGCATTATGTCAATAGTGGGGGATGTTTCGCAGTCCACTGCGGGGGACCTGTACCAGGCCATTTTTGATGACATGGTTGGACAGGTCCGACCCAACAACTATGCGTCGGGACCGGAAGTGTGGCGTGTAGTCCACAGCAAGTCACTCGATTACCGCCGGCGACACCTGCTGTGGCGAATCGCACATGACGCCATTGTTACTAACCTCAAGCGCCTTCGGTGGCGTCTTGGAGATGGCATTTGCCCCCGTATTGGATGCACAAAGTGGGAGAGTGTGCCTCATGTGTTTTGGCGGTGCGGTTTTGTGGCTCTCCTGTGGGAATGGTTTCAAGTCCTGGCCGATCGCCTCACGTTTTCAAACAGCTGGGCGGTCAGTCAGGACTATGCACTGTATGGTCTTTCGCCCCCGCCTTGCAATGCGAGTATTTGCGGGATTCTTACCTTTGTCTCGGCTTCCGTGAAGCTTGCTATATGGAGAGACCGGTGCAATATTGTATTTAGGGGAAAGGGCGGGACTGCTGACGTCCTCCTGGCATCGGTAAAAGCGGAGGTTAAGGTGAGGGTGGAGGCTGACTTCGTTCGTTTGCCAAGGTCTACGTTCAGCAGACGGTGGGGTCCGCTTGTTTCGGTGCGGGCTGGCGGGGTTATAGTTAGGTAACTTGTAATATTATCTTTACATAGTTTTGTGTAAGTAGCTCGAGTATTTCGTGGGCGGGATGGGATTGGCCCATGTAATTGCAATGAACATAATCTTCTGTTTGATTAAGCAGTTTGTAAATAGTTTACATCTATGTTTCCGCCTGGTCTGGTTTGAGTTTTGTTTTTTTGTTTGCATGTGCCGTTTCAATGCACTAAAAAGAACACGTCCGCTCTCGACGAAGACCAGAACTGAACTGGGAAGAAGCATTTGTGGCTACAATGGAATTTGACTTGTGTTACGCTCCTTGGTACTACTTCGAGTCTTCACGCCACCATGCACTAGGCAAGACATATTTTTGTCTTTGGGTTTTGTAGAACTACCAGAAGTGTTAGGTAACTTTCTTTTCATAGTGCTGCATTTATCAGACACCTTTGTAGCCTTAACACTGTCTTTATCACCTCGGGAAGCACCACTTGCATCTGCAATGGTGTTCTGGGATTCAACTTCTTAGCGACCACATATTGTTCAAGACTAGAAGTCTTGCTGTTATTTTTGGAGCTCTGTGTCCTTCCTTCACAAGAAGAAGTGCGCTTTCTCTGTGTTGATGGTTGATCACTTGTCCTTTGAGACAATTAACTCATATCACATGCTAGGCCTATCCATGGCCATTTATATTGAGGACACACTTTTCTTTTAAGAAATGCTTAGTAAACAAAAAAGTTTAGAGCTGCTTGATCGCCTTTGCTTTATGAGTACATTTTTTTTTTTAAGAAATATTGAGCAGGAGTAAAGAGAATACATTAGAGAAGGGTAGTGTTTATAAATAGGCCTAAAATACATTTATGGAGCTAGATAAGATTTAACGACAAACCAACACGATTGTGTGTCTTTTAAAAACGTACATAGAAACAGGCACGTATGAACTAAGTCCGGCCGGACGAAAAACACAAACGCTAACCGTCAACGACCCACACACAAAGCACGGTACAAAAAGGTCTGTCAGAAACGGAAACGACACACCAACCGCACCCCAACACCCAAACAACAACCACCCTCCCACACCAAACCCCAAACAACAAAAACAAAGATCACCACGCCAGAAGGCCACAACACGCCCGAAGGCCACAACACGTTAAAAGAATGGGCAAATATACAGGAACACCTTGCCCAAGGGAGCCCCGGAGGCAGTTGTGGCAATGGGTAACCTCATTATTCCCACGTTTACACAAATTCCACAACCGGATGCAGTTTAACGCCCTACCCAACACGAATGTGTTATATATAATATAGTGTCAGTCAACGATAAAAAGTTAAGTGGTAATTTATTTCCATGTATGGTTCAAGTTCAAGTTTGGTTTCCCATTAGTCTCCTCTTACGATAGGCGGGAAATAATGTGGGCATATTCTGCAATGCCCAGCCTACAGGGGGCCATACTTTTATGGAATACATTTATGGAATCAAATAATGATCTCCCAAAAATCATAGTATTTGGCTACAAGTTGTCTATGCTACAGTGGGTAAGGCTATAAATTCCACCAGCACATCTTTTTAAAAGCTTCAAATAAATATCGGTATAGGCTCCAAACTGACTATGCTACAGTGTGTTAGGCTATAAATTCCTTGTGCCTCTGGAATCAATAAAAGCAACACTACTTCAAAGTGAATTTCATCATGTCAGGCCCACACCGCAGTTACACTGAGAAAAACCATAAAACTGAAGAAAAAAATGGAAAGAAAGCACCAAAGATGTTCAGATCATAGGATATTAGTTCTACATGAAATGCAATTTGGCTTAGCCCTACATCCATTAGCTTAAAAACTTACTCTCATTCTTGTCCTTTTTTCGACCTTTCTTTGAAGTCAGAAATTGAAGCCCCCCTTCTAAATACTGTTGCAAAGGATCCCACTGGTCAATAAATCTTGCTAAGCAGTGTCCCAGGGAAAGCCAAAGAGTCTGTGAATGTTTCAGGATCTTCTTCATTTCTTTACCTTGCAAGAGATGTGTTTCTTTAAGGGTTTGCTGCCGCAATGAACTTTTATCTAAGTAGAAGTATATGTCCACAAGGACATCATAACTGAACATGGCAAATGCTTTGTTGCTTTTTTGGCTGCTAGTGCCATAAGATGGCATGCACAACCAACAGGGTATATGTGTGGCTACACCTTTATTCTTCCCCATCATTACGGAAGCATTATCTGCAGCAAAAGAAATGCAGTTCTCCCAAGGTATTTCTCGGTTATTAAGTTCTGCATCAAGAATTTAGCAGTACACAGTTAACCTTGCCAGAAGTGTTATTAAAAAAGTTTGGCATTGCTCATATCAGTGGTCACATCAGTAGCAAGACTATATGGTCCAGTCTTCATAAACTGTGTTATGATACCGCTGTCATGATCTCCCAGAGTATTCAATATCGCCGATGTCTTAGTTCCCTATTGGGAGGTTGTGTTGGACCACAAAGTTGCAAAACAAACTGTGATTCCCTCGAAACAAAATCAAGGATTTTTTAATTTGAATTGATACTCGCACTGTGCCTGCGGTGACGTTCTGTAGAAATATGCTTCATACAATCATACCTTCCCCCATGTGACACGGAAAAATCCATCGTGCAACTATTACAAAAGACGTAGGTATCGCCCTTCCGTGACTTCTTCATGGCCACTCCACGCTGTAGGCTTCCTTGTATTTCTGATCCACAGTTTCAGTCTTTTTGGCTCCTATCTTCGAACTACCCTCTGACGATTTCTGTCTTTGATTATCCATTATTCGGAATTATTTCTGGTAATGATAACGTTGGTTAGCCCGTCACTCGGAACACTGACGTGCCAGCGCAAAGTTCGCACAGAACATACCTGTATCGTAAGGCCTACATCTATTTGCCGCACGAAAATAGGAGTGCATCCTTATAATGTTCATGCTCGCGACTGTACTCACTACACAGCACAGAGCTTTTATGTGCACACGTACGTAACCTGGTAACACAGTACAGTGCATTTAGCAATCCACGAAGTTTATACGGCGACCAAGGATTATCAATGAAGAAGTAAACTGACGCTCCTTCGATCGTTAGTATTACTATGCACAAACTTTATTTGTTTTTTACCCAGACGTTTTAATACTCCCAACAAAGGAAAAGAGCCAAGGATTAACAACGCAGGAAACGAATATTTTCCAGCATTTCAGGTATGCTATACAACAACTAACAACTAATTACTAATTTCAAGCATCCATTTTGAATACTCCTTGTTTTACGTGGAAAACGTAAATAAATGAACAAGGATTATTAATGAGGGACACAAGGATATTAAGACACCATTTTCCTACGGATATCGTAATTTTTTGGCACATCATCGTAATGTCAGTGTAAAAATCGTAATCATTACGCCAAAATCGTAATTGCTGGCATCTCTGTGTAAAAGTGGAGAGAGGGGCAGCCCTTCCGCACTCCCCTCTCAATATGCACATCTTTAGTCAAGTCACCATTGATTAAAATACGACCGGTAATATTGCGATATAAAATGCGAATCCATTTACAAAAATTCTCACCAAAATTGAATCGCTTAAGAACCCTCAATCAACCTTATCAAAAGCTTTCTCTTGATCGAGCACAGATATCACGAACAATAAACAGATTGTGGTGAATCGAACGGTCGGGAATGTGCTTTTTACGTACGTAGAAACGGGCACGGAGAACCAATAACAGAACTCAGACCAGACGGGACAAAATGATAACTTGAACTATGTACAGAATTCATACCATTACGGACGCAAACCAAGATTTTGTGTCAATAATTTACAAAACCCACCCAGACCCCACCCCAGTACCCAGGATTATTTACAAACACCTATTTACACATTACCAAATCAAGCAGAAAACATTTACAAAGCAAAACACAGGTCGGGAATGCCACACGTTTGACACTCGTTAATTAAATCGGGAAGTACTTTTGAAAACCGAGCCTGCAGCATCTTGGAAAGAATTTTGTAATCTGTACACAAAAGGGAGATAGGGCGGCGATCAGCTGGATTTAAAGGATCGCCCTTCCTGACCTGTTTTCTGTGAATGTGAAAGGTAAAGATACGGGAAAAACCTCGAGAAGGTCAGGCCCAAGTAAATCCAAAACCTTTCTATAAAATTCTGGGGGCAGGCCATCGATGCCCGGGGACTTATTTTATTTCTAGTAAAGTGAAGGGGCATGCAGGTCCTGAACGGTTGGGGCGTCCAATGAACCTGTGACACAATTTAAAAGATGAATCTTGAGCCTCAACAGTATAAAAGTCATGAAAAGCATTTTCAATATCATTCAGGACATTAGAAATTGAGCCGTCAGGCAATTGGATAGAGCTAATTGCTTTTGATTCGGCACAGCGTCGCTCCTGCTTAAAAAAGAAGGCTTCTCCCCCTGCTCGAGGTAACGCTCCCTTGACCTCACCAGGGCTCTCTCCTCTGCTCGTCGAGGATCCGCGCCAACCCGACATCGTCGGCAGAGATACAAGTAGACTTGAGACTCTCAAGACGCTCCCGTCTCCCCCTGGCCAAGCGTACGCCATGCCGAATCTTTAGGCATTTTACTCGTTCTTTGCAACAATGGAAGCAAACCCTGGCTTTAGGGTACTCCACAGTGGGTAAAGGTTTTAAAAATTGGTACAAAATACGTCGTTATCAAGAATAGAAATATTTCACTTCCAATCGCCCCAGCCCGGGCCCGAGAGTCCTTAAAACAGGTAATGGGCCAACGGGTAATGGTCGGAGAACTAAAGTGAATGAACAACCAGGTCGGACATACTGAGGTGGGGGGGGGGGGGGGGGAGATAGACACGATCCAGCCGGGAACTTTTCCCCTTTCCCGGGTGAAACCAGGCATACCCCGGAGACTGGGGGAACTATCACTCCAGGGAGAAAGGGAGAAAGACCTGTAGATCTCCCCCTCCCAATAAACCAAGAAGTATTAGTAGAAACAAGATTTTGAAAAAAACGTGCGCCTCTGGGAAGGGAAGTTTTGCGCGTATACATTACACAGCCGAAGCTTGGAATTGCCCTTATGATAAATCAACACGAAATAAGCCTGCCTTCAAGGTCGCGCCGACACTGATTAACAGTGCAAGTAAATTTCGGGCTAAGGGCAACGCCCACCCCAGCAGAGTGGGTTGAAGGGTTGGTCGAGATAAAGACCCTGCCTCCCCACTCCCTCTGTGAAATTTTAAAAAGTCAACATTGTAATTAAAATGTAATGTTGAGGTACAAAACGGGGGTGCTTACTGGCCAAGTGTTGGCGCCACTCTTGGGGGTTATTGCACGAAACTGGTCACGACTGGAGGGGGCGGGGAGGTGTGGTCGTTTGTTCCTACCACGTGCCTGCAGTACAGCTCGTAGCTGTCGAATGTCTCCGAACAGTCAGTCTCGCAGCCCGATATGCAATCTTGTTCTCCGTCCGGTCATACTGTTACACTGGCGTATGATGCTGCAGGCTAGATCAATCCCCTCCTCACGTTTGGCTGGCCGTCCTTCAGAAGGCGAACGGAGCACTTCTCTTGGTCCTCCGACTGCGAGACTGAGCTCCACTGCAAGGAAACCTTGACTGTCCAACTCCATAGCGGACGGCGACGAGCTGGAAGGTCAAGAGGCCAGCTCAACGCCCCTGAAAATACTGGTTAGCACTGGGAGACTCCCAGGCTTCGATCAATCTACTAGCTTCAACTTCCTTGGCCCAGTCCATGGGGCTCTCAGGTACTACCACAACCTCCTCCCCCTCCGCGATGCCCTCCTCGATCCCCTCGCCGCTTCCTTTCCCGCCTCCCTCCACAGTCCCATCCCTGCCGGACCCGTGCCTGCCAGTGTCAGGCCTCCGCCTTCCGCAACTCCCCATGCCCCTGCCTAACTACCTTCCCTCCCCATTCCCTTCCCCTCGCCTCTAAGGGCTCCACCAACTCTTACCCCAACCCCCTCCATACCTTCTTTCATCCCCGATTCACCACCCTCCTTCTCAACCACGGCCACCTTCCCTGCAACAGCCCCCGTTTTCGGCGCACTCCGTTCTCCGCCACCAGCAACACCTGCGTTGTCAACCACCACTTCACCTTTTGTCACGTCGTCCTTATTGCGAGCGTCGGTCTCCTTTGCCTTCTCGAACTGGGCACCGCTCTTTGTCCACGCTGTACTTGGACTAGCGACTCTGTTGGCGAAGGAGATTGGGGACTGCTGGAAAGTATGCCCCTTTGCCATGCACACCGTGCATACCACCTGCTCGTTACACTCGTTTGCCACATGGCCCACTTCAAGGCACCGGAAACACCTGATCTTCTGGCATCCGTCTTCCTTCAGAGCCATCCTATATTGTCGTGTCCTGGTGAAGAGGCCTCCCCGTCCCTAGTAAGTTACGAAACGCCCACATATGACTCTGCCATATTTGCCAAGAAAGAAGCGTACCACATTGTCATTAAGGTCATACGGGACATGAAGAACATTCACTATTTTCGTTTCCTCGAAGTAGCTCACGGCTGTTGCTACGTCAGAACTTGTCACAGCCGGCCAATTCAATTCGATTTCTTCAGGGCAACAGACTTAAAAGTCAGGTCGAACTCCCTTCCCGGGAGTGCCTGCACCGCCAGCAGAACCCACTTTCACACCAACATTCGAAAATACCAAATGAGGGTCCATCTTTCGGGAAGCTGCTTTAACCATTAGGCTGACTTCAATCAACAAAAAGTTGTATTCACTGAGAATTCCAATGAGATTAGTAGCACTGAGAGAGAGAAAAAAACACGTCTGCTCTCCTAAGGTGCTCGGTGACTCGATTTGCAAGGCGGCGCTTGGTCTCTCCCACATACAACGAGTTACATCTCCTGCATTTCCTCAAATGTAGTTTATATTTTAGCTTGTGGGAGATGTAACTCGTTGTATGTGGGAGAGACCAAGCGCCGCCTTGCAGATCGAGTCACCGAGCACCTTAGGTCCATCAAACAAAATCTCCATGGATACCCGGTGGCTGCACATTTCAATCCCCCCTTCACCTTGTTCAATACGGCATTTAACCGTTACGGCAGCTGTAATGTGCCGAGGCTCCGATCGTGACCGCCTTAGTGCTGAAAACCGACTGATCATGAGGCTAGGTACTCTCGCTCCACACGGGCCTTAACGTTAGAATTGACCTTTTGTGATATTCACCCCTTTTTGTACCAATTTTTACTCCTTTTACACTTTCCCGTTCGTGCTCGTTTTTTACTGTGTAGGCCTTATTTATAATTTTTTTTTTCCGGAGCTAGTTTTTGTCTACTGTTTCTCTTTTTTCTGACCATGTTCAATTTTTACGTGCATTTTTGCATCCAGGACGCTCTTTTTCTTTTTTTGATTTGTGTTTCATCCATCGCACTCCTGTCTTCTGACAGTCACTTTCGTCCGGTTCTGTTTTTACAGCGATCGCTTCGGATTTGATGTTTGTCGTGTCCAATTGTTACTGTTGGTTGTTCAGTTTGGTTTTTGCCACCTGATGAAGGGTTTATACCCGAAACGTCGTGGAGTTTTCCGCAAACCTTTAAGCACTTTTTACTACCTCTTTTCGACCTACACATTTCCACAGTGCTCCGCAGCATTTCGACCTTTATATATATATATATATATATATATATATATATATATATATATTTATATATATATATATATATATATATGTACCATATATAATGTACCATTTGCAAGGATAATAACATTTCGAAGGTGCACCTTCACCAGCAGCGACAAAGAAACAAATTAGGGTCAAAAATTTTCCGTCTCCTGGACAAGCAAATGACAAAGGAAGAAACAACAGCTTATGCACAAGACAAAATGACTCATCAGTCGTAACTGGACGGAATACGAAAACATTATGCACTATGAAAAGTGCGGTCTTTGAACGGACTAACAGGAGAAAAATCGGTTTGAAACAGACGAGGGAACCGGAGAACTTTCAATTGATACCAAAACAAAACGTAGGGTGGCGTACTTTGGCCACGGAGAAGGGACCGAGGGATTAGGCCTTTGCAAACGAAAACACAATTTACCGTTAACAATGGAGACAAACAAAGTCCCAGTGACCCACTTTGTCAAGAACTTGGCCCTCCGTACGCGGCGAAAGTCAGCCTCAACCCACCAGTAACCTCTCGGTAAACCCACTTTATAAGCTCCCCGATATCCACCAACCTTCCCTCGTACATGTGAATACAGCGACACTTCCACATAACGTGCCTACAGGCCTTCCCTCGTACATGTTAATACAGCGACACTTCCACATAACGTGCCTACAGGCAACGAAGAGGAACCATGCCCTCCCCAAAACCCATGGGGAGACACTAGGGGAGGGGACACCAAGAATAAAGAAATCCGGATTAAAATCAAAGTGGTCCCCAACAAACGGCGTACACTCACAGAAGGACGTCATAAGTGCCGGGCCAGTCCCGAAAAACGTGGCGAACCCGCCTCATACGACAAGCAGTAAAATATCGAATAAGGAATTACTAAGCTCACCCCTCAAAGCCGGTAAAACTCGCCTAATAAATAAAGCGCACATCCCAAACCCCATCCAATTTACTCAAACATACAACACTCCTGGCAACAAGGTCAGTTCCCCCTGACCAGATTAATTTAAGGACCGCCGAATTAAGGTTTCACGGTATACCGGTATTTCCGTAAGTACCGGTACGTACCGGTACCGGTACGGTACGGTACCACCAACCTAAAGGTACCGAAGTATCGTGGAGACTCGGTACTCAACTGCAAGGTGAAAAATCTTTTCTCAAAATTATAGCATTTAAATTAGAATGATACTAAAATGTAACAAACGTCCATTTGATAAATGCCCCGTGTCTCTAAACATTATAATATAAACAGGGAATAGTCACTTGATAATCATTTCGCACCATATCAGTCACAAATCCCCCCTAAGAATTTCGGAAATTGCCGTTTAACGTTACTTTCGCAGAACTAGCACCATCAACACTAAAAAGGAACTTGCTTTCTATCGACATTCTGCGCAATCTCAGAACGATCCCTGCCAGCGCTGGCTTCGCCTGCGCCTTCTTATTGTGTATTTAGACTAGACGGACACGATTAGTCAACTTTGCGGTGAAAAATCTTTTCTCAAAAATAAAGCATTGAATCTGAATGATACTTGAATGAAACAAAAACCCATTTGATAAATGCGCCGTGTCTCTAAGGATTGCAATACAAACAGGGAACATTCACTTGATAATCGTTTTGCGCTATTTCAGTCACAAATCCCCCTACGAATTTCGGAAAGTGCTGTTTAACGTTACTTTCGCAGAACTAGTACCTTCCACACTAACAGGGCCCTGCTTCCTTTTGACATTCTGCGCAACCCCCGAACAATCGCTGCTCATCAGCAAATGCTTTCACATGGTGTATTGCGAATAGATACCATGCGTTGATTGATAAAATTCACTTTGATTACGATAGCACACAACATTATACGAGTGCGAAATTCGTTGTAAGCAGACAAAGAATCATAGCATTGCAAGCTCTGACATGAACGTTGCATCGACGATTTCTGATTTTAACACAGTGATTCAGTGGGACCGTTCCATAACGTCCACTGTCTATGTCTGTGGGAGAAAAACTTTCGTACGACGAACGCAACGAACGTTCTTTCAGAAATTACTGTAACACGGTGAAGCAATGGGACTGAACACACAGTAAATCCCGCTTAAATCATTGGCTCGCGTGTTCAGTTCAACTGATCAACTCACTTGCTTTGTTGTACTGCTCTACGTACTGAAGAACAGTATAGTGTTATTGTACAACGGATTGCTGCGCGATGCATTCGTAAATTCAATCTTGAAGCACTTTGATTTAGTTTTGATAGCGATAACTCGGCGGGAAGAAAGCTTGATGAATCAGTCTTTTATGGAAATATTTTTGTAAAGTTCTACTTAATAACTTTTGGTTATACTTTAGGAGGGGTGTTGTTATTATTTGCAGAAATTATTTTTGCAATCTTCATTACAATCCTGAGTGCTCTTGTCATCTTGTGGGGTCTAGCTCCGGTGCGGACGTGCGGCGCTGATTTATTGTGTTTCCCGAAATTATCGGACGCTAAATTTGCAGAGAGGTTATTTCTTTTTTTTGTTTACCGATTTGTTTGACTAAATGTTATAAAAAATACTGAAACGGGAGGCAGGGATTATCAGAAGACTTCACTTATGTCAATGCATGGTATTTTTACGGATATTTTGCATGTGATAAAAATCCTACTTTTTTACTCTTCTGGTACCGGTACTACGGTAATACCGGTACCATTTGTGGCGGTACCGACGGTACCAATTATCAGTGGTACCGTGAAACCCTACGCCGAATTGAGGTCCCGAACAATTTTTTCCGGGACCGGAAAAACCGGCGCCAGAAAATAGAAGAGGGAATACGTCACCGCATTGACAATTAGAACCTTCCCCGGGAGGAACAAACTTCTGCTCTTCCATTAACGGAGACGGGACAAGGCCAATTCTCCGTCCAATTACTCAACACCGCCCGCCCCCAAACGACACCCCAGTTTTTAAATACAGTTATCATTCCACACAATATTAGCCGGTAGTTTCCTTCCTACAAATCCCCTCAATCTCAGCCCCTTAGTTTTACACAAATTGACCGTTGGCCCAGTGGCGGTCGTAAAAAGGTTGAATGCACGTGGCATCGACAGCATATTGCAAAAGCTTGTCGACCATACCCCCACTCCCCGGGAGGGTCAAACCCCGGATATTCTGGCTCTTGGCAATGAGCCGGGCTAGAGGCTCAATAAATAATACATACAAGGACGGGGACAGGGACGGCCCTGTCGGACTCCCCTACAAATCGCCACCCTGTCACTCGGGGAACCATTTTTAACGACTGCAGATCCAGTTCACTTCGTCAAATGTCACGACAAAGGAACAAATTAGAAAATAGATCTCCTCGGCACGGAACACATTTGGTATTCATTGCTTGGACATAACAGTGGCCAATCTCGGCTGAACGACTTAAGCAAGAATCTTATAGTCGCAGGTGAGGAGACTAATGGGTCTTCTACAGGCAAGGTTTAAGGAATCCACACCCTTGGGTAGCAAGATGACAATACCGGTCCTCTGAGAAGAGGGCAGGAGACCCCGGGAGAAAGTCTCACCGTACATATGAACCAGCTACGGGCCGAGACCCCAAAATTTACTATGAAACTCATACGGATGACCTTCCACAAGCTCAATGGGGCCCTTGAGGTGATCAGCCGATGCCTTGTCAATTGTCAGCCGCCTCTAAGAGAACAGACTGCTTATCCAAATCGATACTGTCATCACATGTAAACAAAGATGGGTATAAGCCATGAAAACATTCAAAATATCATGGGCAGTGCTAACAATGGACCCAGTGAGGTCGCGGACAGAGCGAATCGCCTTTTCCTCGGCAAAGTGCCTCTCTCGCCCAAGGAAAAAGGAGGAAGGCTTCCCGTCAGCATCAAGGATGAAAATCATTATTTTACATCAAGACTGACCGTTTAAGGCTATTAAGTTTACCATGTAAGGATCTGGATGGATTATTTTTAGTGACTTGTGTCACATTTTGCCAGATATATGTGCAAGGAGAGAGCTAAGACAAACTGTATCACTGTATCACTACAAAGAAGTCTGTATGCCATATGTTGCATTGTGTTTTTGCCCACTTTGGCAATACATGTACCTTTGTTTTCCCCAAAAATGACAGCCTTCTATTCCTTTTACAATTAATAAACATGAACAATTTCATTTATCCTCATTTTGTGAAACCTTTGATATTCCAAGAATTTTGTAGAAAACATTAACTTTCAGAAGTTTTACCACTTTTAATTTTTTAGGCTTTGTACCTAACATTGTAATATTGGCATTTTTGTTTTTATTTCTAGCTTTGGCAAGTTTTATTGCTTAGTTTTTAAGTTAAAATAGAGTCTTAAGGTCATGTAAACAACTCTGTATCATTTGAATTATTCATCATGTGTGATTGGCTACAGCAACCCCACACTTATAATTGTCGGAGAAGTTTTTTCCAGTTTTTACCGCTGTCCCAGAAAAAAAAAAAAAAACAGGTTCTTTCAGGCAAAAACCCAACCCTGCCCTCGACCGAATGACCGCCCCCTCCTCTTCCAACAAGTCCTCCAACTCCTTCTCAGAAGCACGATCGCAAGCACGTAAAGTTTCAAGGCGGGCCCGCCTGGCCTGGGCCAAACGGACACTGTGCCGAATAACCTTAAGATTCTCCCACCAGCCAATTGCTGAGGGAAATCCCGGAAGAGTCTGCTATTTTTAGGTATCATTGGCAAACACCTCATCATGCAAAACAGAAACATTACACTTCCACACCCCCTCCCCCTGTCCGGAACGAGCCCCTGAGCAGTAAACAAAACGCCAACGGGCTTATGGTCGGAAAGAGAAAAATTTTGGTCAGAAAACTTGGCAACCCAAAACCTAGACGGAATGCAGATTCTGTCCCTTGCCCAGATGTTCCCAGATAAACCCAGGGTCGGACGGGTTGGACACAGCCCAACAGTCTTTGAGGTCCCCGGACGTCACCAAGCTGCCCAATTCCTCACGTATGTTCCCGCGTAACTGCGTACACACACATTCAGTTCAACTCATAAATAATGCATATCATATCTAATTAAGACGTGACGTCATGTGTAAACAGTAATATGAGGGAAATCAATGTCACGGCCGTTCGGAAATTTATCGACGGTTTTTGTCATATTAGGAAAACTGAAAATGTTTAATTATGAATGTGAATCAATAAATACCCTAAGACCGTCAAGTTTAACACATGCAAGGCACTTTCTGTTCCTAAAACTAAGTTTGCAGCATTTCAGGGCGTACATTCCAGAGCTTTTTGTATTGAAGAAGCCGTATTGATAATCAAAACATGCCCCGCATTTTTCAACTTAGAAGTTTCCCCAAAGTAGACACTACTACGTAGCGTTTTTATCTCCAATCGTTACTAATTTTCTTTACGGCAACTATTTTCTAAAAGAAATAACAGTTCGATGAATACGATGGGTATAAGTTTCGCGGAAACGCTTCTTCATATAGCAACTGTACACTGTTTATGGTGGTCAACAAGAAGCGTACGCACTTGCCCTATTAACGTTATATAGCCACTAATTAAAAGTTCTCGATCATCAATCAATCTTACTAACCACAATATTCATCAAAACCTTAATTTAAGATGTAAAAACTGTTCGAAACACATGCAGGAATGGGTTTTTGGTTAGGCAGATTTGTGCACGTATGTGTTGGGTGGGTGGGGGGAGGGGGTTGGGGTAGGAGGATCGAGGGCTGCAGGTTCTTGCTATGGGATAGGTAGATCGACATGCATGCAGTTAGCTTTCGCAATGGGGGTACGATGGGGGAGGGGGCTATATCTTTCCAGTGTTTGGGAATTACCCATTAATTTTTGGTTCTACTTCAAATGAGGTCATGTTCCCCCTCCCTCAATATTTCTGCAGTGAATCTTAGGATTGGAATATCATCTGAACTGTCAAACCCTGGATGCATGATTTCAGCCCATCACGGTGAGACCGAAGGTCCACAAGACAAAAAAATTAATAGGGTTCACCATGCCAGATTGAAGGTACACCAGACTGGATCAAAAGGGGTTCATAAGACCGAACCCTTCACATTTTTGTCCATGCAAACCTTCTCTTACTTTCAGTCTAGCGACCCGTTCTTATTAAAATTTTTGGTTTAGTGGACCTTCGGTCATATGTATGGGATACGTCCCACTGGGGATATAGCAATTACACCTTGTAATTGCAACAGCGGCCATGAAAACTGGGGAACATCAAACCCTGAAAACATCAGTTAGAGCTCCCCCCCCCCCCCTGGACTGAGAAGGAATATACATGCTTGTTGTCCAGGGATGCGGTGAGGATCATTTGCCAGCTATGTGTCGCACCCGGCCTCCTCCCCCTATTTCCCATATGTTCTAGCTGTGCACCCTAAATAATAAAGCCTGACTTACCTGCATGGCAGTTAAATTTCTGGCGCTTATACCTGCATGGCAGTTAAATTTCTGGAAGTCAACTCAATCCCTAGATCTTGCTGAACCAGCTGGTAGCTGATGGCTATACGCGTAACATTTAATTAATTACTGTGATGGACGGCCTGGATGCATGCATGGCATATATACTGTATGCTCATGGTTATTCTTAAATGGCGAAACTTTTTGTGAGCTCCATGTTACCTATGCTCACCCAGCTCAAAATGAAATTCTAAATTTTGTGGTTCCTTTAGGTGAATCTACTTCAACCTACCCTCTTTGAAAATAAGACTGTAGTTGTTTAATTAATTATTCCAAAGGCTGTTGGAAAGTTCAGTATTCCAGGATCATTCTGATGGGTTGTGATTCCGAAACATGAAGCTTGTTATTCCGAGTAGATTTGGATATGTCTGACATTTTACTCCAAATTGTCAACGATATAACGGTCACAATTTGAAGGTTATTATTCTGATAGGAGCACATGGGTCAACTTTCCAACTGGAAATTTATTCTGGTCGTTATTCAAATAAATATCATGGTTCATTAATTGTTCTGAAATGGAAATGTGCGAGTGACATATATCAACAGGTGCTTCTAAATTCACAAAAATTACCTCTTATTATTCTTGTTTCTGATTTACAATTTGATCTTTTCAAGTTTAGAAACTCTTTATTTGAAACAACAATCCCAATACTGTATTTGGAATATGACTCTTTGATAGTAACAACCCTTTGGCATAATGATCAGTCCCCAAAATTTGGCTGTGTGATATTGTACTCTTTAGCCAGGGGCTGGTTGGGATGGTGCAGCCTATATAATATCCCCCCCCCCCATGTAAATTGGTGAGCGCTTCACACTGTTATGACAGTTCACAAAAACCTTTATAGGCCGAAAAGAATAAAGAATAAAATAACGAAAAAAGAATAAATAAATAATGAACCGATATGGTGTTTAAGGGAGAGAAACAAAGGTCAAAGACCTACTCAGTTAATGGGAGTGAAAAATTAATTTTGACAAAAATTGCCCTGAAACTTAAATATTCAGTATATAGCATGTTGTTAAGAACCTTTATTTTGATAGAGACAAGTGTAGTTTCCACCACCCCATTACTAATCCATTACAGTCATGGTCGTCCCAATATAATCCAAAAGCTCGATATCCTTCTTTAAGTGATACCATGAATCAAATGCAGTAAATTCTTTTTTTTTCTTCTTGTTTTTATATTCAGTGCACAAGTCAATCCAGTGACCTGAATCAATACAATATTGCTGTCAGCAAAATCATGATACAAATCCTAGGGTCATTTCCTTTTTAAAAATGAGTGATTAGAGTTACCGCTTGTTACATATCTGTTCTTCCCCTACTTTTGCAATGAGTTCAAATGGATATCATAATGAAAACTGCAGTATCTTTTTCTGTAGGAACCAGCTATTAATTCTTTTCAATGGCATCACATCACAATGACTACATGTTCAGAGGCTTGGTGCAATAATTTACCAGAGTAGTACTGTAGTTTCAAACAAGGCATTACATTTCAAAAATGTTAATGAGGGATGCTAAAAAGAAAAACTCAATGTGTCAGGTGCTGTGTGACTTCATCCTTGTCTAAGGCTCTGAATGTGTTGTACCTGTAGAGAACAATTTAAACTTGAGTTTTCTAGTAAAGATACAAAAATGGTATACTCTTCACTGTAGTAGGCCATACGTACTTCCAGAAATAATTCTCAACTTCATGATGTTCAGGAAGGCATGTATAGTCACACAAGGTGTTACCAATGGTTGAGAGGAATACATTTTAATGATATGGCATACTAAAATGCATTGAAAAAATTGTCCCCAGTGGAGTTATGTAAACCCCCCGTCCCCGGTTGGCACTGTCTTGTAATCAGCACATTTGCAAAGCCTGCTGTTTCCCTCCTATACGTTGCTTCATGTATTCCTCTAAAGATGTGAAACAGTCTTCAGTTTTGCTTCAGGTACTTGAATATTATACTCAGTGTGAGATTATTCTGGTGCGTAACTTTAAAAGCATGAAGCAGGCCTGAAAGCAGCTTGAACCAGCTAAGCAACTGAGGTGGGAACCTGCAGGTCTCGAGTAATCGTGACGTTGTTTTAAGTACTGTAGGCCACAGATTATTAAGGTGTGCCTTTTCTGATTAATACTGGTACATTAAAACTTCTGAATGTGATGATTATACATAAATTCAGAGCAAAAATAAGTTTATGTGATATCCCAAATGGGAAAGAGATGCTACTTTGAGAAAAAAAAATATTTGAACTAGTAATACTTAAAGGGCAGGAGCAGTCATAGGGGAAAGGGAAAATAAGACGAAAATTGTGCTATTTAGCTTTTTCTTCAAATTAAATTTGGGAGGACTGCTCCTGCCCTTTAATCCACACCCAATGACCCTCTCATCAGGAAGTTATGTTGATTTAACTCTATGTATAATTTGCCAATGATGCACTCTGTGTGGATTAAGTCAACATTCGACACATCACAGCTGGAGGAAATGTGTCACAGACATTTAACACCCCTCATCAAATAAGTCCAATAACGAGGGATGAGCCAGGGTTGGCGAAGTAAGAGAAGCAATAACATATAAAAACTAATGCACAATATTTAGAACAAATTTTTTATCCTTTATTGTATGTTTTCCTATTACAGCTTATTTATTCAGCTCTTCAAACACATCCACATCCATTGCATCAGGCCTGAATTGGGCCTGCATGCATGGGCAAATTCATCCAGCATAACATCAAAGTATGGAGATAACATCTAGCTAGCTGTATACGCAGGCTCTAGCTTACATTTGGATCCCACTGGAGTGGTGCTGCGCTCCCTGAAAAAGGTGTTAGTTGCATGGTCTCTCAAAAGAAACAATCATTAATTCTTCCATCTCTAGGCCTATTAGTACCTCTCGAGTGGGTCCCATATTGGACAAACATAATCATCTAATAGTCTGAATTTACAATGGAAATAATAATACCGTAATATGATGGAGTGACCGCGGAGTGTGCGGGCCCGTGGAGTGGGCATCTGCAATTAACATAAAGTGTAAAAATCTTGAAATGACACAGCAGCCCTTAGGTGCGCTTTCAACCGTACACTGAGTATAGTTGGGAAGCAACCCCTGTATTAATCTACCCTCTCATGCACGTACAAAAATTAGTTCCGGACTTATGTCGAGTTCATCTGGTTATACCTCCGGCCCCATGCACTTAAATTCGTTTTGTGACCCCTGTGTCACTGTCACTGCATCCAGTAATTTAAAAATTCATATCGATTAGCCTTGTGCAGTCTAGTTGTTTTGTTAAATTAAAAACCCTACCAGTGTCCAAAAAGGTGACGAAGGAAACTGGCCTCAGAATTAGTTATATACTACATAATTTCACTCGGTGTAACAATTATTTTGATACAATTAGTCTGACTACTGACTACTGAATTTGTTCCTTACACTGTAGCCTTCTACTAACTGTAGGCGTTATACTTAGTGCCTTATACTATTAGTATTATTAACAACACAGGTTTAGATTGTTCTACCATCTCGCGAGAAATTGGGCTTAATTCCTGTAATCTTGATGACCTTTTGTGATATCTTTCACTATAAAATAAAATAATAGTACATTAAAACCTTACGGCTACGTTTTTTGATCCATTTTGGGCATCTTCTTCGAGTTTTCAGTCTGTTTTTCTCAGCTTGTGGCACATCTAAAGCTACGGCTTCGCGAATTCCTGGAATCCTTACTACCAAAAACATCAATATTCATGATCCTTTACTCCTAAATAAAAAAAAGTTGCCCAAAAGGAACCTGAATGTTCATGTAGAATTGGGTTTTTAACGTTGACGTAGGTGGAAGTCATGCCTGCGAAAACTTCGAACGATGAATGACAAGCATGTAAACCATTCAGCCCATTGCGAAAAGTGTACAGCAACGTTTAGGGGTCGGGGTTCAAAACCATCACAATTTAAGCCAATTTATGCTCAAAGTGTAGCTAAAATATCTCTTTTCTATCAGATCCATCCCAAAATTATCTGTTATACCCATTAAAAAGTGACAAAAAATGAAATTTAATGAGCCAAAAATGAACCCGGAAGAGAAATTTCTATTGGTATCAATATTCATGAGCAATTCAAAGCTGCGCACGCGCACTAACTAAGTGGTGCCTATGAACATACGTGTCCTCACTCCGGCAAAACAAGAAGTACTACTCGACAACTCAGACCTATCGGAAGAATGAGAAACACAATTAAAATCCCAACAGTCTCCACCCCACGAGAGAAAATAAACAGCTCGCCGAAAAAGGCCACCCGACCCAAGGCAGGAGAACCGGAAGGGGAAACCAAAACAGAAACGATGCGACCACCCCCTCCCCGTCCACCCTGATCTGGGAAAACAGAACCCTTAAAGAGGGACTGAAACAAATACCCACCCCACAAGATCTAGGCGAGCTGCTGAGAGAGGTGTAAAATAAGCCGCCCGCTCCCTTTTTAAAAAGGGACACGTCATTTTCATCATCAGTAAAAGGGGTCTCTTGTAAAGAAAGGATATCATACTTTAAAAATTTTGAAAAACTGAATAACGCGAGACCTTTTGATTGGTCGCGTAACCAATTAGCATTGAAAGTGCAAATACATTCCCCGAATCATTTAAATTGCAAGGTGAAATAGGAATGAAAGACACCACAAAGGGTCCCTCTGCATACGGAGGGGCCGCAAGTGCACCCCACCTAAGCCCCATGGAGAAGGACCAGCTAACATATCAAACCCTTCCAGCTTAAAATGTACGCCGAAAACCATCTTAAATCACTTGGACGATTCCATTTATCAACAGGGGTATTTGCATTCTCTCTTAGGTTGAAAGGAGATGGCAGCTGAAGTTGAGGGTTGAAGGACTTATAGGAGGAAGACTATTCTTTTAAATCAAGTTTTACAGGCTTTCATTCCTGGAACCGTGCTGCTCAAACTTAGAATTAGAAAATGAAACAATTTTTCAAAAAGTCCTGTTTATTCATTTTGCAAATCTGAATGATTTTTTTCTAAATACCAACTATTACATAAAGTTTAAAACTTGTGAGAAAAGGAAGTTGAAAACCTGAAGAACATGAAAAAAATATGTACTGTAGCACAAAACTGCTTTTACTTAGCTGTGCTGAAAATTGTTAACCTGTCAATCTGTATAAGCTGCATAAGGCACACAACTCTTGAAGAGATACCAGGATAACAGTCAATGAACAAACTGCGTTGGACACGATCTCCGCGATGTTTTCACCTCTGCCTTCCTTGCTGGTTCGTTGAGCCCCTCGCAGCGCACAGGCGTAATAACCTTGTTACCCAAGTCTGGAGACCCCCTTGAACCGAAAAACAAGCGCCCGATCACGCTGTTAAATGTGGACTTCAAGATCCTGGCGAAAGCCCTTTGCAACAGGCTTAGGTACTGTCATGCCGGATCTTGTAGGGCCTTTTCAGACATGTGCGGTGCGGGGACACAGTATTCAGCAGAACCTCTGGTTGGTGCGGGACTTAGTAGAGTATGTAATGGACCGTGATCTTCCATGCGCGCTTGTCTCCCTCGATCAGGAGAAGGCCTTCGACATGGTTGATCACGGATTTCTTTTTAAAGTCTTGAAGAAGTTTTCTTTGAACTCGGGTTTTGTTAAATGGATTGCTTTATTGTATAATAATGTATATAGTCGTGTAATTGTTAATGGCATACCGTCGGACCCCTTCAGAGTCCAACGTGGGGTACGGCAGGGATGTCCCATGTCACCTTAACTCTATGTATTGTTTAGTGAATCCCTCGCAAGGGCCCTTCAAGAAGAGCCTTTGTTCCGACCTTTTCATATTCCTGGTGGAGCAACAGTCAAGTGCCTCCAGTATGCCGATGATGTCACGTGTGTGGTCTCTGACCTAGCTTCCTTCAGGGCCCTGTCTGACACCCTGTCTACCTTTCAAAGAGCGACTGGTGCCAGACTGAACCCCGCAAAGACCAAAGGACTCCGTTTGGGTAAGTGGCGATGGAAACAACTTCCCTTCGTGGCATCTTGGGGGGACGATGCCATGAAAATCAATGGTATATGGTTTGGTTACGGCTCACCTGGGTCACTTACCTGGAACGAGAAGGTGGACCTGGCGGAGGCTAGGATGACAGACTATGGGGACCGCTACATTAGTCTAATGGGGAAAGTAACAGTTATTAATCGTTTCGTTTATCCTCTCTTGTGGTCAGAAGAAAGGTTGTGTACCAGGAACTTAGACATGGGGGCCTGGGCCTTGTGCATTTTCCCTCAAAGCTCCGTTTTCTCCTGGCAAGGTGTGCGTTTAGTGCTGTCGACAGTGAGATGCCCTTTGCATACTTTGTCCGTTATTGGGGGGGATTGTCATTCCGTGGGTTCTTTCCGTCCCTGTTTAGTAATAGTATGCCCCACAGCGGGAGACCCTGGAAGACATATTGTCACATGAGGGATACTCTCCGTATGATGTCAACTGTAGGGGAGGTTTCGCAGTCCAGCGCGGGGGACCTGTACCGGGCCATTTTTGATGACTTAGCTGGCAGGGTCCATCAAAGCGACTATGCCTTACAGCCAGAAGTGTGGACCGTAGTGCACTGCAAGTCACTAGACTACCGCCGGCGAGACCTGCTGTGGCGAATTGCGCATGATGCCATTGTAACCAATCTCAAGCGTCTTCGGTGGCGTCTTGGAGATGGCATATGCCCCCGGGCTGGATGTACAAAGTGGGAGAGTGTGCCTCATGTGTTTTGGCATTGTGAGTTTGTGGCCCTCCTCTGGGAGTGGTTTCAAGCCCTGGCTGACCGGCTAACGTTTTGCAACACTTGGGCGGTCAGCCAGGACTATGCATTGTATGGTCTATCGCCCCCACCATGCAATACAAGTGTTCGTGGCATACTGACTTTTGTTTCGGCCTCCATCAAGCTGGCTGTTTGGAGAGACCTATGTAATATTGTTTTTAGGGGGGAAGGGAGGCCTGCCGACGTCGTGTTGGCGTCGGTGAGGACGGAAATTAAACTGAGGGTCGATGCCGACTTTGTTCGTTTGCCGAGGTCCACGTTCGGCAGACGTTGGGGGCCAATTGTTTCGGTGCGGGCGGGGCGGGTGATAGTTAATCTGTAAATAGGCCTGTGTTTTGCTTCTCGGGGGCGGTCTTTGTAAATGTTTTCTGCTTGATTTGGTAATGTGTAAATAGGTGTTTGTAAATAGCCCTGGGTACTGGGTTGGGGTCTGGGTGGGTTTTGTGAATTATTGACAACAAATCTTGGTTTGCGTCCGTAATGGTATGAATTCTGTACATAGTTCAAGTTATCATTTTGTCCCGTCTGGTCTGAGTTCTGTTATCGGTTCTCCGTGCCCGTTTCTACGTACGTAAAAAGCACAAACTGCAGTCCAGTGCAGTAAAATGGAATAAACTGAAGCTACAGTATGAAAAACCTGATAAATGTATATCAAACATATACAGAGGTTTTGCACCAACATCCAACACCTACATAATCAACAAAACTGCTGTAATGAATTAAAATTGATCTTTTTCCATACTTTTGCATGTAAAAATATTGCCCTGACTGAACAGGTATGCAACTACTGTAATACTAGCAAAATGAATTTCAGTAAGTTCGACAAACCTGAAGAAAAAAGGAAACACACTGTAGCTAAATACTGATTACAACTTGCCAAACTTGAGAACTATGATTACTTACTATACCTTCAAAGTAGGCTTGGACGGATTTTATACTCAACTCTACTGTAGAGTTGCGACTCTGACTTAAAGCCACCACTAGAATCCACTTTCCTTGGAGCAATGATTCCTGTAGGATTTGTAAAACTGAGAGTGCCATTCATGAAAATCATTTTTGTGAGCTCAACAGCTTGAATTAATGTTCTTTTCCAAGTTGAATATATAATGTTTACAACAACATCTCTATTTCTTTGCTTGTACATTGTCGGTTGCCACTACAGTAGAACATCAAAAGTTTTCCTCATCAATCCCAACGATAAAATTCTACTGCCCACCTTTCAAATGTCAGTTATTGTATTCATAGTACTGTAAGTCATTCACAACAATTAATGCCCACATATCATATGCACAACTGCGTAGTGCATATATCATCATTATCATGTACTTCACAGGGCAAACAACACAAAATTCGAATAACAAAGACTAAATGAAGGCAGTTTTGCCTGTGTGAGACTGTGAGTCAACCCACTTACTGTACCCAGTACCATAAAATTGTAACTTTGATGAATCGGCTAACCAATTTTTTTTTTTTTCCAGTAAGGCCTAGTCCAATTTTAACCTGCCAACACTGTTTGGGGCCCGTAGCCATACGTTGTCTGTAAGTAACGTTATATACAGGTATGTGCAGGGTGGCAGTTATAATTTTATTGAAACCAATACACCAAGTAAGAGTGGTGCGTACCTGACTTCAGTAATATCAGAGTTGCCCAAGTCTTTGTTTTCAAAGATCAGTATGTATAAATAAATGAAAATAAGAGGGTTAATGAAGTACACTGAGGCACTGAGAATTTGAGGTTTAACATAACTAGCTTACAACAACGTTTAAATTACTATGTACCTTTTCGCTAGCTTTGTTCTTTTTACATGTAAGCTTGTTATGACCATCAGTATGACAAACACTACAAGTAACAGTAAATTTCACATCTCGTTGGCATGTAACACCCAGGTACTCAACCCGGTTTTGCTTCATCATAACCTGTTGAAGTGCATCTATCCCATTGTGATTTGATGACCGAAAGTACCAAGACGTAACACTGTCATTCATTTTTTCCATTCCTTGTTGGGAAAAGATATTAATATCAACACGAATACGAATTGCTTCTGGCACATAATACATCAATACATGCATGTATGGGGTTACATCTTTGGCTTGATAGGTTCTTACACACAGTTGTACCCATTCCTTACACTTAACAGATAGTGACTCTACATCACCAGTATCCTTACTACTAAAATTCTGCCATAGTAAAGAAATGCTACTTAACTTGTGGTGTCCCGGGATAAGTTTGTCTAAACTGATACTGTTTTGCATGGTCACATGCTCAGGACCTGTAAAATCTCTGCATGATATAGTGTCTGTGGCTTTGTCAACATAAAATTTCCATTTTATTCCAACACTACTGATATAGTCTTCAAATGCTGTAATATTTTTGGCTTTTGATCTATTCAAGTCTTTTACATTTTTTTGAAAGGTTGTTCAATGAACGTAGCTCTGCAATTAATTGATTAACCAACTGGTCAGAGATTCTCATGAATAAATGAAGAACATCTGGAATACAATTTTGAATGGAAATAGACTGAAAAATTGGTTTGTTTATACACCCAAATTTGTCCTTTTTTCTTTTACAAAATTTGTTTATATCACTAATTGTTCGAGCACCAAACTCCTTGTCAGATTGTGACCACTTAAGTGTGGTGTCTCATCTTTCTTCGGCAGAGCAAGTGCACCATGCACATGAATACATGAGTACATTTAGAAACTTCAGATCTGTAACTAACACATACTCTAGTGAGTATGTTTTCTCCTTCGTCTAGCACAGTCTTCCACCAGGCCTTCAAGATTTTGCTGTGAAGTCTTCCTAATGCATTTTCCTTAGCAACCCAGGGTTAAATTCCATTTGAAACCATTCGCCAGTGGTCTGAATGGTTCCGAATGGTATTTTTCACACTGTATTTTTGGACAGTTCTGGATGGTCCCGAAGGGTTCCATATGCAAATGGTTTTTAACTGGTCCCAAATGGTGTTGAATGGTACCATTTGCAAATGGTCTCCAAATGGCTACAAATGACTACAACCATTCACAAATGGCTTGTGAATGGTTCATTTTGTTATGCAACAGGAAACCACCCACAAATGGTCTGCAATGGTTTCTATGTGCAAGTTGTTTGAGATGGAAAATACTGCACAGTTGCTGTAAAACCAAAATTAATTAAAACAATATAAGAATTTAACTATAGTAGCAACAAGCTTACAGAACAGTAATAATGGATTGCACATCATGCAGAGCTGGCAACCCAGTTGAAGGATACTACATGTAATGGGTGAGATGTGATACTTACAAGGTAAATGAAGAACAACACAAATAGTCCATAAGAGTACAACTTCACTCAAATTCAAAAGTCATTTGTTACAAACTTAAACACATGTAAAAACAGTTCATGGTGTCCAAAATCATGTAATACGCACTCATATGCAAACACAACACAATATAGACAAAAAATATAGCTCGTTGTAATTCAAATGTAGGGTACACCTTTCAGTAAACGAATGAAAAAAATCACACTGTAGGTTTTCTTTCCAAGGAAGGAAAGGTAGAAAAATTATCGACGAGAATGTTTTGCCCATACTAAAAAAAAACACTTCTGACTTTCAGATTGAAATCAAAGTTCGGTCAAAATATTAAAATGGTTCACCAAGTAATTTATACTGTAACTTTAAGCACCAGTTATTTCACATTTACAGTTAAAATAATAGGGATTTCCATGGTGAAATGCATTTCATGAAAAATAATAGAGTAGGCTTCAGTCTTCTCATATTTCCCAAATAAAACAAACTTTGGTAACTGTTTGGTCCATGAAAAACTTTTCTCATGGTTATCCAAGTTGAAAGAGTAAGATGTTTTAACACAATTAAATGCCTTTAGAGGCTGCACACAGGGCACACGAAAGGTCCACGAAGGGGAAATTTATTTTGTTTCCAAATCCAATGGCTGCATTCTTCGTCCGATCCTCCCGTTTACTCCTGAGTAAAGGAAATATTCCACACCAAGGATTCAACACTTCTTAATTACATCATCCTGACAGTTTAAACAAGACCGTTCAATTTATCAGATTACAATAAATGTGGCACAAAAACTAGGACACCAGCATTTCCTTTGTAAATTGTTACTGGTCCGTAGCCTTCTGTGGCAATATCTTTTTGAGTGTTGTGGTCAATTCAAAGATGCCTCTCATAAGTTGTCCTGTAACTGCTGTATCTACTTCAACGCTTTTCTGTAGTTCTCCAACCTCAGGACTCATTCTCACTCCACAGCAAGAACATCAAAAGGTACAGTAGCCTGCATGTCATGGATATGTTATAATTCAACAATCAGGACTGCTCATATTATGTGATAACGAAAACAGGCTTTGTAGTTTCAAACAAGAAAATCGCTATTCAAAAGGAAGCAGGCCATAAAATGTTACCAGTACATTGGTGTCACAGTTCAATGGCAGGATAACTTGTTCAGTCCATGGCTCCATGTATGCAGTACAATTTCCTCAGTCACCAAAATGATTATGCTTGACACTGCTACATGGTACACAGCAGTCCAGACATCAGTGAAAAGTATTTAAGACACTGAAAAATAACTCCATCAGCTGTGCAGGACAAGCAGGAGACAGTTTCACTATGATGTCATTCTGTTTGGGAAATGAAAAATGAAATTTTAAAAAGTATATAAAAAGTTGTACAACAAAATGGTTTTAAAGGGTAAAATCTTCTTGATAAAAGAAAACTTATTTAAAAGCAACAGCTAAGCATCAAAATTTTGTTCTTTCATCATATTTTTAGACTTCAATATTGCATATTCTGGGTTAACCGAGCAGTAAATTTCATATTTGAAGAGAAACAATATTGTCACGTAACTCTAAACAGCCAATCATGGAACAAGACAGTCTACTACACTACTTCACGTTGGGGTGACTGCTTTTGTTTTTTTAAAGACATTGTCTCTGTTTGTTTGCACTGTGGTATAGGCCTGTTGAATTCAAAAACTAATTATTTATCATACGCACACAAATAAAAATAGGCCTAGGCCTGCAACAAATTGTGTACCTGTTTATTATTTAGGCCCGATGCTACAGAACCTTAATACTTACATATAAAGATGGAAACATGCAAAAAGCAATTCCTTTTCCATCCTGTTATTTTTGAGTCAGCACCCAAAAGGAAAGAGACAAGTCTTCATAACCAACCCCCGCCCCCCCCCCCCCCCCTCCAAAAGAAAAGAAAAAACAGTTTACTCCAACTTCAAATTTTACCATGATCTGGGGTCAACTATTTTGAGTATGACTAGGCTATTAGCATATCATATGTCCATCCCTCTTCTCCTTGTAGGCTATAAAATGTCCACCCCCCCCCAGTAAAACGGTCTGCTTTATAAATTAGTGCTACGAACTGTCTTGTGGAACCGCTACTAGGGCCTATAAACATTAGGCCTGACTGTTAACACAGCAGCGCCCATTCATTGATGCAGTCTTTTGCTATTAGTTTTCACTAACATTTGTTCATTGCTTATTGGTCTCTCTGGTGCAGTAGTTTAAAAACATGTTCCTTTACTTACTGTGCTTCAGCATTTCATGAACGTCCTCTTAGGAAAGCAGTCTTGCCCTTTCACTTCACGTTTCTTGAATTCATGACACCTGCACACCACTGCATAGCACTCTCTGTAGTGTAAGTACAGTACTGTAGCTCTTGTACTAGCTAGCTGTGCCCGCGCCTATTTTGTTACATTGCACTGTGCATGTGATGTACACATGGGTGTACAGCATCTGTGAGCTTTGTATGGTGCCGTGCAAGTGCTGTATCATGCTTTGTTTGCACGCTAAGCTATTACGTAATAGCTCCATTCAAACAAGCATTGTATTGTACTTTGATCCTGTTCAGTGTCACGGTTATCATAAGGATGAGCAACTTGAAAGGCAACAAAGATATGCATCAGCATGATGGGGAGGGGGATTGGAATTGTGTATGGAGAAAATGGAGAGAAGAAATGAGCTGTGCCCCTGGACTGTAGATGATACCAGGCTGCAAAGCTACAGCTACAAAATTTCAAAGTGTTGTTGGGGTATACGAGGATATCGAGTACGGGTTAAGAAAGTGCCAGAAAGTGGAGTGGGGATGGGAGTCAAGAGGTCTCGGGTGTGGGTCGGGTATTGGAATGGCAAGAAGAATTTCCTATTTCAGCTGATATCCGTGCCGTGCATTAGAGTATCTCTGTGTATTCTTTCCAAGGTAGGGGAGGGGGTTACACTGTTAGGGAAAACTGAAGCTAAAATTTTCAGGGAAATCCAGGGGTGCGGTTGTTGGCCTACTCGAGTTGCTATGGACGGCTTTACTGTAACCCCCAATTCATTTGAGCCCCACAAAATTTGATAAGTGTGCCCCGCCCTCTCTAAAAATTCCTATCAATAAAATGTGCCTGGGGAAATGATCAGGAAAATATTCAGGCTGAGAAGAATCTAAACTGGTTTAGGTTAATACAAAGTTTCTTACTTTCCTGTCTACACCTTCAATTGTACCTGTGTAAAAATTGTGAGAGATGTAACAAATCCAGTTGGTTATAACTTATTTGTTTCATTGAGCTGTACACTGTTACACCAACAGACAACTTGACCATTTGCATCATGTACATGCATGTTGAACTGGACATGTTCCATTGATGTACATAATATATACCATTCACTGAATGGTTTCCAGTTTGAACCATTAAAGGCTAAATTAATCGAGCGTACTTCCACTTCTGAGCAAAAGCGGTTACATCAATTACTCATCTCGGAAGAATTGGGAGATAGGAAACCCTCACAACTGCTTAGGCGCATGCGCCAATTGTGAGGAGAACGCCAGCTGGAGGATAGTATTTTCAAAACCCTATTTTTGCAACGCTTGCCGACTAATGTTCAGTTGATACTGGCATCAACTCTCTCTCCTGGCAACTGGCATCTGATCTCTCCTTGCTGACAAGATTTTAGAAGTCACACCCTCTGTAGAAACAGTTCCTCCAGCCAACCCACTACCTACCACCGGAAGGGCTACTGCCGCTAGTTCACGCAGCACGCAGCACTTCAAATGAGATTGACGACTTACGCTCCTTAGTTGCAAAGTTGTCCACTAAGGTTGATGCCTTGACCGATCAACTTGCACAGCGTAGTAGGGGGAGTTCTAGGGATCGTAATTATAGAAGAAGACGTCAATCCTCTAGATCAAGGTCAAATTCTAGGCCCAGGTATTACGAAAAGCCAGCAGGTTTTTGCTGGTATCACTTTAGGTTTGGTGATAAGGCAGATAATAAGGCAAAGTCTACTTGTCGTCAATTTTATGTTACCGATCGTACGACAGGCACCCGATTTTTAATGACACAGGCGCAGACGTTAGTGTTTATCCTGCTTCACCAGCAGAAAAGAAATGTAAGACTCATTCGTCCTTAAGAGCGGCCAATAAGACAGTCATCACTACTCATGGTCAACGTTTGTTGAATTTAGATTTAGGGTTACGTCGTGCTTTTCAATGGGTCTTTCTTATAGCAGATGTTAGTACGCCAATTATAGGTGCTGATTTCTTAGGTCATTTTGCATTATTGGTAGATGTGAAAAATCGTAGACTAATTTATTCAGGGACATCCTTGTTTGTCCACGGTATTGAATCAGTAGCACAACCATTAAGCCTCATATTTAGTATTCCTAATGATTCTCCTAAATACTCAGCATTATTAAAGGAATACCCAGATATTTTGAGACCATTTTATCAACCATCTACAGTTAAGCATAATATTACACACCATATTACTACTAAAGGTCCACCAGTTACTTGTCGTCCACGTCGTTTAGCTACATATGCTCCAACTTGGCATTATTCGGCCATCCAAAAGTAATTTAGCATTGCCATTACACTTAGTACCAAAGAAATCTGGCGATTGGCGCCCTTGTGGAGACTACCGTGCGCTCAATAATGCAACTATTCCAGATAATTATCCAATTCCGCATATCCACGATTTTGCAGCATCACTTCATGGTAAGACAATTTTTTCCAAGTTAGACCTTGTCAGAGCTTACCACCACATACCAGTAGAACCGGAAGACATTCCTAAGACCGCTATAACCACACCATTTGGTTCATTTGAGTTTCTACGTATGCCCTTTGGCCTCAGAAATTCGGCTCAATCCTTTCAAAGGTTCAAAGATCAAGTTCTTAGGGGCCTCCCATTTGTTTTTGTGTATATTGATGATTTATTAGTAGCTAGGTTCCACTCCGGAGGAACATTACGCGCATCTCCAGCAATTATTCCAACGACTCCATGAGCATGGTGTTGTAGTCAACCCAGAGAAATGTTTTTGGAGTATCGTCTATTGTATTTTTGGGTCATCATGTGGATTGTGACGGTGTTCGTCCATTAGAAGCTAAAGTTACAGATATTCAGAATTTTCCTGCACCTACTTCGCTTATTAGTTTATGTTTCTTGGCCTTATTAACTTCTTTAGGAGGTTCATTCCTAATTGTGCCAAAAATGCTTCATTTAGTTGTAATGAGTCTCAACAAGCAGCATTTAACAAGGTCAAGTTGGACTTGGCTTCGCTCACGTTATTAGTCCATCTAGTGCCTGAAGCGCCATTATGTATTATGGCTGATGCATCCGACGTAGCTATAGGCGGTGCATTACAACAATTTGTCAATAGCTCTTGGCAACCAATTACATTTTTCTCTAAGAGATTACAACCTGCTGAGGCTAAGGTTGTAATCACCTTCGGGAGAGAACTCTTAGCAATTTATCTAACCATTCGTCATTTTCGACATTATTTAGAAGGCAGACAATTCTGTGTCTATACTGACCATTAACTTATGCATTTAACACCAAGCCAGATCGCTACTCACCGAGAGAGATTCGCCATATCAAAGGTACAGACAATGTTGTCGCCGATGCTCTCTCTAGACCTAATCTTGATGCATTTACAACTGTCGATGTCAAAATTGATTTAGAAAAGATCGCTCAACGTGAAGATGACGAGTTACATAACTCTTCACTGGAATTAGCGTCACGTTTTCGAATCTTTGCATTCTTTAACTCATCCTGGAATTAGAGCTTCACAACGGCTCATCAGGCAACGATTTGTATGGCCTACTATTAACAAATACGTCCGACATTGGGCAAGGTCATGTTTGCAGTGTTAGAAATCAAAGTCCAGCGTCATACAGTAACACCGGTCAGAAATTTTGCTCCACCTGCTTCACGTTATAGTCATGTACATATTGATATTGTGGGGCCTTTACCGCCGTCTCATAGTAATACTTGGCCAGAAGCCATTCCCACTTCCGATACCACTGCTGAAACCATTGCCAGTACTTTTGTTCAGAGATGGGTAGCAATTTTTGGTGTTACAGCCTATGTAACGACAGATAGAGGTCCACCATTCGAAGCTAATCTATGTAGGCGTCCTGCTGAAATGTTTGGTACAAAACGTATTAGAACCACAGCTTATCACCCCTCGGCAAATGGTCTTGTGGAGCGTTTTCACCGCCAGCTCAAAGGAGCACTTAAGGCGCAGGTTAATCCGACCTCATTGACTGAAGCTCTACCTATTGTTCTTCTAGGCATTCGTTCGTTACCTAGGGCTGATACTAATTGCAGTGTGGCAGAGATGGTTTTTGGTACAACTCTTGCCTTACCATCCGATATAGTTACAAAGACTGGAGATTATATTCCTGATCCTTGTGATTATGTAGATAGACTCCGGCAACATATGTCCAACATGAGACCTTTCGTTACCAGAACGACCACAAGATCGTCTCATATACCGAGAGTTTTTCTTTTCAGTGCATTGAAACGGCACATGCAAACAAAATCAAAACAAACCAGATCAGGCGGAAACATCAAACTGCTTAATCCAATAGCATTAGGTATGTAAATAGTCTTAGTCATAGTTCCTTTTATTGCAATGAACATAAAGACTATTTACATACCTAATTACATGGGCCAATCCCATCACGACCACGCAACACTCGAGCTATTTACACAAAACTATGTAAAGATAATATTACAAGTTAACTATGACCCCTCCAGCCCGCACCGAAACAAGCGGACCCCACCTTCTGCTGAACGTCGACCTTGGCAAACGAACGAAGTCAGCCTCCACCCTCACCTTAACCTCCGCTTTTACCGATGCCAGGAGGACGTCAGCAGTCCCACCCTTTCCCCTAAATACAATATTGCACCGGTCTCTCCATATGGCAAGCTTCACGGAAGCCGAGACAAAGGTAATTATCCCGCAAACACTCGCAAGGCGGGGGCGAAAGACCATACAGTGCATAGTCCTGACCGACCGCCCAGCTGTTGGAAAACGTGAGGCGATCAGCCAGGACTTGAAACCATTCCCACAGGAGGGCCACAAAATCACACTGCCAAAACACATGAGGCACACTCTCCCACTTTGTGCATCCAGTACGGGGGCAAGTGCCATCCCCAAGACGCCACCGAAGGCGCTTGAGGTACTAACAATGGCGTCGTGTGCAATTCGCCACAGCAGGTCTCGCCGGTGGTAATCGAGTGACTTGCTGTGGACTACACGCCACACTTCCGGTCCCGACGCATAGTTGTTGGGTCGGACCTGTCCAACCATGTCATCAAAAATGGCCTGGTACAGGTCCCCGGCACTGGACTGCGAAACGGCCCCACTGTTGACATAATACGGAGAGCGTCCCCCATGTTGCAATATGCCACCGTTGGTCTCCAGCTGTGGGGTACACTGTTACTGAAAAGGGAGGGAAAGTACCAACGAAATGAAAGCCCCCCCCCCAGTAACGCACAAAGAATGTGAACGGCGAGTGGCTTTCAACGGCACTAAGAACACATCTGCTCAGGAGAAAACGGAGCTTCGAGGGAAGGTGCACCAGACCCAAACCCCCGTACCTACATTACTGGTACACCATCTTTCTCTTGACCAGCTCCGTTTTCCCTGACCACAGACACCCAAAAATGGCCCTCTCAAGTCGTATCAAGACCCTCTCTGGAGCAGCCAGAACAGTGCCCGGATACCACAAGAGAGGGTAAACAAAACGGTTGACTACTGTCACCTTTCCCATAACATCTATCGCCAAAGGATGGCTTCCACCAGGTCCGCTTTTTCATTCCAGGTAAGTAACTCTGGAGAACCATAACCAAACCATAGGCCATTGATTTTAATGGCGTCGTCAACCCACGATGCTGTGAAAGGGAGGGACTTCCACCGCCACTTGCCTAGACGGAGTCCCTTGGTTTGACTGGGGTTCAGTCTTGCACCTGTCGCCCTCTGAAAGGTGGACAGCGTGTCAGAGAGGGCCCTGAATGAAGGGAGGTCGGAGACCACACAAGTGACATCATCAGCATACTGGAGGCATTTGACTTTGGCTCCACCAGGTAAGTGAAAGGGTTTGAACGAAGACTACTTGTAAGGCTCTAGTTAGAGATTCGATGAATAACACATAAAGTAGGGGTGACAGTGGGCACCCCTGACGTACCCCACGTCGGACCCTGAAGGGGTCCGATGGTAGACCATTAACAACAACCCGACTATATACATTACCATACAACAAGGTTACCCAATTAACAAAGGTTGGGCTTAACTTCAATTTCCTCAATACTTTAAAAAGAAACCCATGATCCACCATGTCGAAGGCCTTCTCCTGGTCAAGGGAGACAAGCGCACATGGCATGTCACGGTCCTTCACATACTCAACTAGGTCCCGCAGCAACCAGAGGTTCTGCTGGATACTGTGTCCACGCACCGCGCATGTCTGGTAAGGCCCTACAAGATCCGATTTTGGCTCAAGTGGATCACCAGACTTGGGTAGCAAGGTTATTATGCCAGTGCGCTGCGAGGGGCTCAATGAGCCAGCAAAGAAGGAAGAGACGTATACATCACGAAGGTCATGTCCAACGGTACCCCAGAAGTGTTTGTAAAATGAAAGACCATACAAAGCATAGTCCCGGCCGACCGCCCATGTGTTGCCCATCGTCAAGCGATCAGTCAGGACTTGGAACCATTCCCAAAGGAGGGCCACAAATTCACACTGCCAAAACACATGTGACACTCTCCCCCACTTTGTGCATCCAGTGCGTGGGCAAATTCCATCTCCAAGACGCCACCGAAGACGCTTGAGATTAGTCACAATCGCATCATGTGCCATTCGCCACAACAGGTCTCGCCTGCGGTAATCTCATGATCTGGCTGTGGACCACACGCCACACTTCCGACCCTGAAGCATAGTGATTGGATTGGACCTTGCCAACCAATTCTTCAAAAACAGCCTGGTATAGGTCTCTTGCACTTAACTGCGAAACGTAAAATGAAAGACCATACAAAGCATAGTCCCGGCCGACCGCCCATGTGTTGCCCATCGTCAAGCGATCAGTCAGGACTTGGAACCATTCCCAAAGGAGGGCCACAAATTCACACTGCCAAAACACATGTGACACTCTCCCCCACTTTGTGCATCCAGTGCGTGGGCAAATTCCATCTCCAAGACGCCACCGAAGACGCTTGAGATTAGTCACAATCGCATCATGTGCCATTCGCCACAACAGGTCTCGCCTGCGGTAATCTCATGATCTGGCTGTGGACCACACGCCACACTTCCGACCCTGAAGCATAGTGATTGGATTGGACCTGGCCAACCAATTCTTCAAAAACAGCCTGGTATAGGTCTCTTGCACTTAACTGCGAAACGTCCCCAACTCCAGATATAATTAGGAGCGTTTCTCTCATTTGACTGTATGCTTCCGAGGGCCTCCAGCTGTGGGGTTCACTGTTACTAAACAGGGAGGGAAAGAACCGACGGAATCCCCCCCAATAACGGACAAAATAGGCAAAAGGCATTCTGCTGACTACAGCATTATAAACACACTTGGTCAGGAGAAAACGGAGTTTGGAAGGAAAATGCACAAGGCCGAACCCACCACGCCTAACATCCTGATATACCATCCCTCTTCTTACGAGCTCCGTCTTCCCTGATCATAAAAACCTAAACACAGCCCTCTCGAGACGCAACAAGACACCCTTTGGAGCAGCCAGAACGGTGCCTGAATACCACAAAGGGGGATAAATAAAACGATTGATAACTGTCACCTTTCCGAACAGGCTAATGTCGCGCTCGCCGAAGTCCTTCAACCTAGCTTCCACCAGGTCCACTTTCTCATTCCAGGTAAGTAACTCGGTTTGCCCATAACCAAACCATATGCCGTTTATCCTTATGGCGTCGTCTACCCATGATGCAGCGAAGGGCAGTCTTCTTGACCGCCACTTACCTAGGCGAAGTCCTTTGGTCGTATTGGGATTCAGTCTGGCACCTGTGGCTCTTTAAAACTTAGACAACGTGCCACTTAGGACCTTGAAGGAAGCTAGGTCGGAGACTACGCATGTGACGTCATCGGCATACTGAAGGCACTTAACTTCAACACCACCGGGAATGTGAAATGGTTGAAACAAAGGCTCTAGTTGATAGGCTCTTGCTATTGATTCACTAAACAATACGTAGAGTAAAGGTGATAGGGGGCACCCCTGCCGTACGCCACGTTGGACACTGAAGGGGTCTGACGGTAGGCCATTAACGATAACCCGACTATTTACACTATTGTACAATAAGGAGGTCCATTTAACAAAAACTGGATTCAAACAAAACTTCTTTTAAATTTTAAAGAGGAATCCATGATCAACCATGTCGAAGGCCTTCTCCTGATCGAGGGAGACAAGGGCACATGGAAGATCACGGTCCATCACGTATTCAACTAAGTCCCGCACCACCCAGAGGTTCTGCTGAATACTGTGTCCCCGCACCGCACAAGTCTGAAAGGACCCTACAAGATCTGGCATAACTGTGCCTAGCCTGTTGCAAAGGGCTTTCGCCAGAATCTTGTAATCTACATTTAACAAGGTGATTGGCCGTTTGTTTTTCGGTTCGAGGGGGTCTCCTGACTTAGGCAGCAAAGTTATTATGCCTGTGCGCTACGAGTGGCTCAATGAGCCAGCAAGGAAGCCAGAGACGAATACGTCACGGAGATCATGTGCTACGGTACCCCAGAAGCGTTTATAGAATTCTACTGGAATACCGTCGGACCCAGGTGCCTTTCCGCCTTTCATCTTCGCCACTGCCTTCCAGAGCTCGTCAACAGTCAAAGGGGAGCCAAGTTCATCATAGGGACTTTTGAAGGTCTTCATCGACATCTGCCTGGGTATACAGCTGCTCATAAAAGTTTTTATACACTTCGACAATGTCGAGAGGGTCCTTATGTACCACACCGTGGGCGTCACGGACAGCTTTTATACTGCGATCGATGGCATTCTTTGTGACGTCCCGGTAGAACTTAATGGTTGGTTTCTCCTCCGCCTCCACACAATGCACACGAGCACGAACCCGGGCCCCGTGTAGTTTTCCATCAAGGTACTGTTGGATTGCATGAAGTGCGGAGTGGTCCCCGTTCCTCTCCCTAAAGCAAAGTGAAAGGAACTCCTCCCTTCTTCGACGAGCTCTTGCTACACAATATTCCACTGTAAACTGTTTGATGCGGGTCTTTACATCATCCCACCACTCTAAATCTGTTGAAAAGGCCGGCCTCAAAGTTCGCCACCCTTCGTATCTGGCCTTAAAATCTTTGCTATATTCAGCCTCCGTTAGAATATCTGTGTTCATTTTCCAGAACCCCCTCCCTACTGGCCATGACTGGGGGTTTGAATGAGACAGTAACTGCATCATGGTCCGAAATTGGACATGCCACAACTTCGCAATCACTTGGTGACAGAGCCGTTGGAGCGTACACCCTGTCCAACCTTTAGGCGTCCGTGCCATCAGGGCGGTGCCAAGTGAATACGGACAAGCCAGGATGCTGCACTCTCTAAACGTCAACCATATCGTGATTCTTTGTGAACATGTCCAACTCCACCATACCGACACTACAGCTTGAAGATGTGAAGGTGGACATTCGATCAAACCGTGTGTCAGGGACACAGTTGAAGTCTCCAGATAGGATACAAGGGGCACAGCCAGGAACGAAGGATGGCAGGGTAGCAAAAAAATTCCTTCTGTCTGTAGGTTGGTCGGGGGCATAAACGTTACATAAGAAGAAGTTCCCGCAAGGATGTTTGATGGTAATGCATACCAACCGGCCCTCATGATCATGATCAACCTTTCCGACCAGGGAAGTCCATCTTGGAGAAACTAAAATAACAGATCCACGGGAAGATGCGGAACCAAAGGAAGCGTACAAACCCCCACCCCATTCGTAGGACCAGGTGTAGACATCGTCCTCATTAACAATGTGAGTCTCTTGGAGGAAAACGAAGTCCACACCTAATGACTTAAAAAATTGGAATATTCTGGACCGCTTCCGACTGTCCCTCATGCCGTTTACATTCAGGGTCATGAGGGACAGGGGACCATTCATGAAATGTGGAGTGTGAAATTACAAAACTGTCTCTGACCTGGCCTTTTTGTTACATGGATCTGGTGCTGGTGGCACAGAAGGACTAACTCCCCCTCCCCGGTCGGAGACCTCCCCTGAGGTCGACCTTTTCAACGTGGGCTCAAGGTCAACGGCCTCACACAAATCAAACCAGCCCTCCCCAGATGGTGGGTCCTTTGGTGGAGGCTCTGAGGCAGGTCCTCCCACATCTGACATGGCACTGTCAGACTCCGAATCCGATGACAGTTGAAGGTCATTCTCTACTATCAGTATCCCAGCCTCCCCAGGAACTGGTGCGGATTGTACCTCAGGGTTCCCACAGACCACCTCACGTCTCTTAGAAGCTAGGGACTCTTGTTCCACCTAATGTGCCACCTCATCAGGCGTAGGGGACCTGGGTTCCTCCACCATTGGTTCAGGGTCTGATGACGAGGGTTCACTTGCCGGCTCCACATCTGCGCTTGCACGCGCAGAGTACGACGTGGGGCAGGCACCAGAGACATGTCCCTCCTCCCCACACAGGTTACACCGCACCTCATTGGGACATGTTGCCCTGTCATGCCCCAACTGCAAGCATCTGCCACAGCGTTTGTTTGGGCATGACTTGGCCTCGTGCCCCTCCTCCCTACACTGGAAACAGGTGCTGGGCTGCCCAAAATACCTGATGTGGGCCTTAGAACCCCCTATGAACAAGACGGAGGGGATGTCTCGTTTAAGCTCCATACGGAACTGTCTCTTTCCGTTGAGAATACCGGCCAGTTCACCTTCACTATACTTTACCCAACGCCAGTCAGAGACAGTTCCGTATTGTCCTAGAACCTTCGCCACCAGGCTCTGATCTACCTCAAAATTGAGGTACAACACTGTCACCACCACAGAGCGGTCATATGGGGTGACAGTCAGACCCTCCACTCCCTTCAGTGAGGGAACCCCCTTTAATCGAGCAGCATCAGTCCGGAACTTCAAATCATACGTATTTCGGGATGCAAGGGCCTGCAGCATCTCTATATCCTTAACCTCTACCTTATTGTTCTTCAACACAGAAAAAACATGCTGGGGTGTAACATTCCCCCTCGACTCAAACTGTAACTTAACGATACTGCTATCCCGACCTCCGGGCATAGCAGCAAAGGTTTGTGGCACAAGGCCACGCAGCAACTAGAGAGAAAACTTCAGCACAGCAGATCAAACCCAGGCAGGGAAAAAATAAAGGGAACCCAACAAAAAACTATAAACCAGGCGTGCTTTAAAACGAGCACGGCCAAACCACGTCCCCAAGCGAGAGACCACACCCAATATCCAACACTTCGGTAAAACGACAATAGTAGTATATGTTAGTATAACAAGCAGCACAGTACAGCACAATGCCAAAATTCAGCACGATCAGCGAGAGCTCCGTGAAACACGTCCGCTCTCGACGAAGACCTGAACTGAACAGAACTCATATACCGAAAGAGTTGTCCACATGTACTCATGTCTGGGTTCGTACTGATGCTGTCAAGAAACCACTTCAACCATTTTAGCTCGAGTGTGGGGTGGGTGTTGTACATGTATGCTGCAGAAGTTTTGTTTCCCAGCCCATGTAAACGGGTATGTAAATAAAAGGGGTCTATTATTTTTCATTATTGTTATGAACATAATTTTGCATCACCTTTCTTGAGAACAAAACAGGAATTATGTAGTTACACAAATTTTGTTTCTTGGTGCATGTTAAGGTCCTGTAAATAGTCTTTGCCTTTGTGTTTTTGTCCGGTCTGGTTTGAGTTCCTCTCCCTTTGTTTCCCAGTGCCCGTTTTGATGTACTTAAGAAGCACCATTTTACAAAGGACCGTACAAGGTCCTTACACGGTCAGATAAGTACTACACCTTTGATATTGATGGTCGTCGAGACAATGTTAGCCTAGATCGATTAAAAGTGGCGTACCTAGACGACACACATACCCAGTTAAAACAAAACCCATCTAGTACCCCAGCTCAGCCTTTACCTGGTACTACTACCGTCAAGCCAACAGCACCACCAACGCACGCTGACCAAGCGACTACACGTCAAACACGTTCCGGTCGGCATGTACGTTGGCCTAAAAAGTATATTCAATTTATTGATACTGGTTGAACTTAGGATGTTAATTACTTATTATCGATTGCTTTATTCCATATCGCAATCTAGAGGGGAGATAGATGTAGTGGCGCTATTTCATTTCAGGAAAGTTTCAGTAAGCTTACCTGTTGTACATATTAGCTGCAAATATACCGCCACTCGCAGCGGAATCTTAAGTAGTATTTGTTATGCAAAGTCTTGGTATGTGCACCTGTATAAAGTCTTAGTGTACTGTGCTTGCATGTGCATTTCGAGTTAACGAGACACACTTGCTGTTTCGACTAGCAGGAGAAAGACAAGGCTGCCTCTTGGGAGAAACCTTTACATTTTACATCGCAGTCGCTGCAGAAATTGTCGGTATTTAATATTTAGTGTATATATTTAAATGGTCAGCAAGTTGGTTATTGGTTTTGGGCGGCCGTAGTATTACAGCCACTCAGGCCAAAACCCAGCAAACTCAGGCCCAGCGGCGTAGTCATATTAAGATTTAAGCTTGGTTAGTTATAGCTCGTACAGTATTTGTTGCGTAGTATGTTTTATTTATAGTTGCACGTGCATGCGCCAGATAGGCACAACGGCGTTGTAGTGTATTTTAATGTAGTAGGTTTTATTGTGAGAAAGAAACTAAACGGAAAGGTACCCAACAAGCAGACAAAGCCTTTCCGACCAACTGGCCGGTATATCCCGCTCGACTTTTGAAGAATTGGTTGGCCAGGTCCAATCCAATCACTATGCTTCAGGGTCGGAAGTGTGGCGTGTAGTCCACAGCAGATCATTAGATTACCGAAGGCGAGACTTGTGGCGAATCGCACATGATGCGATTGTAACTAATCTCAAGCGTCTTCGGTGGCGTCTTGGAGATGGCATTTGCCCACGCGCTGGATGTACAAAGTGGGAGAGTGTGCCCCATGTGTTCTGGCATTGTGGTTTTGTGGCCCTCCTCTGAGAGTGGTTTCAAGTCCTGGCTGACCGGCTAACGTTTCGCAACACTTGGGCGGTAAGCCAGGACTATGCATTGTATGGTCAATCGCCCCCACTATGCAATGCAAGTGTTCGTGGCATACTCACCTTTGTTTCGGCCTCCATTAAGCTGTTTGGAGAGACCGATGCAATATTGTTTTTAGGGGTGTGGGGAGGCCTACAGACGTCGTGTTGGCGTCAATAAAGACGGATATTAAACTGAGGGTCGAGGCCGACTTTGTTCGTTTGCCGAGGTCCACGTTCGACAGACGTTGGGGGCCAATTGTTTCGGTGCGGGAGGGGCGGGTGATAGTTAATTTGTAAATAGTCCTGTGTTAACTTCTCTGTGGCCGTTTCTATGTACATGTTTTCTGTTTGATTTGTGTAAATAGGTGAGTTTGTAAACAGCCGTGGGTTGGGGTTTTGTAAATTATTGTCACAAATCTTGGTTTGCGTCCATAATGGTATGACTTCTGTACATAGTTCACGTTATGTTTTGTCCCGTCTGGTCTCCGTGCCCGTGTCTATGTACGTAAAAAGCACCCCATTCACACCTACCGTAAACTCTAACTTAACAATGCTGCTCTCCCTACTGCATAACTTTAGAGCTATAACCTTATAGTCTGCCGTTAGCAGTGTAATGGGCCGCCTGTTAACTGGGTTTAGGAGGTCACCGCATTTTGGCAGCAGTGTTATGACACCACTTGGCTGCGTGGCAGACAATTGACCAGTCGAAAAAACAGCATTGTAAACTTCATAAAATTCGTCATAAAATTCGGCTGGAATGCCATCCACTCCAGAGGTACGGCTGCGTGCCAAAGCTGCTACAGCTCTCCTTAATTCAGAGAGCTCCAGCGGCCGGTTAATTTGCTCCCTTGCGTCTTTTTAAATTTCACTCTCCAAGCGCTCAAGAAACACGTGTTGACATTGAGCATCGGTATTATTGGCTTTAGCGAAAAGTTTAGGGTGTCTATAAAACTAAGACCTAAGACCCTACCAACTAGAAAGCTAACACCTAAGACCCTACCAACTATAAAACTAACACCTAAGACCCTACGAGCTATAAAACTAATATATGACATCCAATTATACCAAGCACTTTACAACTATTGTATTTAACATGTTTTTAACGAAAAACCAGACGATGAGACTATCAATAGGAAATGGGAGGGAGAGAGTGAAAAGAGAGAGAAAACTATAGATGCAGGGACTGGGAGGTAATCTTAGACCTCATGATAAGTCCAGCAAAACGGGAGAAAGACTTACAAACCCCTTTCAGAACTAACGCTTTTCCATTGCAAGTGATGTATAACAAACATTGATCATGGCTGCGCCCGAAACCCTCTGCAGAAATCTTTGAAAACGTGTGTTTCACCTTTCGACCTTTCAACCTGCCGCATTTTGCTACAAATTAGATTACAATATCCCATACTGATGCGAGACCCATACAGAGGCTGGAGATTTACCTCTCCTTTTCATGTGTCGTGATCAGAGTAGGGCCACGTACTACCTTAATAATACTCATGAGATGGAGTGCAAACACTGACGAATGTCAAGAGAGCGCCCACAAAGTTTTCACTAAACAAGATTTCCTTGATGAGACCTGCATTCGGGCTCTGCATTTTGGACAAACTTAAAGGTATGTATTTCTTCAGTTTTTTTACATTTATGAAAGAGACGAACAATGGGTCTTCGATATTGGAAAGTGGGGGGGGGGGGGGGGTTGGCTCAAGCACTGCTCCCGCTCCCCATAAATTTCGCTGGGGGATGGTTCCCCCGGCCCTCTTGCGTATTTGATTATATCCCATCACTGTTTGTTTCCTAATTGCCACAAGATTCCACTTAGGCCTATTTGTGAGAGTATTTTAATTATGTGTAGATTAAGGAAAATGTCAATGACGTCATATGCGGAGACCTGTGCAGTTTATTCTTGGTCGTCTACTAACACTCCTGTTCGTATGAAACACAATCATAACAGGAAGCTGTACATCTGTATAGCTCCCTGATCATAGTGCTATGCATCTGTATCCAAAGAGAAACCAGAATGCAGTGTGCTTCCACGGGCAATGAAAGCATATACTTCATTTGGCTAAGGATAATTATTGTCCTGAACCAAGCTGAGGCATGTAGCCCCCATGACCCTAGCTGAAAAACAATTTGGCAAATCATCAGTTTCAGTGAAAATATGCCGACACGATAAACTTTACTACGTTTGAGGAACAAACACTGCATCCTTTCATATCTAAAGACTTACAAAAGCCGTTTTTCACTGAGGAGAGTGGGCACCCTGCCCTTACATCCCGCCCTTCATGTCATACCCACTAAAACCCTCCCTCATCCTGGTTACGAACCTGTCCTGAACCATGATTGTTGTTACAGCATGGAGCTATCAACACGGATACAATACCGTGGAGGGTTATCTGTATTCGTTCGGTTTTCCTACAATCACGTGGTAGAAACTAACCGAATGATGGTCTTAGTTTTATAGTTGGTTGGGTCTTAGGTCTTAGTTTTATAGTAAGTAGGGTCTTACGTCTTAGTTTTATAGTTGGTTGGGTCATAGGTCTTAGTTTTATAGACACCCAAAAGTTTACTGTAAAAATTTGAAGGACCATGAGAATGCTTCTGTGTCCGAAGCAACCTCCACATTTGGAAGGCGAATTGTATTAATGTGGTTGCTTTCGGCTCGACTGTGTTCTTGCTTGAAGAAGTAAGCCGAAGGGCGTTCCCCTTCCTCCAAGTACTTTTCTCTGCAGCGGATAAAAGCTCCTTTCTTCCTCTGTTCATCGATGATTTTCTCGAATTCAGCCTTGTCTGAAACCAAGCAAAGCGTTTATAGTTCTGATAGGCGATCTCACTTATGCTTTGCTATGCGAACACTTTGTTTAATGACCAGCTGTATGATTAGCCATTTGATTTCGTCCCACCAAATGGGGAGAAGGTCGAACCAAGGCTGTAAAGTACGCCACAGCGGACAGAGATAAGTAAAGTCATTAATATATTCGGAATCGCGTAGCACAGAGACATTGCATTTTCACAGGCCTTTGCCTTTCCCAGAACCAATACTCGGTAAATTGATGCTCGCCCTCACAGCTCGATGATCTGAGAGGGGGAAGCGTAGCACTTGTATCTTATCGCAAACCGTACTCTTAGGCGCAAAAATCCTATCTAGTCTGGAGCTTTGCCCTTTTCCCTCATGAAACCAGGTGTGCCCAGCATGAAGTGGGTAATTACTTCTCCAGCAATCGATCAAACCCCTGCCCTGCAAGATATCAGTGAGTTCACCCCCACTATCAACAAAACGGGTAGTATTCTTTGAATTTCCTGAGCGGTCAGTTTCAGAACTAATACAAATTAAAACGCCCGCCAGAATGACATGCTCTGCCCCCTTAAATAACTGTCCCGGTCGCGTGGTGAATTTGGGGGCACAGACATTACATAAACGTATAGAAACCCCAGTTTGCGTAGTACAAAGACCGGAAACAATCCTACCAGAGTTGTCACAACTGATTTGTGAGACTACCCAATTAAAGCGAGGGGAGAAGGCAATTCCCACCCCGGCAGAATGAGAAGAGGGGCTTTGCGAAACCACTACCTGCCCACCCCAGACGTTTTGTAGGCTATCGATATCCTTCTTAGTTGATAAGTGAAGCTCCTGCAGAAACAATGTCACATTGAAAAATTTTACACCATTGCATAACACGAGAGCACTTCTGGGGGGTCTCTGAGACCGTTCACAATAAAAGAGGTTAGGAAAACATGTTTAAACAACTTGATCAAAGAAGGCTGCTCGAAATACAATAAATGGAAAACATTGGCAAACCCATTATTCATTTACAAAATACTTGTCAAAAAAACACTACCTCATGATGCGAGACATAGTCAGAATGTTTCGCCGCTAAGTGCGAGGCCCATTCTCTGGGACTATTGCAGGTGACCCTGCAGCCGTTGGTGGGACAGGCCGCCCTCATCGGTTTAAGTCCTTCATGTGAGCTTACCATATGCTGAACCAAGTCTTTGTGATGTTTAAAGATTTGCTTGCAATGTTCAGCTTCGCATAAAAAACCACGGTTGTGTCTCGTTAAAAATCTGCGACTTGGAGACTAAATCCTTCGCCCGTTGTATTTTAACTGAAAGGCGCGATCCTGACGTCTGTCCCCTAGGCGGCTTGGAGCTGGAGGGTGAAGCAGAGCGTTTTAGACCTCGGGAACCAGAGAGACTATCAGATTCCACAGCTGTCGGGTTACCCTGGATGGTATTGGGTTCTACGTGGACGTCGGCAAGCACTTAGATAACGTTCCGGAGTGGGGGTTTCAGGAATCCGTTACCCGTCTTTCTGTGAATCCTCGGGGGAGTAATAGAACTGCTCTCCTCCACTGTGCTGGAGAGGCTTCTAAGGCTGCCACCAATCCCTTCACAGTCCCTCTTACAAGCCTCCGCATCTAATTGCAAAGCCGTGGCGTCCTCGTCCTCATTTAAAGGCAGGCTTTCAGGAGAAAGGCCAACCTCCATACTTTCTTCTAGTAAACTCCACTTGTGCTGGACGGGAGTTGTCCTCCTTCTCCGAAGGGGTGGGAGGGGGTGAGACAAGAGACAACACTGAGGGCGAGTGCCTCATCCCCTGCCCAGCGGGACGAAGCGGGTCTGGCTTTGTTCGCAAAGGAAATTGGGCAGTCACGAAACCCGTGTCCTGATGTATTACATAGTGAACACAAAATATCATTCTGGCAATCTCGGGCTGAATGTCCCAACTTAAGGCATTTAAAACAACGGATGTCTTGTCCATCTCTGGCAAGATGGCCCTCTTTTCTACACTTAAGGCACGTCTCCGGCTGGTTGTAATACCATACCTGACCCAATATTCTCGGGATATGTTTTTCCAAAATCACTTTGTACTGCCGCATCCCATTAAAAATTTCTGGAAAGTCCTTGAGCGTTTTGTATCTACTGCCCATTACTTTCCCGTAGCGGCCTAGCACGTATTTCACGACGTTATTGTCCAATTCATGCGGCACATGCAATACATTAACAATTCTTTTCAGTGCATTGAAACGGGACATGCAAACAAAAACAAAACTCAAACCAGATCAGGCGGAAACATAGATACAAACTATTTACAAACTGCTTAATGAACAATGGACATGCAATACATTAATAGTGGCGAGGTCACCATAACTATGAACAACAATTCTTGCGCTTTCGTGTAGCTAAGAGTAGAAGTGTCGACACAAACTCTCTAATTTGAACGTAACGTCAAAGGAGTGTCGCGGAAGAGCCTGGACGGCGACCAAATGTTCTTTCGGCGATATTCCTTTCGATTGTAGGAATTCAAACACTTTTCTGGCTCCTAAATAATACGTGTAATTCAACTGACCCCCGTATTACGTTGTCTAAAGCAAGTTTAACGGTTTTCAAGTCCGCTCTGTGGGCAACGTCGTGAATAAAGCATTGCTTCCCGGTGAAAAAAAAATATTTGGCTCAGAATTCCGACCGAATTTTACTGCAGCTATCTGTTCGTTAAACAAACCGCCTGAATTTCAATGGCATACTTTGATTGGTTGAAGCCTAAAAGTCGTGACGTCATTCAGATTCAAAAATTTAAGTTGTGTGTGCTGCACCAGCAAAGATGAAAGAAAGCGATTACGGACGTCTTTGCGGGGGGGTGAACTATTCGAAATGCCCTTTTAACCTTGATGCAGTGATTGACAGGTCACTCACTAGCTAACTAAGCTGAGAAATTTCTTGTTTTAACATAAGTTATATATTCTCCCCGAAGGGAGTGGGCCGAATCCCGGAGGAAGTGCAAGACCGGGCCAACCCGTGGCTAGGACGGAGCAAGCTCCTATTCCATAGCCCAGTGGCAAAAATCAGTTTAATATACAAGCGACTCGATGAGTCGCGTTTCAGATATTAAGCTAAAAAGAACAGACACTGTTCTTTCAGTTTTATTCACTCAATCATCAGGCAACAGTCATAAACATGTACATACAGAAAATGGCAAAATATATACAGTTAAAGCAAAGTTTAAAGGCATTACGATTTGCTTACGCCAACTTGGCACTTGGACAAACACCCCCCCAAAAAAAACAACTTTACGGTACACCTGGCAAAGCGCAGAAGGCCTTCACTGAAACTGGAAAACAAAGAACATAAGAAAATAATCAAGGCACCGGAGGGAGATTGTACTGAAGAACCCCCTCAGAGAGGGAGCAGAGGTAAGACCCCTTAACCCTAAATCTCTTGAACTTTTCCCTAGACCACCTCTAAAAATTAACCAGAACACGGTCCTTTACCTCGCACGTTACTTTTAAAATGACTTCAGAGGCATTCACCACCCGGTCCTCAAAAATATACAAGCACCGACGCTTCCAAAGCATTCTCTTAATGACTACAAAAATGAACCAGATACGTGCCCACACCAGAGGCGAGACAGACCTTGGGTACAGGGAAGCCGTAAACAAAAAGCAAGGCATTTAAATTACACCCGGCCCCTAAAAACCTCGTAGCTATCACATTGACCCAGGTAAGGACTGCAGAGAGAGACGGGCACTCCCCAAAAGCATGAAGGACTGATTCAAGCTGGCCGCAAAAGGGACAGCCCCGTCATTCCTCTTCCCACGAGTGAGAAGGGCTCCGTGTGCTACTTTCCACGCGAAAGACTGAAGTCGAAGGCAGAGAAGAGGGCTGCAAGTTGCCCTCCAAATGACCTCCCCGTCCCAAGTCGGGTGATCATCAGACACTCTGGCCCTGAAATCCGGAAAGGAGAACAGATTAACAACATCACACCTTTATAAACGTGTTCGAAGGGGAAAAACAATTCGGCGCGGAATTAGATCAAAGCCCCGGGTAGAGGGACCTTAGGCTACCGGACAGGAAGTAACAAGCACAGAAGTAGTTACAAGAAGAACTATCGACTCCACTAAGGAAGGAGAAAACAATCTTAACAAGTTGAGCTCCAGCTTGTCCCTAAGATTAATGAGACCGACCCCCCCCCCCCCCCCCCGCCCTCTAGCAAGCATAACCACACTGCGTTTAATCGGCTCAGTCCTGTCCTCCCAAACAAAAGCGAAAATCAACTTGGAGATTTCCTTCAACCATTCATCCCTAGGAGAATACACCGGAGCAAAATAAAGGAAAAATACAAGCGCTAACCAGGGCAACTCTCCCGAGTAAAGAGAGTTTGCGCCCTCGCCAAGACTGAATCCTCCCTCTCGCCTTCTGGAGTAGAGAATCCCAGAACCTTTGGATACCTTCCTCACTGCCAAAACAGATTCCATCGATGTAAATCTCAATGTCCCCCCCCCCCCCCAAATAACATTACCCCAAATCTTCCTACCCACAAAATCCCCCAACCGTAGGCCCTTAGTCTTGGTGATATTTAAAGACGCTCCCGTGGCCCTCTCGAAAAGACTGAACACTTTGAAAAATTGCAAAAATCCCCTTGCAAAGAGGCGATACAAGTGGCATCGTTAGCAAACTGGGGCAGCTTCAGAGCCCTGCCCCCACTATCCGGAACGAGAAAACCACGGATAGAACTATTCACAGAGATATACCGAGCCAAAGGCTCTATAAATAAAACATACAGACGGACCCACCTCTTAACCGAAACAATCTCAGAAAGGCGCCCGTTGACTAAAATGCGACATCTTATATCACTGTACAAAATCCCAGCCCAATTACGCCAAAAAGGACCAAAATTGAGCTTAGAAAGAACCTTAAACATAAATTTCCAATTCACCTTATCAAACGCTTTATGTTGATCAAGCGAAATAATACCACAGGAGTTACCACGCATCTTAGAAAAATGAACTACGTCCCTGAGAAGGGCGACATTATGATGAATAGATCGCCCAGGAACAGAGCAGGTTTGAAAGTCATTAACAACATCAGGCAATACTCTGGACAGTCCTAAGTTGCGAAACTTTGGCGATAATCTTATAATCTGACGTAAGTAAACTTATCGGGCGGCGGTTCCCAGGATCAAGAGGATCACCCTTCTTTGGTAGTAAAGTGACAACCGCAGTACGCTGAGTCTCAGTTAACAACCCCTTCGATAGACATCATTTAAAACTTCAAGTAGATCAGGGCCCAAGACATCAAAGAAAAAGAGATGGCCTACCTGCGGAGTTTTTGTTCTTTCCCATGAGGGAAAGAGCCTTTCTGATTTCCCCGAGCTCAAAAGGCCTATCTAACTCAGCAGCACTGTCAACTAATTGAGCAATTGAGAAAACTGCAAAACGTATCCTCAAACTGTCGTCAACCTCACTATCCTCAGTGTAGAGCTTGCAGTAGAAGTCTTCAAAGACTCTAATAACCCCATCTCCGGTCACAGTATTACCCTCACTGACTCAATTCCCTTAATGACTTTGAGTTCAGCATTGGCTCTCTCTTTCCTAAAGTACCCCTCGGACATTTCCCCCTCTTCCATAAACGTATCCTTTGACCTTATAAAGGCCCCCTTGAGAATAGCTTCCTCATCACCACTAAAGCAGACCGACTGTAACTCCCTAAGGCGGCGTCGTCTTTGGCGGGCACGCCGAATCCCATAAGAGATGCATAACTCCCTAATACGCACCTTAATGTTTTCCCACCACGCAGTTAGAGAAACCCGTCCTTAAGAGAACGCCACATACCGTAATGAGTGTTAAAATCGTTAACAAAAACAACATCATCACATAAAGAGTTGTTCAACTTCCAGCACGCTCCATTGCTTCTAACAGTGCTTGGCTGTGACGCCAGAGATACCTTAACGCATTGGTGATCAGAAAGAGGGAAGGGAAGAAGCCTAACACTTTTCAGAGAAGTTCCATTCCTACAATAAATTCTGTCTAGCCTAGAGCTCTGCCCTTTGCCCGGGTGCGACCAAGTGTGGCCGCCCTGTGGGCTATTAAAAACCAACCAAGCATCAATGAGCCAAAACGAACTCAAAACAGCAGACAGCCGTCTTTGACCGGTGAAACAAGAGGAATTCACAGAATGACCCGATCTATCCTCGGTAGACTTAATACATTTAAAATCCCCCCCCCCCCTAAACAATGGCTGGAACATTACCTCGCAAGAAGCGGCTATGGTCGTGAAAGAAAGCTGTGCGAGCTGATGGTTCACACGGAGCATATTTAGAGATGTAAAGTGAAATGGTCTCACCTCCATTTACGAAAAACTCTAATGCCAGGGTCGCAACAAAATGGCGTCACTGTAAGGACCTCGTGCTCGGCGATGTAGCGGAACTGATATTTTTTACGTACATCGAAACAAGCACTTTGCAACAAAAGGACAAGCCCAAACCGGCCGGACAAAAACACAATGGATTACCATGACCATCCACACAGGAACAGGGAACGAAAACGTCAGTTATGAACTTAAAGACGCACCAAAGCGCACCACCCAACACCAGACCAACACAGAACGACGGACACTGAAAACTAAAATCACAAGGTAACTTTTTAACGTACACAGAAACGGGCACGGCGAAACAAAAACCAAAACACCCCAGACTATGTGCAAATTACAAAATAAGCCAAACGAACACAAAGCAAAACATAGTACGGGGGTCCCGGACTGATGGGTTCCTTGCTCTGACATCTCTCTAGAGGCTCACCTCTTGCGTGTAATATCTGGCCACTCCCCTTCACATAAAGCAAATCAGCCCTCCCTTGAAGGTGGATCCTTTGCAGGAGGCTCTGCTTTTTTCTAAAAGTCCCCACGACTCTCTGGCGAAGAGCCAAGGGGCGAAAACCAAACGATTACTCCCGGAGGAGTTCTGCTCCCTTAAGGAGCTTAACGTCCCAAATGGACAAGTTGCTGACAAAGACTCAAGAGTCCGAAGAGAGGCGAAGGTCCTCTACTACCATCATTTCAACCTCTCTAGGTGGCGAACGTAAGGATGGCGGAGAAACTGCCTCAGCAACGCCCTCGCACTGTTTGCAGGCAAGGAAGTCCCTTTCCACCTCATTTGCTGCCTCCTCTAGTTCCTGAGGAGAATATTCCTGGCCTGCTTGCGAGGGTTCGTGTGCCGACTCCCCATTGGCACTGGCACGAGAAGAGTACGACGTGGGGCAGCCACCAAATACATGTCCCTCATTCCCACACAGGTTGCAACGTATCTCGTTGGGACACTCTGCCTTGCCATGACCCAACTGCAGGGATCTGCCACAACGCCTATTGGGGCAAGACTTGGCTTCGTTAGCCACTTAAAACAAGTACGTGGCTGCCCAAGGTAACGAATGTGGGCTTTGGACCCCCCTATGAATAAAAAGGACGGTATATCATTCTTCAGTACCATACGGAACTGCCTCTTTCCATTCAGTATGCCCTGCATCTCGCCCTCACCGTAGGTACACCCACCGCATATCAGAGACAGCGCCGTACTGACCCTCGCAACCAGGCCTTGCTCGACCTCAAAGTTCAGAAGGGCCCTCCAGAAGGGCTTTATAGGACCTGAACTTTAAGTCGTAAGTGTTGCGGGCTTCGAGTGCCTGCAACATCTCTATTTCTTCCACATTTAAACCATTCTTCCGTAACAGACATTAACCCCCGACGTAAACTCCAACCTAACGATGCTGCTATCCCTACACACGGGCATAGCAGCAAGAGGTGTGGCACTAGGCCACGTAAAACACAAACAGTAGAAAACTGGGCATGACGTTAAACTGCATCCAGGTTGTGGCTTCTGTTCTATTCAGCCAGTCTAGAGCAGGACCACTCAGTGTTTGCCCTTTGGCGTACTTGTCCATTTGGGACGTTAAGCTCCTAAAGGGAGCAGAACTCCTCCGAGAGTAAATGTTTGGTTTTCGCCCCTTGGCTCTTCGCCAGAGGGTCGAGGGTACTCGCGAGGAGACGAGAGCTCGCGAAACACGTCCGCTCTCGACGAAGACCAGAACTGAACTCGATGTAGCAGAACTGATATTACCGTCACACGCAAGTAAGTACTGTCTTGACAGAGTCGAGGACGGTGAATTCGGACCTTCAGCGGATTTGGTCTCCATGTCTTTCCTGCGTCACTGACTTGATGCTAGTGAGGACCACCTGACCGTTACAGGCCTACTCACCACGAGAGTCGTACGTGTTATTGGCCAGTCTGGTCCACTGCACACGTAGCTTATGCAAATAACAAGTTGCACTGGGACAACCTATGAATGTGTATTATTTTGCACTTGAATGCAATTATTCGAAGAGCAAGTGCTACATTAGTCCCCCCCCCCCCCCCCCCCCATGACTTGTGAATTAGAAGGTCATCGATAAAGTTAAAATTTACTAAAACTGGACAATCTGTAGGTACCTTTTCAGCCAGTGTACTTTCCTATCAGACCGAGTAGAGGTGGTCTTATCATGACTTTTTCAAAACTGATTTATGGTCAGATACAGGGTGTGGCATTACTGGAGATGTAGAAACAGCTGGGTTACGTGATGTGGTAGACGTTGGTGAAGGTATTGCCTGGCCAGTATCAGCAGCAGTGTTACTGAAATCATCGGTATAAGCACCCTTAAGCCTAACGATACTAACTGTGGGACGACGTCCATCAGTGCTAATAGTGAAATGATTGTCCTCCCTGTCAAGGACTCGATAAGGCCCTGAATATGGTGCCTGTTAGGGTTATTTTGACACCATCGCTACGTAAACAGACATGCGTAAAAGCAGCAAGATCTTTCGGAATGTGGCTTGACTGAGATGAAGGCCTAGTCAGAGCTGGGCGTAGTTTTGCCATATGAGATTTCAGTCTATCAACATAAGTATCGTCTGGAATGGCCGACTGATCTGACGGGTGTATAAATTCACCAGGCAACACTAAGGCGGTACCAAACACCATTTCAGCTGAACCACATTTAATGTCTGCTTTAAAAGCAGAACGAATGCCTAACAGAATTAAAGGTAATGCTTCACTCCAAGCAGAAGGTTGAGCGTGGGCTTTAATTGAGCTCTAAGCTGGCGATGAAGCCGCTCTGCTTCTCCATTAGCCACGGGGTGATACGCCAAACATTGAAACACAACGACTGATGAATGCTTTGGCGACGGTTTCAGCCGTAATGTCAGAAATTGGAATGGCCTCAGGCCAGCGTGTAAACCTATTTACATGGTTAACAGGTAAGTATAATTGTTGGAAGGCGGTAAAGGACCTTCAATGTCCATATGAATATGACTGAATCTACGTCCTGGTGACTCAAAAGAACCTAAAGGACTTTGAGTATGCCGATGAATTTTGGACTTTTGACATTGCAGGAAAGACCTTGACAAGGCATTAATGTCATTATTCATACCCTTCCAAACATTTCTACAAGAAATAAGCTTTCTAGTAGCAGCAATACCTGGATGAGACAAATTATGGAGTGAGTGAAAAACAGTGCGTCTGAACTTAGAAGGGACATACGGCCTAGGTACGGGGGTAGACATATCGCACTTAATAGTCTTACCTGTCCCGAGTAAAGGTTTATCCTGGAGCTTCAAGGAAGATGATTCTAGTAGCTGAGTAAGCTCATCATCTTTTCCTTGCTCAGACGGAATGTCTTCTAAATTAAGGGGTGAATTAGGGGGAATAGTTAGCATACTGACTAAATTAGTTAAAGAACACGTGCTATAAGACAGTGAATCTGCAACAGTGTATTCTGTGCCCTTAATATAACGGATATCCGTGGTAAATTGGGCGATGTTATCAAGCTGCCTGATCTCTCTAGGCGAATGCCTATCATGTTTAGCTTTTAAAGCGTATGTTAGTGGCTTGTGGTCGTTAAGTATATAAAATGCGCGACCCTCAAGCATATGCTTAAAATACTTAAAGGACAAAAAGATTGCTAACAGCTCTCTCCCAAAAGTACTGTACCTCATTTGAGTAGGGGAGAGCCTACGTGAAAAATGCAGTTGGCTTCCACACACTACTTACATTTTGCTGTAAAACACCGCTTACAGCAACATTGGAAGCATCAACAGTTAAACATAACTCATCCGTTGAATTGGGATGTACTAAAAGTGTGGCACTTGCCAAAGCAGACTTAATTTCTTTAAAAGCAGTAAGTGCATCTCTCTGCAACGTAATGGACTTATTTAAAAATCTCCGTAACTTGAGTTAGGGACTTTGGTTCCGCAAAATTTTGCATAGCCTGTACCTTATGCGGAAGTGGTCTTACGCCGGAACTAACAACACTGTGACCAAGGAACTCTAACGAAGGAACGCCAAACGTACATTTCGCAGGGTTGATTACAATACCATATTTGTCCAATCTTTCAAAAAGTTGCCTAAGATGGGACATATGTTCTCCGGGGGAGTTGCTAGCCACCACTAAATCGTCGTTAAAGGCGTAGGCGAACGGTAAGCCTCTCAAAACTTCGTCTATGAACCTTTGAAACGTTTGCGCAGCTGATCTGAGGCCAAATGGCATACGTAAAAAATCAAAGCAACCAAACGGCGTGGTAGTGGCGGTTTTAGGAATTTCGCTAGGTTCTAATGGTATCTGGTGGAAGGCCCTAACCAAATCGATTTTACTAAAAGTCGAAGTACCGCTTAAATTTGCCGTAAAATCGTGCAAATGGGGTATAGGGTATGTATCCGGTACTGTTAATCTATTGAGAGCCTTGTTATCGTCACATAGGCGCCAATTACCCGTCTTCTTAGGGACCATGTGCAAAGGTGAGGCCCAATTTCCTTGTGCTGGTCTAATAATGTCAAACTGGAGCATGTGCTCGTACTCCTGTTTGGCCTAGCACTACATGGGGGGCCCTTGGTGACGATATGGTGAGTCCCCGAATGTTTAACACCAGTGTCCCGATAACTAGGTCGTGTAAACTGAGGGAACTGGTTTAAAAGGCTATGGTACTGCGTGTCCTCTGATACTAGGGAGTAGGTTGATGATGGAGATGGCCGTTTAGATGGTACCCCTGAAATTTGAAGGGAGGTAGTGATATCGATTAATCTGCGTCGACCTACATCAACTACTAAATTGTAATGACCAAGGAAATCTGCACCCAAACTGCACATGGTACATCGGCTATAGTGAAGATCCAGTTAAAGGTCCGCCTTAAGCCTAAGTCGACACTAAATTACTTCTGTCCGTATGTTTTAATAAGAGTTTTGTTTGCAGCCTGCAAAGAAAAGGAAGGTGGCCCTCGTTACCAAACTTAGACGCAGACAATATACTAATGTCAGCACCGGTATGTATTAAATATTTGGTGCCAGTAATTGTATCACGAACATAAAAATGGCGACTTTTAATCGTGGATATGGGCCTATGACCTTTGTCCTTAGGAAAGTGATTTGTTGTTTTAGGTGGGCTATTCCCAACTAAAATCTCTGCTGTAGGCTGCCTTAATTGAAGTGCTAATGCTTCAACCTGCTTAGTAAGTTGCACTATTTGAGCATCCAATATATCTAACTCGGAGCTTTGGTGGGGTATTGACCACAGGTTGTGAGCCTACAGCAGACATTATGAATAATTTGTATGAACTGGACAAAGAAAATTAAAAACAAGTACTAACAATGTACAGTGGTAACTTAGTAATATATACAGGTGGTGATATATGCAATGAATACAGAATAGGTGGATGCTACTGTAGCGATTGTTGCTGTACTGTCAGGGTAGACGGGATCGCACTGTCGACACTTCCGGCATCCTGACCGCAAGGGGCCACACCTTAGCCTTCAACAGAAGCCGAAAGAGAGTCTGACCTAATGCCCCGGGTTTCGGGATCAGAATCCGGTGCACCACTTTCACTATGAACTACCTGACTCTCGGGGGCTTGATGAGGTGATTCGCCAATAACCGCAGCCCCCCCCCCTCGTCCCACACGCTGCTTGAAGGCTTCGCCCGACTGGCAATGGAAAGAGGGCAGTCTGCCTCCCCGTGACCTGACTTTTTATACGTCAAACACGAGACGCCTACGATACAGTTTTTCGAGACGTGCCCTAGCTGCTTACACTTGAAACATGTGGGCTCGTTGCACTCTCGAGCGAAATGATCGTTACTGTTACACTTAAGACATGTCCGAGGCTGACCAAGGTAGCGGATCAAACAGAACCGCCCACCCAAGTGAATGGCCGATGGGATGTCTTTGTCCAACTCGATTTGATAGTGGTGGATGCCATTGAAAACTTCAGGGTACTCGGGCATTGTGAGAAATTTTGCTCGGATAACTTTCCCATAGCGACCTAAAATAAACCTGATTACATTGTCATCTTGTTCAAAAGGCACGTGTATCACATTAACTGTTTTGATTTTGTCTCCATACGAAACAACACTGGCACCTGGCATTTTAGTCACAGCTGGCAAAATCTTTTGCTTAACCTCCACAGTCTTAAATGTAATGTCCCAAGTACGATTCGGCAACTCCTCAACACACAACAAATGCTCCCCAACCTTGACACCACTTTCAGACAGGAAACGGAAAACCTCCTTTTTACCAGACCAGTCCAATCGAACTTGAATCGAATGTTTACGATTCAGAGTCATGGTGGAAGCTGTGAGAATCTAGGAACAGATACTTTTCTGTAACTTCACATTACATGTACATATACAAAAGTCTTACAAAGTTGTGAAAATTAAAAGAAGGTATTGAAAGACATTCATTGAAATAATACGGACAAGTTACACATAATTAACAGGAAAATTTTCAATTTCGGAAGATTAAATTTTGAAATATTATTTACAATCCTGACAAAGGACTTTCCCGAAACCCAAACGTTTAGGAACCGTTCTCTTGGTTAGCGACTAAAATCCGCTGTCACTCGATCTATGACCTCCCGAGAAATCATTTTTATGATATTACCATCTTCAATCACCTTTTTCTCGAACACGTGTATACATCTACATTTCCACATGATGTGGAACCCGAACATTAAGAAGTTAAGGTTAAAATGAAAATGTCCTCCAAGCATTTTTCCGGCTACGGAGTGAACCCATAAGAGTATTAGAAGTTTTAGGACACTCCCAAAAAATGTGCCTTGTGGCCTCTAACTTCCCACAATTCCGAATTTTGCATACCCCACTATACACTTTCCATTTCTTTAGCTTTGCACCAGAATACAAAGTGGAGTGAGCTAGTGTCCAGGAAAAATCAGACTGTCTCTGATCTAAAATAGGGTTTGAAACTGCTTTCCAGATCTCCCCTTGATAAACTTTAACAAGTTCTCTGCCTATTATATGAAAAAGTATGTTGTAAAACTCGTACGGAAGTCCATCAATACCCGGCGACTTGCTAAGCAACGCTTTGAGAGCCTTTTCCACTTCAAGAAGCTCAACAGGTCCCTCTAACTTGGCGGAAGATTCCGCATCAAGGGGATTGTTAATGCAAATTAACAACTCGTGACAACCATCATCAACATTTTCATCTCGTGCAAAGAGATGAGAACAAAATTCACGGAAGACTTCCAAAATGCCCTTATAATGTGTTACGATGTTCCCTGTAGAGTCACCAATAGGACAAATCGCCTCACTCTCCGCGCGAAATCTTTCCTGTCTATGAAAAAAGGGAGATTTTCTCCTCCGAGTCCAGAAAGCGAGCCCTAGAGCGAATGAAAGCCCCCCTCTTTTCTGTATCGAGCAAATTTTCAAATTCTTTTCTATTAGCCATATTTAAATTGGACTTAAGTGTCTCCAGACGAGCCCGCCTTGCTCGTGCCAGACGAACACTATGCCGGATAATTAAACCTTTCGCTCTTTCTGGTCTTCCCACCAGTCTATGATATTCTTGAAACCTAGTGTCAGAGTGCACCACTTATCAAAATACATCTTAAAATCTGCTTGAAAATCCTTATCCCGCAGAACTGAGACATTGCACTTCCAAATCCCTCTTCTTCTAACCTCGCCGTCTGTAGTTTGAAAGATATCATTGACCAAATTATGATAGTGGAAAATTTTGAATGGAAACACTACCGATAGAAAATTCAGGAGGTACGTAAACACGATCAAGACGGGAACTCTGGCCTTTTCCTAAATGGGTCCACATAAACCCAGGGGCCTGCGGGTATTTAAACCCCGGGCAGTCTTTGAGTCTGTGGGAGGTGAGGAAATCCCCCAACTCTCTCTACTTCCAATAAAGCAAGTGGTATTGTTGGACGTGCCCGTCCTACCTCTGCCACACATAATACTATTAAAACCCCCAGCAAGTGCAACTGGTTCTGAACCATGTGCAAAGGTGTACATTTCGCTGAAAAAATCAATTCTGTCCCGAGGTACAGTAAGACCGTAAACATTACATAAACCAAAGTAGGACGAATCTGGCAATTTTCCTCGCCTCAGCTGTGTCGTCACCCCCCTCTTTGCGTACTCGTCGAGGGATTTCAATAGTAGGCGATACTTCCCTCGGTCTTCTCACTCCCGCCTCACCTTACTCTGTGTGGGGGAAATGATGTCCTCCGTCGCTGACCCTTCAGTTGTCAGATTGAAATCCTCTGTGAGAGTCTGGCCTCCAAAGGCCTCTTCTCTATGACCGTCCTCAAATGTGTCCCCCTCCTCCGTCGCCATAACTTCATCCCCACCCCCACTCCCTTTTTCCTCCACTCCGTCTCTTGCATCTACCTCAGCTTTTCCTTCCCCTTCCTGTAAATCGCTCTGCGCCATTTCTCGTGGATTGGTCGATGACTTCACGCGAAGTCACCTACCCGCTTTTCCCTTCGTTTCTTTGCTATGAGTCTCTTTATTACCAGACAACTCCACCCAGTCTTCCAGCCTTTCTCCTTCCTCGATTGCTTCCCCTTCATCCTTCCCGATCTCCTCCACCATGCTGGTCCCCTCCTCCTGCACTACACGTGCTTCCGTAACAACTAATTCTTCTGGTTCCATCTTCTCTGTCAGCTCAGCTCCACCCTTTCTCCAAGTCGTTCTGGGTCCGCCGACTCTGTTTGCAAAGGAGATACGGCATTGCTGAAAAGTGCGCCCCTCCTTCCTGCACACAGTACATACAACGAGTCGGGTACACTTATTGGCCACATGCCAAACCTCCAAACACTTGTAAGATCACACTAACTAACCCAGCAATCTCTTCCCGCCAGAGTTATTGAGGACGGGATATCCTCTTTAAGGGCCGTCTTATACTGCCTGGTGCCGTTTAAGAGACCGGCCCGTCCTCTGTACGTGAGGAATCTCCCGCACACCACTCGACCATACTTCCCCAAGACGTACCTCACTACATTATCGTTCAGTTCATGGGAACGTGCAAAACATTCACCACTTTCAGCTCCTCGGAATAACTCTCAGCTGTGACAACCTTGGAGTTTGCCACCGCCGGCCAGTTCGTCCGTCGCAGCTCACCAAACTTGAAAGTCCCATCAAACTCCTTCCCAGGCAAAGCCTGTACGGCTAACAAATCCTCAACCTTAACGTTCACCGAGACTAAAAAATTTGAAAATGTCGAAGTCAGGGTCATCCTTCCAAAGACTAATTTTGATGGACTTTTCACGGATCAAAGTCCCAGAAGGAACACCGGAGGAAGCTCCTTCGACAGCAATGAGGCCGTGATAGGATAAACCGCTCAATACTGAAATGAATAAAATTTGATTGTCTAAAGAGTGCTGAATGTAGAGGAGAGATAATAAACACGTCCGCTCTCTATGAGAAAAGAACAGATACTTTTCTTTGAATATATTTCGTCTCTTGGAAACATATCAAAACGAATAATACAAATAATTTATATATGTATATATAAAATTGGAAGGATAACAACATAACGAAGGTGAACTTTCACCGGCAAAGGCAAGACAAAAGAGAAAAGAACGGATACTTTTCTTTGAATATATTTCGTCTCTTGGAAACATATCAAAACGAATAATACAAATAATTTATATATGTATATATAAAATTGGAAGGATAACAACATAACGAAGGTGAACTTTCACCGGCAAAGGCAAGACAAAAGAGAAAAGAACGGATACTTTTCTTTGAGTTTATTAACAAAAACTTCACTTGCAATTTACAAAGGTATTACAAAGTGAAAAATGAAAATTTAAAAGGCAAAGGTCAGGTGGAATGATCAGTACGGAATTAAAATAAGTTAACGTAAGTTACTACAAAACAGGTCTAAAACAAGAACAAAAGCACATACTGCTTCTAGTCGACTGAGCGATGACACTAACTACTGTTCAACAAGAGTCGTGGGGACTTTTAGAAAAAAAAAAAACTTCTGTTCAACAACAATGTATGCTTACAAAGCTAAAGGAGGCAATAAAAGATATATCAACAAACCAAACCGTTTGTAATTATGACAGATTAAATCCCAACACATTACCTCCCACCCTCACAAAGGGCTTGCCAGTAACCCAATCCCTTAGAAACTTTTCCCTGGGAAGTCGGCGAAAATCAGCTATCACCCTATCCTTAATCTCTTAAGAAATCATTTTAATGACATTGTTTTCAACTATTCTTTTTAAATGAATACATCTACATTTCCACATAAGGTGTTTCATAACTACAAAAATTAACCAAACCCTATTGAGTACCGACATTGTTGCACGGAGAGAAGGGGGACCAAACATGAAAAAGTTAAATCGCAATGATTTCCAAGTAATTTCCGGGCCACGGAATGAACCCACACAAGGATGTCATAAGTTTTAGAACACTCCCAGAAAAGATGACGTGTGGTCTCTAACTCCCCACAGTTTCTTACTTAACATATCCCGTTATAAATTTTCCACTTTTTTAACTTTTCCCCGGTATACAGGACAGAATGTGCCAATCAGAATCTCCACGAAAAATCAATCAAACAGCTTTCCAAATCTCCCCCCACGGTAATGTCGGTTATCTCGACTTCACCAAAGGATTTACTTTTTTTTGGAGAAAGTTTCTCAACAATCTTCTTTTATTTTGTTCCCACTAACTAGAAAACCGCTATCAGAGGCGTGCATATGAAAAATTTCCTCACAAGCTAATTTTAAAAATGGACTACTAATGCTACAATTAGGTCTCGAATTTGACCACAAATGCGGGTAAAAACGTCGCAATAAGCCGTGAAAAATCTAATGAGAAAGAAATGCACAAGGGGTGCATCCCCCCGCAACAGAGGTAACAGTGGTCTCACAAGAAGCGCTTTCATCTTCACCCTGAAATTTTCCAACCCGAGCCCCCCTTCTAACTTAGTCAAACACACTACCTTCCTTGCGACCATTTCCGTCTTTCCTTTCCAGATGAAACCATAAACAATCTTGTCAAGTTCATGACTAACTTCCTCTGGAATTGGGAATACTGGAGCAAGATAATAAAACAAAGAGTAAATTAAGGCATTGGTTATAAGAACCCTCCCAGGGAGTAATGAATTTCTATTCTTCCACTGACGAAGACACTTGTCAGCCTTTTCAAAACGAAAAGTCCAATTACTAAGGACTGCTGCTTCGCTACCAAAGAAAATCTCTGTAATCGTAATAGATTCGTCACTCCACTTAATATTAGCGGGCAATTTCCTTCCAGCAAAACCACCCAACCGTTACCCGCACGTTTTGTGCATATTAACAGTCGCTCCGGTAGCCTTTTGAAAAACACTGAAAGAACTAAAGAAAAATTTACCATCTCTTACACACGCACGTGGCATCATCAGCGTATTGTACAAATTTAACCACTCTTGCCATTACTTCCTGGAAGGGTTAATCCGCGGATTTTTTGGACACTTATGTATGTAACGAGCAAGCGATTCTATAAAGAGAACATAAAGAGATGGAGACAATGGGCAGCCTTGTCGAACCACTCTCGCTATCTTTACATCCTCACTTAGAAAACCATAAACAAGAATGCGACTACAAATATTGGTGTAAAGAATCTTAATCCACTGACAAAACTTTTCCCCAAAATTAAACTTACGGAGGACCTTGAACAAAAAATGCCAATTGACTTTGTCAAAAGCCTTTTCCTGGTCAACAGATATCAGAGCACAGTTGACAGGTCTAATGTTAGCTAGATCAACAATGTCTCGACATAAAAAAAGGTTGGTGTGAATAGACCTTCCGGGAACCGAACAAATTTGCAGATCATTTATCAGCAGAGGCATCACAGAGGACAATATGGTTTGTACCAGTTTTGACATATTTTGTAGTCACTGGTAAGTAAGCTAATAGGCCTGCGATTGGCTGGGTTAAGTGAATCACCGTTCTTTGGCAACAAAACTATGATCCCCGTTCTTTGAGAAGGAGACAAAAGACCACAACTGAAAATCTCCTGATAAACTTGAATAGGCTCTGTACCTACAATATTTACTCTGAAAAACTCGTAAGGAAGTCCATCAACACCCGAGGACTTGTTGTTAGGCAACATTTTGAGGGCTTGCTCTACTTCGGGAAGCTCAATGGTTCCCTCTAATTTGGCTGCAGATACAGTATCTAGAGGATTATTAATGCAATTTAACAAGTCATCTTGGCACCCTTCATCAATGTTCTCTCCTCTAGCGAAGAGATTTGAATAAAAATCATGATAGACCCCTAGAACGTCCTTATAACGAGTCACGACATCCCCTGTAGGGTCACGGATAGAGCGAATCGCCTTACTCTCCGCACGGAATCTTTCTTGTCTGTGGAAGAAGGAAGACGGTTTCTGCTCTGAATCTAGAAAGCGTACTCTGGATCGCATAAAGCCCCTCCCCCTTTTTTTCTTTTTTCTACATCCAACAGATTTTCAAATTCCTTTTTGTGAGCTTTGATGTAAGCTGGACTTAAGTGTCTCCAAGCGAGCGCGCCTTGTTCGTGCTAGACGAACACTGTGTCGGATAATTAAAGCTTTCGCTTTTTCTTTCACGTCCTCCCACCAATCTATGATAGAATTAAAACCAGGCTTCAAAGTGCTACACATTTCAAAATGCCTCTTAAAATCTGCTTGAAGATTCTCATCTCCCAGTACTGTTGTATCGCACTTCCAAACCGCTCTCCCTCTAGCCCTATCTCGTGTAATATTTAGTGTAACCTCAACCAAATTATGATCTGAAAGAGGAAAATTTCAGATGGAAACATTGCGAATAGAAAATTCAGAAGGTACGTAGACCCGATCAATACGGGAACTCTGGCCTTTTGCTATATGGGTCCACGATTAAGGACGTTTTTGGTGGGGGGGGGGGGGGGCGTGAACTATTCGAAATGCCCTTTGAACCTGGTTGCAGTGATTGACAGGTCACTAACTTGCTAACTAAGCTGAGGGATTTCTTGTTTTTACAAAATTAAATAGAGTGGGCAGCGGTACTTCCAAATAAACCATTTTGTCGCACACATGGCATACCAAATTCTGTCAAAGATGACCGGTTGCATGCGAAGGGAGGGAGCCCCGAACATGAACAAGGGTTTACAAAACACATTTCCCCCAGCCAGCTCTGACACGAACTGCTTTATCCACGACAAGATTTCAGATACCCCGCGGACACTCCCCAAAAATGTGAGAAGGGTCTCGACGACCCTGCAGCCAGCAGGTGCAGGGTCGTTGAATTTCCAGCCCCTATCGAATTTCCACTCCCTTAAACCCTCCCCGCTGCTGTGAGAAGACGCACCTAAACGGACCGCCCCTTTCTTCTACACCAGCTCCTAATTTTCTCCCCGGTAACGAGAACGGAGTGGGCTAGGCGCCACTGAAAATCTACTAACTTGGGCTCAAGCCAGGGGGCAAAAACAGACTTCCAGATACGGGCCCAGTGTCGAGAGGGAGCCTTTCCAACCACTGACGGGGCAACCCCCACAGGCCCGAGATGACTGACAAGAAACTTGGTAGAGTAACACCCAGGGTAACCCTTGAAGAGAACGAGAAAGTTTCACAATAACCTAACACCCAGTTTGTAAAAGAGATGAACACTCGTCACCATTGGGCCTGGAATTACACCATAACTCAGGGAGAACCTGTCTCAGTGGTTTGGCAACAAAATACCTAAAAAGGAAGAAACATGCCGGGCGCGGTACAATATCGCAGACCCGGAGAAAAGCTTTGACAAACAATGCCTGTAGCTTACACTTAAACTCATCCAAGCCTAACCCACCCCCGTTCTTAGTAAGTGAAACAACCTTCCTAACCACCAGTTCCGCTTTCCCCGACCACAAAAATCTGAAGGCGGCCCTTTCGATTTGTACGACCACGGAATCGGGAGCTGGAAAAACAGGTGCGATAAAATAAAACGGGGAAAACCACGGCATTGAGAACCAGCTTCTTACCAACCAGCGAGAGATTTCTTCCTCCCCACTCTCTTAAGCGAGCCTCTGCCTTCTCTACTTGTGACTGCCAATTACTCCTAACGGCGTAAGCGGACCCAAAAATCACCCCGGTAATTTTAATACTAGTGTCGTCCACTGAATTGCAGCCGGGAGCTTACGCCCAACAAAGTCCCCCAACTTGAGCCCGCAGGTTTTTGCTAAATTGAGCGAAGCTCCCGACGCCCTGTCAAACAACTTCATAACACTAAAAAACTCTTTGACATCCCTTGGGCAACTAGCTATGCACGTTGCAACGTCTGCATACTGTAAAAATTTAACCAGGCCCCCACTCCCGGGGAGAGTGACGCCCCTAATGCCTTCATACCAAGCAATATACCTAGCCAGGGGCTCAATAAACAAGACGTAAAGTAACGGGGGAAAGGGGACACCCCTGACGGACTCCCCTTCTAATGGCAACCTTCTTAGACATTACATTGTTTACGATAATACGACTAGAAATGTCCCAATAAAGAATGTCCACCCACTTACAAAAGGAGGAACCGAAACCAATTTCGTCAAGGACCCTCTTGAGAAAAGACCAGTCTACCTAATCAAAGGCTTTGTGCTGATCCAGAGAGATAAAAGCACCGGACCCCCTCCCCCTTGCCTTGAACGAAATTAATAATGTCCCTAACAAGAAACACATTATCGTGAATCGAGCGACCTGGGACAGCACAAGTTTAAAAATGTCCCACCACAGTAGACATAACCTTAGAAAGTCTGACCTGAAGGACCTTGGCTAAAATCTTATAATCAACAGTTAGAAGGCTGATCGGCCTTCGATTCCCTGGATCCAGAGGGTCTCCTCCCTTCGGAAGGAGAGTAATCACAGCAGTACGCTGCGGATTCACTACACTGTAAAAACAGGTGTTTATAATCTGAACACGTAATAAACGCCTACCTGTAACAGCTTTTAAACGCGTAAAGACGTTTAAACTAAACGCTTATATCCGTTTATGTATAACGCTAGCGTTTATTTACTTCAACAGTGTCTTTATTATAGTAAACGCGTCAATGTGTTTAAAAATAAACAGAATAACACGTTTATAAATTGTAACAGCTTTTAAACGCTGTATAACGTTTATTGTAAACACTATGTTTAGACACAAAGGTTCTCCACGTACAGAGGTATATGTATGACAGATGTTCAGCACCAGTATATGTCAGAGATGCCAACATTTACATCCAGAAATCAGAGAGGTTTCACACAGGAATCAGGGAGCTTTTGTAGAATGACATGCAACTTAATGAGGGAAAAACTCCCTTGAATCAGAGAGATTGTCATATTTGCTACTTGGAATGGACAAAAATCCTTGAATTTTCAGGGAGCCTCCCTGAGAATCAGAGAGAGTTGGCACCTCTGCAATGTGATGAGAAAGGTAGGAAACTCTTTGGTCATCGTCCATACAAGCATTAATATTAAAATATACTTTTCTAGCCTTAACATTTAATAAGAAGACATGAAAGATTCACAAAGTGTACAATATCAAGACTATAAAAATGATGCTCTTAAAATAAAGGTTATATATAACAGCAAAGGCATCTTTAAACATAAATCTGCATAGACAGTCCGTATGTAATTGTCCTGATATTATCCTTAAAAATGTTCAGTATTTCATGGCTTTCGATGACAAATGCTACTATTTTTCATACTGGCATCAATCACTGAATATTTAATTTTCATGCTTGTTGCTAGCCTATATGGATTTCTGTATACACATATACACCATGACAAGTTTCAGGCTAATTTACCCCTTGAAATTAGAAAACCTCCGTGGATAAGTGAAAATGACCTAGTATAATTGCTGACATTATTTGGTGAAATGGAATGTTCATTGAAAGGGTAATGCTTGTCCATAAATATTTGTTCTGCGATCTGTTTAACTTTAGATAAAACAATTGTACCCAAATGTTTCAAAAAACAAAACAAAAAAAAAAAGACAAAAACAACATTGAAAAAGAAAGAAACAAACAAACAAACAGGACTACACTGTACTCCTCTTTAGCCAAACCTGGTTCCATGAGTCTCAAAAATGCTTCATAGTAACACCCTTTAGCCATCTCGCACAGTGAAAATAAGGATACCTCAATTTGTTGGAACGCTCTTAATGGACGGATTAGTATACAGCATTGCAAGCACAACCCAGTGTTCGCGCATAAGGAACGTATCTTGGGTGGGAATTCACACTCTCGCAAAAACAATGGGAGGGATTTTCAAACTGAATTCAGAATGGGATCTCATTCCCTCCCATTGTTTTGATGACTAGGATTTCCTATACATACATGCAGTGATGGTGCACCAGATGCCGTGTCCACTGTATTTATTTGGGTTGGACATCAAGTTAAAGCCATACATCGGAAGATACTAAATTGCCAGGTACCATATCCTAACTGTACAACAATCGTGGACACACCGCAAAGTGAGCAGGAATTTCCGCATTGTATTTTCTAATAGGTGGGATTCTGAAGAATTTAGCGTGATTCCCACAATCCTACCCCTTAGCGTTAAGACTGGGCCACAACATGCAGACAAATCATGGTTTTGTAAAGTTTAAAAATATCTTGGAGTTATTATAAATGTAGCACACAATATATGATAAAAAGAGACATGTAAACATTAAGTATGTTACAATATCAAGCAGCACATAATACTTAAATGTGAAGTTACATATAATTATTCATAAAAAATTTATTAAAAAATCTTAGTGACTTATTGAGCTTTTAAGAAATGTTCCAGTGATGTAAGCTGGCTAAATGAATACAACATCGTTTTACAAAGAGTTTCAGACATGCTGTGCATGATTTTGCATTTTGCCTCTCATTTTTGCAATGTACCCACTTTTTGGGACGGAATTCCTCTTGAGTTGTTTATGCAATGAGAATAAGAGTACTGTGAAACCTGAGGTCATTTTCAAGGTACTTAACTTGCATTTGCCACTCTTTTTTGCAATGTACACACTTTTTGGGACGGAATTCCTCGAGTTGTCTATGCAATGAGAATAAGAGTACTGTGAAACCTGAGGTACTTGCAGATCTTAATTTACACGAAAAGTTGCTTAAGGAATAAAAGACGGTAATAGAAATACAGGATAAGATAATACGTTAAGTAAAAAATATAAATAAGTCAGCGTGAGATTTGTCAAAGCAGTTAGCATGTTAATGAAGTTGGCTCACACAATCAATAAATGTAGTAAAATTGTTTTTTACTTTCCAAGGTAAGTGACATTCTAGTGAAAAGTCTACACATACAAAGCTTGTTTACTAGGCCACTCATTAAATAGTGAAAATATGACAGACTTTCGCAATCACAAGATTTAACGTTGCAAAGACCTTGTTCAAGCTACCCCGACAATAACTACCATAAAGCATTTTTATCAATGAAGGTCCTTGCTGGAAGATGGAATTACAGTTTGTCTTGTAACGTGCACTTCTTGTTGATAGACAAGATATTCATAATGAAAATGGTCAGAAATAGTTTCATTTTTCTGCTTAAATCTCTGGTTTTGACACCTTTTCTTTCGTGTCCCATTTCTGGCTATCAACCGTTGGCTGATGACCCACGACCCTGTTATCAAGTCACACATAGGCTATATAAAATGTTTGTACAAGTATAGTGTACAAATGTACATGACGATAATACCCGACTGCGGCGACCCTTCTGTCTGGATCGTTCGCAACCCACAGAGCTGGATGTGACCCATCAGAAAACATGTGGCCACCCACATTTGGGTTGGGACCGATCATTTGAGAACCGCTGCACTAAATGATGAGGATACTTCCCTGTAAGGGTCAATTATTTTTGGTAGTCTACAGTCCCTTTTATCTGCTCTGTAATTAAGATAGTTTCACTGTGTTCTCCTAACAGCCTAAGTACACATACAGTCTCATGCTAAATATCCCTACCCCATTCCATTGCCCCCATATCCTCATGGTAACAAAAAGAGTTATTCAGGGATTTTATTAATTTCCAAGCAAAGGTTTACGCCAATGGACATATAAAAAGAAAAAGCTACTGGGTTTTCTATTGTTTTTCAATTTCTTTTATCTCATTTCTTAGCTGTGTGGAGAAAACACAGTACTTTTTACTTTTTTGACCATCATAAGGCATGGTCTTTAAAAAGTGTGTTTGGACGATACCAAGGACCTGGCTGTAGATCCTTCGGTAGTCCAAGTCAAAAACATAATATGCAGCCAATAACATTAACACTGCCACAGAAACATTATTAGACTGGCAATCAATCGAAATGGAGTCACCCACAATGTAGCTACCCCTCATGTCATCGTCATTTGTGAAGAGGACAATATGTGGTGCAACCCCCCGTGCAGTAGCCAAGTTGGCTTGAATATCTTTGTCAGCAACATCCTGCAAAAAAGAAAATAGTCATTGCTTTTATGCCACATTTACGTTGTTGATGATGAAACTGCCCATTATAAGATAATATGCATCATAATCATAGATTTCTACTTTACTTGCACATATCCAACCAGAAGGATGTTCATGGCGGGCAAGGGGGGGGGGGGGAGAAAAACTAAACAAACAAAAGATTTCTCATAAGGTAAGTTTTGAAGAGTTTTCTAAACGAGATCAATGAAGCACAGCATCTGATTTCCAAAAGTGAACTCCAGAGTCAAGGGGGCAGCGATTTTGATCAATCTATCACCAAAAGAATGTTTTGAACGAAGATTTTCTCAGAGTAAATGATTGTAGCTAAGAGCAAAGACATCATAACTGAGTGTAGATTTGTAGTATATCTAATAAATAAGAGGGATACAAACCATTAAGTGATTTGTAAAGAGTTAGCAAGATTTGTAAAACCTTAAAGGGAATGTAAGCAAGTGAATACAAAGGCCTCATACAGTGTCCTAACATGTACCAACAAGAGATGAAAAAAGTTAACTTATGTAAATGTCATTTTAGAAATTCATACAAATGTGATACAATTGTTACTTTTGTATTTGCTGCCATAAAATTGAATGAACTGAATCAAATATTGCTTCTTATATTGAAAGTCTGTACATTGCCATCCACATTACCCATGTATTAAAAGAAGTAAATCAAAGAGCAAATTATTCACTCAAATACACTTACAGTATCAATATTTTAAAATTATCATAACCAAAGGCTAACAAAAAGCTATAGTTACAATAACAGAATTATTGTACTCACATCTTTCATATTTATAACAGGACATGTCTTCTTTCCCTTCCCTTTATCAAAGCAGGTCATCTTCTCAATAAATGCAATGCATTGAAGCATTCTTGCAGGACCCTGCTGAAAAACAGCACAAAAGAAAATTTGAGAGTGTCCTTTTCATCTGAAAGCTTTTACCATGATTGCGTACTAAGATAGAGAACACTGAATGTGCAGGGAAAATACCAGGACTTTTCACCAATTCCTAGCATCACTCCACATAAATGATTGAAAAGGCATCTGCACAGTGAAATCAAGAACCTCCATTTTTGTTCACTAAAATAATCCAGTCCAGCACCAATTCCACTTTGGCCAAAGCCTCTCTTTTTAGCATACTGTACTGCCAATATCCAAGGAACACAGAGGAAACACAAGTGCAGACTTCTTAGTAGTGTGCAGTTACAGCTGATTTAATGGCAACTCATCACTGCCTGCCTCCTTGTTGGCACTGGCATACATGTCAATGTGTCATTCTAAGAGTAAAATTTATCCAAATATTCAGGAAGCACATGGCATTTTATTTTTTTTCTTCTAGGGAGGGGCATTACAATTGATACTGAATCATTGATACTGAATGTGAACAAAGTTTAGGGGGTAAAGGAGCATTTACTCCAACCGTTGGTTTAGGGGATTTAACTGAGCTTCACAGTACTCTTTTTAAACGTAAGATGGTTAACCGTTATTTTCATTTCAGATTCTGTGTACACCTGTATGTTTGGTACACAGGCATCTGACTCAGCCCTAGAGCTGACTCCAGCCAAATGACACTACTTTACACTACAACTCATACACATCAGTCACAGACTGAAAATACAGGATAGTTTACAATAACATTTGACATTACCTCTTCTTCCATTCCCATCAGTGATTCCACTGCCTTCAAGAAGGTTTCCATTGACTTAGTGAGGCCACTGAATACATCTTTCCCAAGAAGGAGTTGAAAATCATAAAGCAGCTGCAAGTACGGAAAGAAAAAATATTTATTGACTATATCAAAGCAACGTTGGCAGTAGAATTAAGACCATTTATGTCCATACAAGGATTTTTGAGGAGCTGCTACGTTTGCATTTTGAAATCGACAAATTCCTGCTGTCCTAAAATTGCTGTGACACTTGGAAAGGATACCAAAATTTCTTCTCCTGGTCTAGCAGACCCCACAGTCAATGCTTCATTGATAAGATTGAAATTTGTAAACCATACCATAAAACACAGCCCTACATATTGAAACACCTTCAATAAATAAATAGCTCAGTGGAAAAACTATACATTACAGTTACTGCTGATGAGAGGTACACAGACAAATGTGAAAATATATTTAGCACAACTTTGAAGAATCTGCATTTTAAAGTGAGCATGTGTGGTTAAAACAGTAAACAACACTTGCTCACATAATAAATGCTACACTTACGTAAGTCCCATCAGCATAACAAGGCATTTTTTCAAACACTGGGACGATGCAAGTGTCTGGAAGAGTTTTTATCCACTGATGGCGGTTTGCGAAAGTTTCTTTCATCAGGGCTTTGATATGGCTTTCACTACGGTTAACTGCTGGTTTTGCCCACTCTTTTTGGAGTTCCTCACAGTGAATTTCATACTCTCCTTCTGGAATGGGGTCCGAAGACTCCTCAAAACGGCGTCTTTTCAGTGGTAAGATGGATGATGTTGAAGCATTAGGCTGAGATGGCAATGACTTTTTCTTTGCACGCCATCTCATGTGCCTTATATGCTGGCTTAAAGTCGTTGTAAATACACTCTGAGGGTTGAAAATTTTTTTTCCATGTTAGTAAAACAAACCCTGGCACTTATTCACGAAGGAGGTGGGGGGGGGTCACCATCACCCATTTTTAACATGCAGCTAGTTCCATCTTTGAATGTAACCTCTTTACTTTAATTATGAGAGAATTCAAGAGTAAAAGTATGTTTTTAATGAGTATAGGTTGTCTGCTTAAGTATGGGAACTGTTAGGAGGCCAATTTATTATTTAGGTCAGTTTGTTCCATTACATGTACCTAAAGTCAAGTTTCAAAAATATATGTTACAGAGCTTAAAAAATGCATCAAAATGTTTCAACTACCATCTTCATAGGACCTTCCTGAGCTGAGATATAAAATGTTGAAGCTTATTCACTCAATTCAAATTTTTATATTGTGCAATATTTTTTAAGCCATTGTTGTAATTAATGTTTTTGTTTTTCTTTGTTTTTCAGAAGCCATTGCACCTTGTTCCACAATGTGATCACTGTCTTATTGTTATAGGGTGACTTGGCTATAACAGCTCTCCGTAAACCATGCTAAGCAAGTAAACAGTGATTGTTTCATGGTCATATAAACATTTTATTTTCAAAAAGAAACACAGGGAGGTAATGTGACTTGTACATGAAGAACATCACAGATTGCTGTGAAATAGATGATTTGAAATGAATTGAACTAATTTCAACATTTTATATCTCAGCAATGGATCAAGCTGTGAATGTGGGAGTCAGGGTAGGAATTAAGTGAGGGCTCAGGGAGATAAGCCCCTAACCCATGTTAAAACAGCCCCAAAAATGTAGTCACAAGGGCAAAATAGCCCATATAATTAGTGTAGGGCAGGGTATTTTGAAGGCAAATATTGGTTAATCAGTCAAAAAAGAGCCCCAGTTAGTTAAAAACTAATTCCTACCCTGGTGGGAGTTGAATGAATGGAACCTATTTTGGAATCTCTAACATATCTAAAATATATATATTCTTGTAATTTAACACTTAAGGAAGGTCCACTTAAAGTTACATACCCATGGCTTTGTCCCCTCCATTCCAATGCAGGGATATTTAGTCCAAAGTTTCATACCAATTGACTGGTAATCTGCACTGCTTTCAAGGACTCCAATCGATTGGTAATAACTAGCTGACTCTGCAATCAATTTGCCCCAAACACCATTGGCATTTCCTTTCTCTAGATTTTGTTGGACGAAAGACGAAAATACTGGCAGTTGAACATCTCGTGGGCCTTTTGTAAGCTGAAGTTCTGTGGTGACAAATGAATACTGAATTTATGAAGATATCATTTTAGTTATGTTGGACTTATGGAAAACTATCTGTCATCTGTTTATGTTGCTGCCATTGTTTGCAATAAAAAGGATTTGTCTCTTAGACTTAGTTCCATTCACTTCAATAAATGCATTTTTGTTTAAGAATGACAAAACCACAACTTTATGGGATATACACATAGCATTTGGAAGATATTACTTTCAAACCAAAGCAGTTATTTGCAAGATCAACATAGAAAGACATTCATTGTGTAGATAAAACATCAGGACAAAGAGGCCATATAATTCTACAACTACATGGGGACTGTGGAGGAACAGTAGTTTTTTGACAAAAAAGTTCTTTAAAATGAGAAACAGCGTATCTTGAGTCAGGAGTATTTCTGCAAGGGTTAGAGAACATGTACTGTAATGCCTGTTTTTTGGTCTTTTCCACACAAGGCTTTTGTCAAAAAACAACCAAATTTATTAAGGCTGTGACCGTGTACAGAAGTGATTAATTTATTGCGACATGTAAACGATGGCATGTGGAATAAACGCTTAGTATAAAGCTACTGTACAAGCATTTAATTGCAAAACTTGTTTTCTGATGGTTTTTCATCCATTACTTTGATGATCATTAGTTCTTGTTATGAAACTCATTCTAAGCGTATTGGACCCTTGAGGACTTCAAAGTTTCAGAATAATTTAATATTACCAGGCAAAATAATAACTGTTACTATTCCTGCATTACATTCAGCATCAATCACTACATACTGAAATTGATTTCTCTTGTTATTAAGAAATCACGAGTAATCGCTAAGCGTTCACAAAATTTTGAGGTTAAACGTTAAATTATTTGCTACACTTTCACAGCCCTAGAATATATATACTCCTGTAGAATTTTTGGTAATCTTGACATATTTTCTTTTCCATTGAGGTACCATTTTATGGCTTTTCAATTAGATTGCCCAGCATGAATTATTTTTTCACATCATGGGTCAAAGAGTAAAACAAATCTATTCAAAAGCTTAAGAGCATCGTAGTTGTTGATGCTTGGGAAAGCCAACAAAACATGAAATTAAGGGGTTAGCATTTTACACATGTATACAAATCACATTGTAGACATTCCCTGTGATGCTTAAAAATTTGTGACTCACTTGTAGCAGCTGGCTTATCCTGACTAATTGCACTTGCACCAGGGATATCTTTGTCTTGACTATGGGGTTCCAAAACTTCTTCTTGCATGTCAAATGTACTTGCACTACTTTGGATAGCAGAACAAGCTTCCCACTTTTCTTCATTCTGAAGGAGGATGAGAGTAACTCCTTGAAATTCCTTAAGAATTTCGTCATCATCTATGTCTGTTCCATCCTCCTCCAAGACGATTTTAACATTACCCTGGAGTCCTAGTTTGGTTTTTCCTATGAATCGAAACAAACATCACATTAACACATACATTTCTTGACTTGCAATTTTCTTCTACCTGCTCTGAATACACCTTACTTATGTTACTCCTGAATGCAGTCAAAAACTTATAATCCTGAAGGATGACTGTGTCAATAATGCAGTTTTTTATAACATTTACTGAACACATACAGCACTCAATAGTGCTTACAGTTTACACTTTACAGAGGATACATTATTACAGTAGGTCATTGATAAGCATACTGCAGCACGAAACCTATTGTATAAAGTTTCCTTAACTGCAATACTGTAAAGTAGGTCTCTATAAATTTTTAAATGATAACAAAGGACCTTGTCAATTTGATAATTCCTGTAGTTAGGAAATATCTTTCCTACAATTTTTGTTTGATTCTGTCTTCTGATCGGCCTCTGCAGTACCAGTGATAAAGGGATAATGGGCTTAATAAATGAGTGGCCAACAACAGCATTTTTGTCCCAGATGCAAACTCACGGGGACAAAAAGGTTATGGCAGAATTGTACAGGGGGTACAACTACTGGGCAGGGAGGGAATAGTAGCAGTATTGTAGCATCTACAGTACACACTACAAATCTTGCTCCTGTTTAGCTTGCTATGGTTTTAAGGGTTTCTTTCTTTTGAGAGAGAACTACAAACAGAATGGGTACATCAATACAGGGGACAAAATAGTGTCAGTGAATTGATGAGGCAAAATATCACTTGACATTATTCTTTAAAGAGGCTCATTGAGTTGATATCGATAACTTAATGAGAGTCTCAAAGGGTCACTACCAACTAACAATGGTTACAGTTAGCATAACAAGTTTCAAGTTCAAACGTCACAGAAAACATTAAAATTTTGAATTTTCTAGTGTCTTGACATGTAACTGTTTTGTACGTAATTTGAAAAAGTGTCTGGTCACAAATTTTTGAAAACCGTCTTCAACCTTTAAGTACTCACTCAAAAGATTATTTGTATATAGGGTATGGGGATTGTCTAAGATTGACCATTTGTCATTGGTATGTGAACAAAACTTTACATGTTTGGAAAAATTTGTTGAATTTCATGAACCAACTCAATTAGCCGCTTTAAAAGAGTTATTAGTACTAGCAAGAACTTCAACTTTTGCTAAATTAAAATAAGAACTGATTAGTAATTGTGGGTAGCAAATTACAATGCGAATCCAGGTATTTTATCCCTTGCAATGGGTATATACGATGGGCAGATCCTTTGATTTGATCACTCTTGGCCTGAACTGCCAGGAAGGAGTTAGTTTTGTTGTTTGTTAACCAAATTTTACTCCCTTTTTACTTTTCTATATTAAAGCTTAACACAGTACCATTCCTGCTTTCCTTGGCTACAATTGCATCAACATACAATTTCACCATGATATCAATTTGGCTGTATTCCATGCTCTCAGCAGAAGGGGAAAATATTGACTACTGCTTTAAAGTAGAAAAACATCAACTTACCTTTTTCTATCACATCTTCAATTCCATCCCCTACAACACACTTCTTAATTGTTCGACCTTGGTTCCACACTTTGTAAATGGGCATGGTGAACACTGAAGAGTAGGTAATGTGCCACGCACAGACGTAATAAAACACAGTAACTCCTCTCTATTTTCTCTAAGAAGCTATGGTGTGCAATGCAAACAATTAAGCAACTTTTGAGTTTTGTCATTTCCTACAGTGTACAGCCACAACTAAACATTTGCATCATTGTATGATAAGGGATTCCGCCAGAAACACAAAAAAGGGGGGAGGATTAGTTACTGCTTAACCCCAAGTTCAAATTGATGCTGTCTTAGGCTAAAATTATGCGTGGGTTCAGGGGGACAAACGCTTCCTTCAAGGCCCCTGTAAGGTGCAATTTGAAGGTTTTAAAGGCCATTTATTTGTGTAAGTTCAAACATTGCTGCAAAATTGTTGTAAGAAACCACGATATGGACAATTTTCTAATTTTTATGGAAATGAAAAGGGGGGGCAGGGAGATTTTACCCATATTCTTCTGGAAAGGGGGGGGGGACCAATCCCCCTTGCCCCCTCTGACGGAAACCCTGAAGATACTGCACAAGATGTCAACTGGCAAGTACACAATACCAAAAACAACTTGTTATACATCTAAAGAAACTGTCTTGATATATATGTACAGTATGAATACTTGTTTGAAAGTTATGTAGGTGTAAGTAAATATTATTGCTGATGAGTTGCAAAATGACAAAAAATTTTTAGATGTGCACATACAGTACATACTAACAGCAGCCAACCCCATCACTAGGGTCATTGTGACTTCTGTCACTACAGAACTTGCAAGTGGCTTTTGGATTATGAGGCAGACATGTTTTGTTGTAACTGTTCTCTAAGGCTGAAACACCCAGTATCCTACTTTACAGTACTGTAGGTACAACTTATGTTTGTATGTTACAGATATTTCAATAATTTGATGAAATACTGCTAAAACTTGCAGTATGTACTGCTTCTGTACATATGGCAAAAAGGGGTGGGGATAACACTACTGTGCCAGCATTGGTCACCATGAAAAAATGGGTTTTTGCAATTAATGAACATTTTTAAAGAGAATATGAAAGGGGTGCATGAAAATCTTGTCTGCAGTTGTACAGCAAAATACAGAATTTTAATTTAAAGGGAATCAACTATGACTGCATGGCCGTCTGCAATATTATGCAATTCTGTACATAAAATACAAAAGATCAAAGGGGAAAAACTTTTACACTTACAAGCGGGGTTTGCCTTTCCCAGGGAATATTGTCATACTTTTTCATGATGAAATAAAGTAAGGGTATTTTTCCTTACTATATTACAGTGGTACAGTACCTATTCAGGAAGAACTGTATTTATAATGGTTCACATAGGTGTGAATATCTGTTAATGACACTCTGTAAACCATTATAATGCACTATACTCAATGGCCACTTAGAAAAAAGGGATGAATGAGGCACAAGGCAAATGTTGTTTGCACTAGATAACTGGTAACATAGTGCATGTTTTTCGAAGCCAACTGTGATCATTTGGTCTACAACAAAAACTTTCTTGTCATTCTTTATTAGAATATCTTTCAAAATTCCAAAATTTGGTACATCCTCTTCATAACTCAATACCAGACAACATCCACACCGGTACTCATGCCCAAGGATTGTAACACTACTTGTTTGGTACACCTGAAGCATATCTCCATCACAAGTGCAATTTGTTACCTCACAAAACATATCAACTTGTTCAGGGTATACCTCTGGTAGGTTAATTTCATCCCCTTCTTTGACAATATCCCCACCATATAAAAAGGATTCAGAAAGATTTCCAAGTGCCCCCATTTGTTTGTAGCACATGTATGTTTGATGTCTTGAACTAATACTCTTTGGAAGGTTCTTGAAACATTTCCACTTTTGTGATTTAATGTAATTGTGCTTTGCCTCAAAGCGCATGCACCAGTGATTTCTTGGAGGGCCATAATCTGTCATTTGTTTGGGAAGATGTACACAATAGTGCATCTTTGGAGTAATACTTGCTCCTGGATAAGCTAACTTGAAGCCTGTATGATGGTCAAAAATTAGTTGTGCTAGCATGCCTGCAGTTGTTTTTGTACAGAAAGGAGTAGTACCGAGAAAAGTCATCTGTACTAGTCGTAAAAAATTTATCCACTTTGCTTCATTCTCGGGAACTTTCTTTGATACAATGAATGGAAGAATACAACACAATGTCATCATAGCACTTGCTGTTTGCTTGATCTTTCCACCTTCATTAAAGCAAGACCTTTCAATCGATACAGGCTTTGAGTTTGATTCCAAGTAGGTATAAGGAAATTGAGCAATCTTTGAATTAAGCCAGTCTAAAGTAAAATATTTGTTTGTTACAGTGAAGGAATACAACATGCACTTAAGTTCATAAGGAACAAGACCTTCTAAAAAGAGATGCATTGGGTCTTGCACAAGGCCAGAGCATATTGGAAAAGAAGAAATGCCCATCAGGCAACTTGTGTCATTTATTCCCCACATTTTACTCCAATAGTTACGGGCAGCATTACTCATTAATTCCAAGTTGATACACCTTTCTCTGTGCTCATTCTCACACCTAAGATTGAATTGTTTTTCTACAAATACTGCCTTACATTCTGCCTTAGTTGCTGAACAGCAACGACAACTCTTGAAAGCAAATCCAACCCCTTCCTTGAAGCCTCCCAGCCAATGAGCTGCCGGGGTATCACATGGTGCAATAACAAGTGTACCTTCATATAAAACATTTGTGCCCTTTATGTTTAAATAGATGCCTCCTGATGCCATTGAGTTTACAGTAGCAACAAAGTCTGCTAAGAGCACACCAGGACCAGCAGCTCTAACATCTTTCGTATATGCAACTGCAAGGAGCTGAATAGCATGTAATCTAGATCTATACTCTGGAGGAATATTGCCTAAAGTGTAATAGAACATACTCAATTTGTGCTTTTTTGTATGCGAGCCTATGGGATTCACAATTTCTATATCATCAGTATTTAAGATAACCTGCAATGCATTACGGTTTCTTTGGAATAGTGGGTCATTTCTCAGGTAGTCTCCATCACAAATGTCATGCATGATGTCATTTGTGCTTTGATGACTGCGATTTACAAAGTGCTGCACTTCAGGCATTTGTAAAAAACTTGCAACTCTCTCTAAATGGAACGATGTACCCATACCTTTCTTTACGAGTCAGTCTGCCATTAGCTGTTACTATTGTTGAATTAAGTTTAACAACATGTGGTTTAACCATTGACAGATTCTTTTCATAAAAGACTGGGCGTTTGTAGCTACTATCAAACTGTTCCAACAAATATTCTGTTGGAAGAGTGTCAAGAAAATCATTTGGTATATTACTTGCTACAAGCTTTTCTTTGACTTTCTCTTAAAAAACAGATATGTGATCACATATTAAGTTCGCAGCTGATTTAACATCGTCAATTGCCTTTTGTGACAATTTATGTTGCGCTTCTAGAGCAAGTGTAAAAGCTGCGTTGTGCATCAAATTCTGCTCTTTTGGATCCCTGAGCTCATTTTCATTGAATTCATGACAACCCTGAAAATCTATATCATTTTCGACATCCTCAACTCTATCTCTGAGAGTTGCTTCAAATTTATGCTTACGACACACATGTACTCTGAATGCACCCCAACCTTTTGATGAATATGCACAATCACCAACAGAGCAAAATACTATAAAATTTGAATCATGCTTGTGCCATCTAATTATATGGTTAAGCCATCTTGTTTGATCACTTGAAGAGAAGTAGCACATAGAACACCTAAAATTTGACATCCTGGATTCCTTTTAAATTTTAATTTAGAAATGCCTTGCAACCAATTCCTTGCCACTTGTACTGTAAAAAAAATGAAGTGTAGGCTATCTTTACTCTGTAATTTAACATTACTGTACAGGATGTTACAACTGTTGCAATTCTGTACTTTAGTATGTACAGTATATAAGCTTGATGACACAGGCTACTGTACACGTACTAGACCAATAGATTTTAATGCAGTGCTGGATTAGAACATGAAACATGCACAGTAGCCTAACATTGGTTCTGTGCATGAAAAATGTTACCTAAACATGGAAACTTTTCTATTTTTGCCCCTTTCAAGAAATTTTTTTTAGATGTTCAACTTATGCATGTAGGCTAACTTTTAGTTTTAGTCCTAGGCTAGGGAACTTGCTTTTTGACCTCTGAGTGATTGGTGTATGTTGGCAGAGTTTAAAGGCAGTCATTCATCACCCCAAACTACAGTTTCAGTATGGGTACATCACAACTCTCAATTGGTACAGCTCTTTGATTGGCATCACATTCAAACAATGCTTCATAGCTAAATTACACAGCATGGGCACTGAGAGTGTCTTGATTACACATTATGGACTTGTATGCCAACTGAGACAAGCCATGAAGCAATAAACTAGGATTGTGTCTGGATAAAGATGAGTTTTAGATAAATGTGGGAGGGGCTAGAAGTAAGTACAGTACAGTAGGTTGGGAGAATTGGAACTGTTCGGGATGATGAAAATATGCCTTTCAGTTCGAACACAAAAGAATTGAAGTGTCTCTATAATGTTTCTTTTCTGGTAAATATTGTATTAAATACGATTTAAATTCCTCTGAAAAAAAATTGCTTCATACTTCTCAGTCAAATTGGCTGTTAGCCTACTCTGCTTTGGCTGGTGCATAAACAGGCAATGGTATGGGGTGTTCGAAAATTAGAACCCGTTCGAACTTTGAACCACCCACACTACATAGGCTAGGCCTTTTGTTCAAACACTTGATTAGTACAATTCTCAAGTAATTCTGACTTGGGTTAGGTCTAGTACTCCTAGACCTAGTAGGCTTGTACTACAGTAGTCATGGCTTAAAGTAGACTGTGTTTACTAGCCTAGGCCTAGCCATCAATTTTGCACAATAGTCAATACTAAGTTAGGCCTACAGCATATTATTGAATCTAAACAGTAAAAGTAGGCTAGGGCACACAGTCATGAGAGACTATGTCCATCTGAGATTGGAATTTTGCTATCTTAAACAGTAAAAATTAGAATGACCACTTGCTTGGGATGGGGTGGCTGTTATTAGACTTCGCCCACTGTGCACAGTGCACTGAATGTTTACGTTACGATGTGGCGTGCAAAAGCAGTCTATGCATTTTACGTGTGTACGTTAGGCTCCGCGGCCCAGCCTAGGCTAGAATATTGGCGCGCATTTAATGTTAACCAAATTGTTTGAATCATACCGTAGTTATGACAAAATACACGTTGCTCTTTGAATGCAAGGCAAACCTATTGCAAATCGTAATCAGTGAGACTGCAAAAAAGTCTTCGGAGATAGATTTTTCACTGAAAATTTGAACGCGGAACGGAACCGTGAATCGAACAACCCTCTCTTTGTAGTCAGTGTGGCCTGGTGCAATTTCAGATTTATAACGGACTACAAAACAAATGAAATAAAATAATAATTTGGAGTTTAAAGTTTTTTATATATCTTAAAATTAGTTTTCCAATCATAAATAGCATTAAACTGTAACCAATGGTCTGTAAGTACCGGAATGTTATTTCAAAATAAAGCGTTTTCTTTACGCGTTTTGTTCAAATTGCTTTAGAGGTGTAACCGCAAACACACGAGCGTTAAAGGTTATGTATTGTAAATTAACGCTGATGTTTATTGCTGGGAATGTGACGTTCAGAAATGCATTTTTTTTTTGGTGATAGACAACATTGAATACTGTTTGTTGCTTATCCCTTCTTTTTTCATAGCACTTTCACTCTAGTTAACGTCTACACCGGATTATTCCGCATAAAATCACAGGCGGCCGAATAGCCTACGTTGTATCCCGGCCTTGTATAAAAGAATATAGGCCTAGTACTAACCGTGTGCACCCAGGAATATGTTACTCATATTTAGTTATGACATATTTCATCATTTTCCTAATTCCCTTTGCTTTTGCCAAGCAATATTTTGCGTTTGCCATTCCCCTTAACACTTTTTCGTTCGTAAACGTTTTGAATAAACACGAGCGTTTTTACCTTATGTTCACATGTAAACGCATTGTTAACACTTCCGTATTATAATAAACGGTAAACGTGTTTCTGTAAACGCGTCAAGCGTCCGCATTTTTTACAGTGTAAGTAAATCGCTATCAAAAATGGCACTGTACAAATTAACCAGGTCAGGGCAGCCTCTTTAGTATCTCGGAACTTCGCGTTGCTCTCGAAAGAAGCAATGACACCGCCACTGGTCCAGATGAAGTCCACTATCAATTCCTCAAACACCTTCCAGATAACTCCGTACTGGTATTGTTAGAAATTTTCAACGGTATTTGGGTGAATGGTAATTTTCCACCTGCTTGGCGCGAAGCCACGATCATTCCCATTGCCAAACCGGGTAAGGACTCGACAAATGCTTCAAACTACCGCCCTTTTTCCCTCACAAGTTGCCTTTGTAAGACGTTTGAACGAATGATTAATGCCCGTCTGGTTTGGTTCCTTGACACCAACAACCTAATCACTAGTTCCCAAAGTGGTTTTCGGCGTGGCCGCAGCACCATTGACCAGCTCGTGCGTTTAGAATCATCTGTTCGTGATGGCTTTGTTCGGGGACACCATGTGGTGTCGGTATTTTTCGACCTGGAGAAGGCATATGACACTGCATGGAAGTATGGTATCCTCAAGGACTTACACAGTGCGGGCCTGAGAGGAAGAATGCCGCTGTTCATTGAAAACTTCCTCAAAGATCGCGTGTTTCGAGTCCGTGTGGGCAGCGTGTTGTCAGAGCTCCATAACCAGGAGATGGGTGTCCCTCAAGGCAGCATACTGTCAGTTACTCTTTTCATCATGAAAATCAACAGCATCGCCGATGTGGTAAACACTGGGATTGGCAAGTCTTTGTTCGTTGATGACTTCTCTATTACCTGTTCCTCAAGGAACATGAGGTCAATAGAGAGGCAAATGCAAAACTGCCTCAATAAGATCCAGCATTGGGCTGACAAAAACGGATTCCGTTTTTCACAAACAAAGACTGTTTGCATGCACTTTTGCAACAATAGAGGGGCACATTGCGACCCCGACTTGTACTTAAACGGTGTTCACATACCAGTAGTTCCCCAGGCCAAATTGCTTGGCCTTGTTTTAGAGAGTAACTTCAAAGCCCACATCGACCATCTCAGGCGAAAATGCCAGGGAGCACTCAACCTGTTGCAGGTTGTCTCGAAGATGGACTGGGGCGCTGTTCGTCCCGTTTTACTTCGATTTTACAGGTCATTGGTGAGGTCTAGACTGGATTACGGTTGTGTTGTTTACAGCTCTGCACGTGAGTCATACCTCAAGAAACTCCTCCCCATTCACAACCAAGGTCTTAGGATCTGCCTGGGAGCTTTTCGTACCTCCCCAATGCAGAGTCTCTACATCGAAGCGAATGAACCACCCCTCCATTTAAGATGGAAGAAGTTGTCACTCCAGTTTGCCGTCAAACTGATGAGTAATATCCACAACCCGACCTTTGAGACAACATTCAACCATAAGTTTAGTGACAGGTTAGCGAGGAAACCATCAGCTATCCCCCCATTCCCTATTCGCGTTGGGGAAGCGCTGTCGCGGGTGTGTAGTAGCCCCGAATTTGTGACACCGTTTTTGTTTTCCACAGTACCGACTTGGAAGCTATATGAACCAGTTGTAGACCGTAGTCTGAGAAGTATACAAAGAACACGACAAATGAACTTGTGTTCCGAAACAGCTTTAATGAGCTGAGGCATAAATATCATCAGTATCATGAAATCTATAGTGACGGTTCCAAAACCACAAACCGGGTCGCGGCTGCGGCCCTAGGCCGTGACGCATCCTTGCAGATCAGATTGCTAGATGATGCATCAATATTTACTGCCGAACTTCAGGCACTCAAAATGGCATTCGATCTGATTGAAGCCTCAGACAGTAACCGGTTCATTGTTTTCTCGGACTCATTATCGAGCCTTTTGGCACTTACAGGCAATGAGGTTAAACACCCTTCAGTAACAGCTCTCCGTGAAGCTTACTCCAATTCGGTGCAACTGCGAAAATCAGTTGTGTTTGCGTGGGTCCCTAGCCAATGAAAAGGATGACACACTAGCCAGAGAAGCCCTACAGATGGGTATTACAAACATCAACTTACCCTACAGCGATAACCGTCCTAAGATCAATGGTTATATAAAATCAAAATGGCAGGAACTATGGGATTCCCTTCTAGAAAATAAACTGTTCCAAGTAAAACCTACGGTAGGAACTGGGGGAAGTGGAGTCCCAAGCAAACGGAGGGATGATTTGGTTCTGACTAGGGCCCGCATAGGTCACACGAACCTTACACATGCCTATCTAATTCACGGAGATGAAAGGCCATATTGCATACCCTGTGACTGTGCTGTCACCGTCAGTCACATTCTCCCTGATTGTTATGAATACTCCCATATTCGCCAGAAATACTACACTGTACCCGACCTAAAAACTTTGTTTGAACAAACCCACTCTTCCCTTATTCTTGGCTTTCTCAAGGAAAGTAAACTCTATAGAAATTTCTGACATGACTCCCGCCTTGCTTTCATTTTAGTTGAACCTGATCCCGTATTTTACCTTTTACTGCCTTTTTACTTTAGGTTGTTTGTAACTTAGTCTACCATGGTGACACTATATAACACATTCGTGTTGGTGTGTCGTAAAGCCCCACCTAACTAACTAACTAAGTGTGAACAGTCGTGTTATCGTTAATGGCCTATGCTGATGACGCCACATGCGTAGTCTCCGACCTAGCTTCCTTCAAGGCCCTTAGTGGCACGTTGTCTAAGTTTCAAAGTGTCACAGGTGCCAGACTGAATCCCAATAAGACCAAAGGACTTCGCCTTGGTAAGTGGCGGTCAAGAAGACTGCCCTTCGCTGCATCATGGGTAGATGACGCCATAAGGATCAACGGCACATGGTTTGGTTATGGGCCAACCGAGTTACTTACCTGGAATGAGAAAGTGGACCTGGTGGAAGCTAGGTTGAAGGACTTCGGCGAGTGCCACATTAACCTGTTCGGAAAGGTGACAGTTATCAATCGTTTAATTTATCCCCTTTTGTGGTATCCAGGCACTGTTCTGGCTGCTCCAAAGGGTGTCCTGTTGCGTATCGAGAGGGCTGTGTTTAGGTTTTTATGGTCAGGGAAGACGGAGCTCTTAAGAAGAGGGGTGGTATATCAGGATGTTAGGCGTGGTGGGTTGGGCCTTGTGCTTTTTAAGTGCATTGAAACGGCACATACAAAACAAAAACAAAAAACTGAAACCGGATCGGGCAAAAACATAAACGCAAAACTATTTACAGACTGCTAAATCAAACAGAAAATTATGTTCATTACAGTAATAAGCTATATATACAGATATTTACAAAACTATGTACAGAAAATTATACACACAGATATTTACATACTATTTACAAGCCCCTTACATACCCACCCTATTACAAATTGACCACCACACGCCCCCCGCGTTCACCGAAACGAGTGGACCCCATCGCCTACCGAACGCCGACCTTGGCAAACGAACGAAGTCGGACTCAACCCTCAGCCTCACCTCCGCCTTCACCGATGCCAGGACGACGTCCGCAGGCTTCCCCATCCCCCTAAAAACAACGTTACATCGGTCTCTCCATAAGGCCAGCTTTATGGAGGCCGAAGCAAAGGTAAGTATGCCCTGAATACTTGTATTGCATGGCGGGGGTGAAAGACCATACAAAGCATAGTCCCGGCCGACCGCCCATGTGTTGCCCATCGTCAAGCGATCAGTCAGGACTTGGAACCATTCCCAAAGGAGGGCCACAAATTCACACTGCCAAAACACATGTGACACACTTTCCCACTTTGTGCATCCAGTGCGTGGGCAAATTCCATCTCCAAGACGCCACCGAAGACGCTTGAGATTAGTAACAATCGCATCATGTGCGATTCGCCACAACAGGTCTCGCCTGCGGTAATCTAATGATCTGCTGTGGACCATACGCCACACTTCCGACCCTGAAGCATAGTGATTGGATTGGACCTGGCCAACCAATTCTTCAAAAACAGCCTGGAATAGGTCTCTTGCACTTAACTGCGAAACGTCCCCAACTCTAGATATAATTAGGAGCGTTTCTCTCATTTGACTGTATGCTTCCGAGGGCCTCCAGCTGTGGGGTTCACTGTTACTAAACAGGGAGGGAAAGAACCGACGGAATGATAATCCCCCCCAATAACGGACAAAATAGGCAAAAGGCATTCTGCTGTCTACAGCACTATAAACACACTTGGTCAGGAGAAAACGGAGTTTGGAAGGAAGATGCACAAGGCCCAACCCACCACGCCTAACATCCTGATATACCATCCCTCTTCTTACGAGCTCCGTCTTCCCTGACCATAAAAACCTAAACACAGCCCTCTCGAGACGCAACAGGACACCCTTTGGAGCAGCCAGAACGGTGCCTGGATACCACAAAAGGGGATAAATAAAACGATTGATAACTGTCACCTTTCCGAACAGGCTAATGTGGCGCTCGCCGAAGTCCTTCAACCTAGCTTCCACCAGGTCCACTTTCTCATTCCAGGTAAGTAACTCGGTTTGTCCATAACCAAACCATATGCCGTTTATCCTTATGGCGTCGTCTACCCATGATACAGCGAAGGGCAGTCTTCTTGACCGCCACTTACCTAGGCGAAGTCCTTTGGTCTTATTGGGATTCAGTCTGGCACCTGTGGCTCTTTGAAACTTAGACAACGTGCCACTAAGGGCCTTGAAGGAAGCTAGGTCGGAGACTACGCATGTGACGTCATCGGCATACTGAAGGCACTTAACTTCAACACCACCGGGAATGTGAAATGGTTGAAACAAAGGCTCTACTTGAAAGGCTCTTGCTATTGATTCACTAAACAATACGTAGAGCAAAGGTGATGAGGGGCACCCCTGCCGTACGCCACGTTGGACACTGAAGGGGTCTGACGGTAGGCCATTAACGATAACCCGACTATTTACACTATTGTACAATAAGGAGGTCCATTTAACAAAAACTGGATTCAAACAAAACTTCTTTAAAATTTTAAAGAGGAATCCATGATCAACCATGTCGAAGGCCTTCTCCTGATCGAGGGAGACAAGGGCACATGGAAGATCACGGTCCATCACGTATTCAACTAAGTCCCGCACCACCCAGAGGTTCTGCTGAATACTGTGTCCCCGCACCGCACAAGTCTGAAAGGACCCTACAAGATCTGGCATAACTGTGCCTAGCCTGTTGGAAAGGGCTTTCGCCAGAATCTTGTAATCTACATTTAACAAGGTGATTGGCCGTTTGTTTTTCGGTTCGAGGGGGTCTCCTGACTTAGGCAGCAAAGTTATTATGCCTGTGCGCTGCGAGTGGCTCAATGAGCCAGCAAGGAAGCTAGAGACGAATACGTCACGGAGATCATGTGCTACGGTACCCCAGAAGCGTTTATAGAATTCTACTGGAATACCGTCGGACCCAGGTGCCTTTCCGCCTTTCATCTTCGCCACTGCCTTCCAGAGCTCGTCAACAGTCAAAGGGGAGCCAAGTTCATCATTCTGATCTTTAGAAGGGGTTTTGTCAATATTATCTAATAGGGACTTTTGAAGGTCTTCATCGACATCTGCCTGGGTATACAGCTGCTCATAAAAGTTTTTATACACTTCTACAATGTCGAGAGGGTCCTTATGTACCACACCGTGGGCGTCACGGACAGCTTTTATACTGCGATCGATGGCATTCTTTGTGACGTCCCGGTAGAACTTAATGGTTGGTTTCTCCTCCGCCTCCACACAATGCACACGAGCACGAACCCGGGCCCCTGTAGTTTTCCATCGAGGTACTGTTGGATTGCATGAAGTGCGGAGTGGTCCCCGTTCCTCTCCCTAGAGCAAAGTGAAAGGAACTCCTCCCTTCTTCGACGGGCTCTTGCTACACAATATTCCACTGTAAACTGTTTGATGCGGGTCTTTACATCATCCCACCACTCTAAATCTGTTGAAAAGGCCGGCCTCAAAGTTCGCCACCCTTCGTATCTGGCCTTAAAATCTTTGCTATATTCGGCCTCCGTTAGAATATCTGTGTTCATTTTCCAGAACCCCCTCCCTACTGGCCATGACTCTGGGGGTGTGAATGAGACCGTAACTGCATCATGGTCCGAAATTGGACATGCCACAACTTCGCAATCAATTGGTGACAGAGCCGTTGGAGCGTACACCCTGTCCAACCTTGAGGCGTCCGTGCCATCAGGGCGGTGCCAAGTGAACACGGACAAGCCAGGATGCTGCACTCTCCAAACGTCAACCATATCGTGATTCTTTGTGAACATGTCCAACTCCACCATACCAACACTACAGCTTGAAGATGTGAAGGTGGACATTCGATCAAACCGTGTGTCAGGGACACAGTTGAAGTCTCCAGATAGGATACAAGGGGCACAGCCAGGAACGAAGGATGGCAGGGTAGCAAAAAAATTCCTTCTGTCTGTAGGTTGGTTGGGGGCATAAACGTTACATAAGAAGAAGTTCCCGCAAGGATGTTTGATGGTAATGCATACCAACCGGCCCTCATGATCATGATCAACCTTTCCGACCAGGGAAGTCCATCTTGGAGAAACTAAAATGACAGATCCACAGGAAGATACGGAACCAAAGGAAGCGTACAAACCCCCACCCCATTCGTAGGACCAGGTGTAGATATCGTCCTCATTAACAATGTGAGTCTCTTGGAGGAAAACGAAGTCCACACCCAATGACTTACAAAATTGGAATATTCTGGACCGCTTCCGACTGTCCCTCATGCCGTTTACATTCAGGGTCATGAGGGAAAGGGGACCATTCATGAAATGTGGAGTGTGAAATTACAGAACTGTCTCTGACCTGGCCTTTTTGTTACATGGATCTGGTGCTGGTGGCACAGAAGGACTAACTCCCCCTCCCCGGTCGGAGACCTCCCCTGAGGCCGACCTTTTCAACTTGGGCTCAAGTTCAACGGCCTCACACAAATCAAACCAGCCCTCCCCAGATGGTGGGTCCTTTGGTGGAGGCTCTGAGGCAGGTCCTCCCACATCTGACATGGCAGAGTCAGATTCCGAGTCCGAGGACATTCTAAGGTCGTGCTCCACTGTTTGTATTCCAGCCTCCCCGGGAGCTGGTGGAGAGTGTGACTCAGGTACCGATGTGGAGGGTTGGGAAGGGCCTACCTCAGGGTTCCCACAGACCACTTCACATCCCTTAGAAGCTAGGAACTCTTGTTCCACCTGATGTGCCACCTCATCAGGCGTAGGGGACCTGGGTTCCTCCACCATTGGTTCAGGGCCTGAAGACAAGGGTTCACTTGCCGGCTCCACACCTGCGCTTGCACGCGCAGAGTACGATGTGGGGCAGGCACCAGAGACATGTCCCTCCTCCCCACACAGGTTACACCGCACCTGATTGGGACATGTTGCCCTCTCATGCCCCAACTGCAGGCATCTGCCACAACGTTTGTTTGGGCATGACTTTGCCTCATGCCCCTCCTCCCTACACTGGAAACAGGTGCGGGGCTGGCCAAAATACCTGATGTGGGCCTTAGAACCCCCTATGAACAAGACGGAGGGGATGTCTCGTTTTAGCTCCATACGGAACTGTCTCTTTCCGTTGAGAATACCGGCCAGTTCACCTTCATTATACTTTACCCAACGCCAGTCAGAGATAGTTCCGTATTGTCCTAGAACCCTCGCCACCAGGCCCTGATCTACCTCAAAATTGAGGTACAACACCGTCACCACCACAGAGCGATCATATGGGGTGACAGTGAGACCCTCCACACCCTTAAGGGAGGAAACCCCCTTCAATCGGGCAGCATCAGTCCGGAACTTCAAATCATACGTATTTCGGGATGCAAGGGCCTGCAGCATCTCTATATCCTTAACATCTGCCTTATTGTTCTTCAACACAGAAAAAACATGCTGGGGTGTAACATTCCCCCTCGACTCAAACTGTAACTTAACGATACTGCTATCCCGACCTCCGGGCATAGCAGCAAAGGTTTGTGGCACAAGGCCACGCAGCAACTAGAGAGAAAACTTCAGCACAGCAGATCAAACCCAGGCAGGAAAAAATAAAGGGAACCCAACAAACTATACACCAGGCGTGCTTTAAAACGAGCACGGCCAAACCACGTCCCCAAGCGAGAGACCACACCCAATATCCAACACTTCGGTAAAACGACAATAGTAGTATATGATAGTATAACAAGCAGCACAGTACAGCACAATGCCAAAATTCAGCACGATCAGCGAGAGCTCCGCGAAACACGTCCGCTCTCTACGAAGACCAGAACTGAACTGCCTTGGGCCTTGTGCATTTTCCTTCCAAACTCCGTTTTCTCCTGACCAAGTGTGTTTATAGTGCTGTAGACAGCAGAATGCCTTTTGCGTATTTTGTCCGTTATTGGGGGGATTATCATTCTGTCAGTTCTTTCCCTCCCTGTTTAGTAACAGTGAACCCCACAGCTGGAGGCCCTCGGAAGCATACAGTCAAATGAGAGAAACGCTCCTTATTATGTCCACACTTGGAGATGTTTCACAGTTAAGTGCAAGGGATCTAAACCGGGCTGTTTTTGAAGAATTGGTTGGCCAGGTCCAATCCACCCACTATGCTTCAGGGTCAGAAGTGTGGCGTGTGGTCCACAGCAGATCATTAGATTACCGCAGGCGAGACCTGTTGTGGCGAATCGCACATGATGCGTTTGTAACTAATCTCAAGCGCTTTCGGTGGCGTCTTGGAGATGGCATTTGCCCACGCACTGGATGCACAAAGTGGGAGAGTGTGCCACATGTGTCTTGGCAGTGCGAATTTGTGACCCTCTTCTGGGAATGGTTCCAAGTCCTGACTGATCGCTTGACGTTGGGAAGCACATGGGCGGTCGGCCAGTACTATGCTTTGTATGGTCTTTCACCCCCGCCATGCAATACAAGTATTCAGGGCATACTTACCTTTGTTTTCGGCCTACATAAAGCTGGCCTTATGGAGAGACCGATGCAACGTTGTTTTTAGGGGGATGGGGAAGCCTGCGGACGTCGTCCTGGCGTCGGTGAAGGCGGAGGTGAGGCTGAGGGTTGAGTCCGACTTCGTTCGTTTGCCAAGGTCGGCGTTCGGTAGGCGATGGGGTCCATTCGTTTCGGTGAGGGGGGTTCGTGTGGTGGTCAATTTGTAATAGGGTGGGTCTGTAAGGTGCTTGTAAATAGTTGTAAATAGTATGTAAATATCTGTGTGTATAGCTTTGTTACTGTAGTGGACATTTTCTGTCCATAGTTTTGTAAATATATATGTATATGTATATATAGCTTATTACTGTAATGTTTGATTTAGCAGTCTGTAAATAGTTTTGCGTTTATGTTTTTGCCCGACCCGGTTTCAGTTTTTGTTTTTGTTTTGTATGTGCCGTTCCAATGCACTTAAAAAGCACATGCCCTATTATATCATCTTTATTAGAGACGTGGCTATTTAGGCAGGTACACGCACTGTTGTTCTCCTGGAAATATGTTTGTGCGCAACCGATATTCCTCGGGCGTGTAGGGTTTAAGATCGATGAAGAGATATCCGTAAGGCTTTTTAGTAGCATCCGAAAAGGCCTCTTGGATAATTTCACTTGACCAGGATACATTTGTCTTGCAAGACTGGACACTTGCGATTTATCCCTTGGGTTTCTAAACATAACGATGCAGTGGGCGTGAAGTGTAATATTGCGAGTTTCTTTCGCACCGTAGAAAAAGTTTTGCAAAATATAGATAACAGAGATATTCATATGGTGAGATCCCTTAGAAAATCAGGCAGTGATTCGCTTATCATTTCCATGTGATGTCATAATATCATCTAAAATTATCAAAGTTTTATAAGATGGGCCAGGAGACATCTCGACAAAAGCTGGCTGATATTCCCCATAACAGTAGATATTTCTTCAGCAGCTCATTCAAAGACATCTTGAGTTAACAAATTTTTAACGAACTGAGTCTTTCCGCAACCGGTCGGTTCTGCTAAAACACAGGTGAAGGGATGTGTCAGCTTCGGATTCATTACAGAATGTGAGCCCTCTAGATGTAAAGCACCACACTTTATTATTGCTGACAGCAATGGTAGAAGGAATAAACAGGGTGTCATATTGATGTGGATAGTCACGTATGAATCTTACACTACAAATGAATTTAGTATTACAGTGCTAGTAGTATGTATCAGCTAATTTTCTTGCGATTTGTAATACGATGTACTCGTTTCGCTCACTTTCAAATCTAAGCTGTATCTTTTAGTGATAAAACTATTTACTAAACTGTCATTAAAGGTTGTATCATCAGTAAATTTGCTAATAATAGTATTCATAGATAAATGTCTACATCTATGAAGCAAAAAGAACACACAGTATTGACCACAGACTGTAGACGTAAATCCTTGTAAACGCCTTTGATTCCATTTGATAATATTGCAATGTTTCTTTAAAAAAATTTCAATGTACGGGGAACACTCTTTTGGTGTTCTGCCAAATGAATAAAAAAAAATCTGCCACGTTATCGTCAAAGAACATAGCCACCCAGTGAGATCCTGGTTTATCTGCCGTGTCTGTGTTTGCTATAAAAGCACGGGGAAGAGAAAAACATTCACTTGGAAGGCAATCTGAGGGGAAAACTCCATGGAAGTAATTACGGACGACTGCATCTGACTTGATTGTTTGTAATAGCTGTTTGGTATCCATGCTTGTTCGGTCTCAGAAGTCAATGAACACATTGCGCGTCTTGTCTATTTCTACAATGGCGTCGTACTCTGCATAAACGATGACGTTAACCGTTCTCACCAAGGTACGGTAAAATTGCATTTCTAATCGCACGTTGCCATTTCTGCGTAGATTGAAATGCCCAGTGTTAGCTAGGTCGGGTGTCATGCAAAATGCGTACAAAGTGTAACCATGCCCATAGTCGTTACGGTCAATATGATTTCCTTTATCACTGAACATGGTATTTAAACCAGAAAAGAGGGTTTGGTATACCATGATATATTGCCCGTCTCCAAAATTTGGACGTAGTGGTTTCCATGGTCCAATTACTAAACGCTTCGGAAGATTTCCCAGATATAAACTTTCTCGTGTAAAAGATATATTCCCCTAGGGATTGAAAGTGTTGTTACCTCAGCTCGTCGTATTGGATGCCTCGCCGTGCCGCGTTCCAGAGCTTTAGCATGGCGTAAAGCAACCTGTGGCTGCACCTTTACGTCACGCATGAAGATTGACGCCTCAACAATGCCCACTTTAAAGTCGGCATCCGCCTGACTTGATAGTAGACAAAATTCGTTCTTACTTCGATGCAGTTTCAATTTAAGTTCCACACCCTCTAAAAGGATTTTTTCTTGAAAAAATAAATCACAGTGAATGGATCCAAGTAGGTCTACGGTTCTACTGTTTCTCGTGTATTGAGATCTCGTCCTCAAACCGTGATTAACCACATCTGCCGCTGCGTTAGGGTTACATGAATCCATTTTACCATGTGAGTCTTTGTAAAAAAGGCTTCCAGTCAGTTGGGATTCTTTCGCATAAGGTCCATATGAAAGCAGTGTCTCTAGTATTGCACGGTAGGGGTAAGTATTAGTTTAGGGGGTGACCAAACGGTCGTTGGGCCCACGTAAGCATCGTTCTCAAGGTTTTCTCCGTTAGCCTGCACATTTTTTGCTCTCACATGGAGAATTGTTTGAGAGAGGTCAATGTAGTCATCAATGGATCCTTGCACTGTAAATTGAATAGGTCCCGTATCGGTTATGTTGGTGAGAGAATGATACTGTATCCAATTTCCCTTCACAATACTTGGTCGTACTGTTAACAGATCCAGCTCGGACTTTGTAAATTCACACGATGTATCGTGAAGGAGAGCCATGTTTCTCATTAAACGTCAAAAATATCTTGAGACCTTTTCGCTCGCTTGGCGTGTTGTGTTCTGGCGTTTTTCTTTGGAGCTTTTCCCTATAAGGGCTTGGTTTTGGGGCGATTTCCTTCAAGCACTCGCTCTGCCATGCGTTGACCTGCTTGACCGACGCCACGCTTGGCAGCAGATTTGATATGCTTTCCTTGTAAAGCATCATTCACTATCTCTGTACCCGTAAAAAGTGCTTGTTTTCCAAGTCCTTTAGCTCCCTTCTTCAGGAGGGGTAAAACAGCGCGAGCTAGACCTACCAATATACCCCCTAGTCCGTGTCCCCGTTGATGAGAATAGCCTTTAAATACAGGAACACCGTGCGTGACCCACTTGATGCAGGTGATAATTCTCAATGGCTGACATTGTGATAATTACACAAAAAGGGGATCTACTCTGTACTCTACTCGAGATCCGTCCTTAAATCTATTCCGATGGTAGAAATGTGCTTCGAATTAACGGGAATATAATGAGGTGAAGTGTACGTCATAGTGACATGTTCCCCAGCTCTCCTGGTACCAATCTGTACCACCCGTAACAGAGGAACGTGGGCGTCACCCACCCTTTGATGCTCCACAATGTCAGAGTGAACAAAAAACTCGTGACACCACTGTGAAGGTCGGAAGATATGTCACTCACAGTAAACCCTTCTGTGCATACCTTGTTGGCACTCAAAAAACCGAACATGTGGCTCATTCCTCGGAAAGCTAAAGTAAACCCTGCACTGAGTTTAACTGATGTGCGTAAATTATGTTTATGTTGATAAAGTTTAACATGTCTTCTTTCTTCTTCAAACAGTTAGCTATGAAAAGTATCAATGACTTCTTGTATGGTATCGTAATATCCGGGAGGAATACATATCTCCCTATCATTGAGCTGCACCCTACAGTTATGTTCGGTGACATTGTGCCAATTGAAATGATACTGAATCTCACAGAGGCTGACTTCCCAAGATCCGTTTAAAGCTATTGGTTCAGCTAACTGGGTCTTAAAACTAGCCAGGGTATTATCAGGAAAGTATTGAAAAGAGCTAGTGCTTGGTAAAGTGACATAAAAGTGCGGAGCCGTTACGCTTTCTCTATGTCTGTTACCCAACTGTTAAATTTAGTCGGATATCCTTTCCATTTAACCAAGTATTCTACTCTCCCATTGCGTTTTCTTTTCTTCAAAACCTTCTCTACCCTGAAGAGATCGCTCTTTGCGAGATGAACCTTTTGCAGCTCACTTTCGTAAAAGTCTCCCTCGATCGGCTCCCAACCCCAATCAGTAAGTTTGTAAACAGGGACCGGTTTTGTTTTCCTCTTAACGATGAAAAATATTTCCTCACTCCAGTTCGGCAAATATCCCTTTTCAAATTTTAATTTTGGTCTTGAAATTCTTACTCTTATTCTTACTTCTTGTCCCCAACATTTAATTTAAAACTTGCATTTTTATTAATGTCGGGGTATAAAGTTCTCCACACCTGATCTTCATTATCTTTTGTAACTTCCACTGGGCGCAATTTAATCGATCTGTGATAAGAATGATTGTACCCTTTCACGAGGCTTGGCAGGATATCCATGTTTTTAATGTATTGCCGATGGGTAAAAATATTTCCACATTTTGGACTTTAAAGTGCCATGAAATCGTTCCACCACAGATGCTCTTGTTTCATTATTTGTAGTAAAAAATGGATCCCTTTATCTTTTAAATAATTCTGAAGTAACTTATTCACAAATTCCGCCTCCCCCCCCCCCCTCCCCTGTCTGTATGAATCTGATTTGGCTTCCGCCCTGATGATAAATTTTTTTCATTGCCTGCAACAAGGTTCTCCCTGATTTATTTTTAGCGGAATTACCCATGCAAATTTGGACAAAACGTCTATACAAGTCGTCAGAAATTTATATCCCTTGTTATATCTTGACAAAGAACTCAAGAAGTCAGCCAGGTCCATTTCCCACTGGTGGTCAATTGCGTTCACGAGTACTCGGTTCCTCGCAAAGTTTTTTTCTTAACGGGCTTATGAAGGGTGTAGGTGTTTTGTCCTATTAACCACTCCCGGATGGCATTACGCGAAATATTATATCGGCCATCTCTTTTGACTTCATCATAAAGCTAAAGCTTGTTAATCCCTTCGAAGCCGGCTGGTCATAATATATCTTTTGAAGAAAAGTGTCACTAGTATCGCCCATGTTTTCAAGTTGCTCTACAAATGGCTAGTGACAATATATTTACTTTTTATTTCACTTAAAAAGTAATTTTAAAATATGGTTACACACACACAAGCAAAATACATGACATTTTTTTTCTCGGTAAATCCATAAACATTGATTGTATTTCACACGCACAAAATTTTTCAAAACTTTTCGGAAATAAAAGCAAATATCCCACGACATTTAACTAAAGAATTGCATGTTAATAGTTGTTAAATAAAATACAAACAACTGTGCAAAAGGATGACCACAATATTCATTACAAGCCTTACCAAGTAGTCATAGAAAGTTTTTATAATAAATAAAAAATAATTAAAAAACACAAACCTTCGCAAAAACATAAAAAGATATTTCTTCAAAATTTGACCATATCAAAAAAATAACATCAAAACAAAATATCAAAGACAAACTCAAAACAGAGCATTTTAACAACGGAATACAGACAATTTTACAAAAACTTAGTGAAATATACTGATTAGTTTTACCATGTCAAACATTAAAACGAAAAAAAAAACAACTATTACGTTATATTTAACGATGGAATACGTTGCAAAATATTTCTTGAATAAAGCACTAACAAAATAACGAAGGAATACGTGGCAAATTAAATACAACTTTTTGCATTGTAAAATTTATCATGACAAGGTATTTCAAATGCAAACAAAAAAAAAGACATTCACTTGCAGACGAAAAAAGGTCAAGTGTAAAATTGTACTCGAAGAGTGTTGAATTTAACACTTCGCCCAAGCTTCAGGAGGAACAACACCCACCTGGCTAACGTAACACTTTCCAAGTGTCAGATTTTTAACACCCTTGTTGGTGTAATAGAAGCACTTCAAAGCGTTCCATAATTTAACACTCGCAAGTATTATATCAAATCTTCAGCTTACATGAATTTTACACCTTGGGGTGTCCAGCTAGCAAACATTATAGGTACCAAAATACACTTATAAGTCAGTTCTGGTCTTCGTCGAGAGCGGACGTGTTTTCGCGGAGCTCTCGCTGATCGTGCTGAATTTTGGCATTGTGCTGTGCTGTGCTGTGCTGCTTGTGATACTAACATATACTACTGTCATTTTACTGAAGTGTTGGGTATTGGGTATTGGGTGTAGTCTCACGCTTGGGGACGTGGTTTAGCCGTGCTCGTTTTTAAGCACGCCTCGTCTGTAGTGTAGTGTTGGGTTCCCTTTCTATTTTCCCTGCCTGGGTTTGATCTGCTGTGCTGAAGTTTTCTCTCTAGTTGCTGCGTGGCCTTGTGCCACAAACTTTTGCTGCTATGCCCGGAGGTCGGGATAGCAGTATCGTGAAGTTGCAGTTTGAGTCGAGGGGGAATGTTACACCCCAGCATGTTTTTTCTGTGTTGAAGAACAATAAGGTAGAGGTAAAGGATATAGAGATGCTGCAGGCCCTTGCATCCCGAAACACGTATGATTTAAAGTTCCGGACTGATGCTGCCCGATTAAAGGGGGTTTCCTCCCTTAAGGGTGTGGAGGGTCTAACTGTCACCCCATATGATCGCTCTGTGGTAGTGACAGTGTTATACCTCAATTTTGAGGTGGATCAGGGCCTGGTGGCGAGGGTTCTAGGGCAGTACGGAACTGTCTCTGACTGGCGTTGGGTCAAGTATAATGAAGGTGATTTGGCCGGAATTCTCAACGGAAAGAGACAGTTCCGTATGGAGCTGAAGAAAGACATTCCCTCCGTCTTGTTCATAGGGGTTCGAAGGCCCACATCAGGTATTTCGGTCAGCCCCGCACCTGTTTTCAGTGTAGAGAGGAGGGACATGAGGCCAGGTCATGCCCTAACAAACGCTGTGGCAGATGCCTGCAGTTGGGGCATGAGAGGGCAACATGTCCCAATGATGTGCGGTGTAACTTGTGCGGGGAGGAGGGACATGTCTCTGGTGCCTGCCCCACATCGTACTCTGCACGTGCAAGTGCAGATGTGGAGCCGGCAGGTGAACCCTCTTCAGACCCTGAACCAATGGTGGAGGAACCCAGGTCCCCTACGCCTGATGAGGTGGCACATCAGGTGGAACAAGAGTTCCTAGCTTCTAAGGGATGTGAGGTGGTCTGTGGGAACCCTGAGGTAGGCCCTTCCCAACCCTCCACATCAGTACCTGAGGCACAATCCGCACCAGCTCCTGGGGAGGCTGGAATACTGACAGTGGAGCATGACCTTCAACTGTCATCGGATTCGGAGTCTGACACTGCCATGTCAGATGTGGGAGGACCTGCCTCAGAGCCTCCACCAAAGGACCCACCATCTGGGGAGGGCTGGTTTGATTTGTGTGAGGCCGTTGAACTTGAGCCCAAGTTGAAGAGGTCGGCCTCAGGGGAGGTGTCCGACCGGGGAGGGGAGTTGGTCCTTCTGTGCCACCAGCACCAGATCCATGTAATAAAAAGGCTAGGTCAGAGACAGTTTTGTAATTTCACACTCCACATTTCATGAATGGTCCCCTGTCCCTCATGACCCTGAATGTTAACGGCATGAGGGACAGTCGGAAGCGGTCCAGAATATTCCAATTTTGTAAATCATTAGGTGTGGACTTCGTTTTCCTCCAAGAGACTCACATTGTTAATGAGGACGATGTCTACACCTGGTCCTACGAATGGGGTGGGGGTTTGTACGCTTCTTTTGGTTCCGCATCTTCCTGTGGATCTGTCATTTTAGTTTCTCCAAGATGGTCTTCCCTGGTCGGAAAGGTTGATCATGATCATGAGGGTCGATTGGTATGCATCACCATCAAACATCCTTGCGGGAATTTCTTCCTATGTAACGTTTATGCCCCTAACCAACCTACAGACAGAAGGAATTTTTTGCTACCCTGCCATCCTTCGTTCCTGGCTGTGCCCCTTGTATCCTATCTGGAGACTTCAACTGTGTCCCTGACACACGGTTTGATCGAATGTCCACCTTCACATCTTCAAGCTGTAGTGTGGGTATGGTGGAGTTGGACATGTTCACAAAGAATCACGATATGGTTGACGTTTGGAGAGTGCAGCATCCTGGCTTGTCCGTGTTCACTTGGCACCGCCCTGATGGCACGGACGCCTCAAGGTTGGACCGGGTGTACGCTCCAACGGCTCTGTCACCAAGTGATTGCGAAGTTGTGGCATGTCCAATTTCGGACCATGATGCAGTTACTGTCTCATTCCAACCCCCAGAGTCATGGCCAGTAGGGAGGGGGTTCTGGAAAATGAACACAGATATTCTAACGGAGGCTGAATATAGCAAAGATTTTAAGGCCAGGTACGAAGGGTGGCGAACTTTGAGGCCGGCCTTTTCAACAGGTTTAGAGTGGTGGGATGATGTAAAGAGCCGCATCAAACGTTTTACAGTGGAGTACTGTGTAGCAAGAGCTCGTCGAAGAAGGGGGGAGTTCCTTTCACTTTGCTCTAGGGAGAGGAACGGGGACCCCTCCGCACTTCATGCAATCCAACAGTATCTTGATGAAAAACTACACGGGGCCCGGGTTCGTGCTCGTGTGCAATGTGTGGAGGCGGAGGAGAAACCAACCATTAAGTTCTACCGGGACGTCACAAAGTATGCCATTGATCGCAGCATAAAAGCTGTCCGTGACGCCCACGGTGTGGTACATAAGGACCCTCTCGACATTGTAGAAGAGTACAAAAACTTTTATAAGCAGCTGTATACCCAGGCAGATGTCGATGAAGACCTTCAAAAGTCCCTATAAGATAATATTGACAAGACGCCCTCAAAAGATCGGAATGATGAACTTGGCTCCCCTTTGACTATTGACGAGCTCTGGAAGGCAGTGGTGAAGATGAAAAGCGGAAAGGCACCTGGATCCGACGGTATTCCAGTAGAATTCTATAAACGCTTCTGGGGTACCATAGCACATGATCTCCGTGATGTGTTCGTCTCTGCCTTCCTCGCTGGCTCATTGAGCCACTCGCAGCGCACAGGCATAATAACTTTGCTGCCTAAGTCAGGAGACCCCTCGAACCGAAAAACAAACGGCCAATCACCTTGTTAAATGTAGATTACAAGATTCTGGCGAAAGCCCTTTGCAACAGGCTAGGCACAGTTATGCCAGATCTTGTAGGGTCCTTTCAGACCTGTGCGGTGCGGGGACACAGTATTCAGCAGAACCTCTGGGTGGTGCGGGACTTAGTTGAATACGTGATGGACCGTGATCTTCCATGTGCGCTTGTCTCCCTCGATCAGGAGAAGGCCTTCGACATGGTTGATCATGGATTCCTCTTTAAAATTTTGAAGAAGTTTTGTTTGAATCCAGTTTTTGTTAAATGGACCTCCTTATTGTATAATAGTGTAAACAGTCGGGTTATCGTTAATGGCCTACCGTCAGACCCCTTCAGTGTCCAACGTGGCGTACGGCAGGGATGCCCCTATCACCATTACTATACGTATTGTTTAGTGAATCATTAGCAAGAGCTTTTCAAGTAGAGCCTTTGTTTCAACCTTTTCACATTCCCGGTGGTGTTGAAGTTAAGTGCCTTCAGTATGCTGATGACGTCACATGCGTAGTCTCCGACCTAGCTTCCTTCAAGGCCCTTACTGGCACGTTGTCTAAGTTTCAAAGAGCCACAGGTGCCAGACTGAATCCCAGTAAGACCAAAGGACTTCGCCTAGGTAAGTGGCGGTCAAGAAGACTGCCCTTCGCTGCATCATGGGTAGATGACGCCATAAGGATCAACGGCATCTGGTTTGGTTATGGGCAAACCGAGTTACTTACCTGGAATGAGAAAGTGGACCTGGTGGAAGCTAGGTTGAAGGACTTCGACGCGCGCCACATTAGCCTGTTCGGAAAGGTGACAGTTATCAATCGTTTTATTTATCCCCTTTTGTGGTATCCAGGCACTGTTCTGGCTGCTCCAAAGGGTGTCCTGTTGCGTCTCGAGAGGGCTGTGTTTAGGTTTTTATGGTCAGGGAAGACGGAGCTCGTAAGAAGAGGGATGGTATATCAGGATGTTAGGCGTGGTGGGTTGGGCCTTGTGCACTTTCCTTCCAAACTCCGTTTTCTCCTGACCAAGTGTGTTTATAGTGCTGTAGACAGCAAAATGCCTTTTGCGTATTTTGTCCGTTATTGGGGGGGATTATCATTCCGTCGGTTCTTTCCCTCCCTGTTTAGTAACAGTGAACCCCACAGCTGGAGGCCCTCGGAAACATACAGTCAAATGAGAGAAACGCTCCTAATTATATCTAGGGTTGGGGCCGTTTCGCAGTTAAGTGCAAGGGACCTATATCAGGCTGTTTTTGAAGATTTGGTTGGCCAGGTCCAATCCAATCACTATGCTTCAGGGTCAGAAGTGTGGCGTGTGGTCCACAGCAGATCATTAGATTACCGCAGGCGAGACCTGTTGTGGCGAATCGCACATGATGCGATTGTGACTAATCTCAAGCGTCTTCGGTGGCGTCTTGGAGATGGAATTTGCCCACGCACTGGATGCACAAAGTGGGAAAGTGTGTCACATGTGTTTTGGCAGTGTGAATTTGTGGCCCTCCTTTGGGAATGGTTCCAAGCCCTGACCGATCGCTTGACGATGGGCAACACATGGGCGGTCGGCCGGGACTATGCTTTGTATGGTCTTTCACCCCCGCCATGCAATACAAGTATTCAGGACATACTTACCTTTGTTTCGGCCTCCATAAAGCTGGCATTATGGAGAGACCGATGTAACGTTGTTTTTAGGGGGATGGGGAAGCCCGCGGACGTCGTCCTGGCATCAGTGAAGGCGGAGGTGAGGCTGAGGGTTGAGTCCGACTTCGTTCGTTTGCCAAGGTCGGCGTTCGGTAGGCGATGGGGTCCACTCGTTTCGGTGAGGGGGGACCGTGTGGTGGTCAATTTGTAAAAGGGTGGGTATGTAAGGGGCTTGTAAATACTATGTAAATATCTGTGTGTATAATTTTCTGTACATGGTTTTGTAAATATCTGTATATATGGCTTATTACTGTAATGAACATAATTTTCTGTTTGATTTAGCAGTCTGTAAATAGTTTTGCGTTTATGTTTTTGCCCGATCCGGTTTCAGTTTTTGTTTTTGTTTTGTATGTGCCGTTTCAATGCACTTAAAAAGCACACTTATAAGTGTAATATGAAATCTTCCATTTGCATGAGCTGACACTTTGGGGTGTAAACCCAGCAACCATTCATGTACCAAAATACACTTGTGAGTGTTTTATCAAATCTTACACTTGCATTAATAACACATAGGGGTGTAAAGCCCACCTCCTTTGCAAGTACCAAACAACAATCGGTACACCCTTGGGTGCTGAATCTATGACATGGACCTGTGTTACTATAACACCATTAGAAGTTGAGAAAAACACTTAATTCCAATTTTTCTCTCCATGAATTACACATCGAGGTACAGTCAATCATCATTTCATGGTTTCTGAGGATGTGGCAATAATGGTGTTGACATTAATCTGGCCAACCGAAATTCCTGATTATGATTTAAATTCCAAATTCCAATTAAGTAACCATGTTGTTCTGATAATCATCTCCCAAACCAAAATATGAACACTTTTACACAAATACATAAAGAAGAAAACAAGTTCTTTGAAACTAGCTGACATTTATTTTAAACTTTTCTTTCTTTTTTTACAAAAACCAACTATGTTATTCAAGATAATGGGCAAGCAAGGCAAGCATACTTTTAACTCTCACTTCAGAATAAGCCATTTTTCCTTCAATATGAACTTTTCCCTACACTTCACAGTAACATAAACAGTTACTTAAGAATGGTGTTTCCAACAGTTCTTTTGCTTTCTTTGAGTTATACAGCCTCACTGCAAGTTACAATTAAACTGCTTTAAGGCAATCTGGATCAATCCTCACACCATCTTTCCAAATATTTAAAGTTCAAGGTGCTGTTTTACAACTGCAAAAGGACAAACAATGTTAAAATATTTAACAACGGTTTTCTGTATGTCCATTGCTAATATATTTTAACTTTAACAAACATTATAGTTATTAAAATGAATGATAATCAAGGATCATTTCATTAAAAATTAGGAGAAGAAACCATTTGAAGGACAGGCAAAAATTACCATTACATACCTGCCAACTTTTTCCAAAGAAAAAAAAGGAATGATGATACACGTGGTGGTCGCCGGCCTAGGGGAGATGGTGTGTTTGGTCGACAGGCTAGACGCAAAATGGTGCAACATTTGGTACAAGATATGAATGAAATGAAACACCCTTCTTTGTTTATTTTTTCTACTTTGTGAAATATCTTCAAGGAGAAAGTTGCATCTTTACTGACATGCAATTAACTTTAAATCTGTGAGGAAACAGAATAGCATGAAATATCCCCTTCACCATTTACATTTTCCAGGCTATCCCAAATCAACTAGATACCTCATTAGAATGGCTATTTGTTTCCCCTTACTAGGTTTTTCTACGCCTAGATGTTTTGCACATTTTCACCCTCCAAAACTAGTTACTAGCCTAGTAAGCCATAGGCTAGGCCCTAAGTAAGTTACTACATTACATAAAGGCTGGGTGTTTGGGTCTAGTGATACTATTCTTCATAGTTTGACACACATTCCAAGAAACCAGAGAGTGCAGAGGCCTATCATTGAAATGGAATCCTCACTCTGTCATTTGCGTCGATATAATTATAAGCCAGTCAGCTAGCCTGTACCAGGAATCTCACGTTAGGTTAAGGCATACTGTATAGCCTACACTCAGATACTACAATAGTAAAGTTCAACGAAATACATCGTGCGTTACTTCACGGTCACATACAGTAGCCTAACGTTAGGCCTCACTAAGAAACATTCCAAGTTTCGTTAACAGGAATTGATGTTTCCAAACGTTGAGCAGTTAGGCTGTTCGTACAGTAAATTGAGGTTTGAATTTTAAAGAATGTTAACTGATAAGAATCTCAAAAAAGAACGATGTTTACCATCAACAGAGAGCGCTACGAAGCATAACCCTTAACACGTCATCGACATATGCACAGCCAGGCTTTTTAAGTGCATTGAAACGGCACATACAAAACAAAAACAAAACTGAAACCGGATCGGGCAAAAACGTAAACGCAAAACTATTTACAGACTGCTAAATCAAACAGAAAATTGTGTTCATTACAGTAATAAGCTATATATACAGATATTTACAAAACTATGTACAGAAAATTATACACACAGATATTTACATAGTATTTACAAGCCCCTTACATACCCACCCTTTTACAAATTGACCACCACACGGTCCCCCCTCACCGAAACGAGTGGACCCCATCGCCAGCCAAAGGATACGATATACGAACCACTGCACCAGAAGTGCAATTTCATGTCACCGTGTTACATACCGTGCAGACGTATTGCGTGCCGCATGCATTCTATATAGAGCATGTGTGCTGTATCCGTACGTACACACAGAAGCAGCGTGGTATTGCATAACACACACAGAAGCCAACCTAACTGTCAAGTTGACTGCGAGGCAGTATACGGCAGTGCATGTAGCGCTGAGTGTATTACCACTAGTTGGTGTATGCAGGAGCTTTCCACATTGCATGTTTACATTTGAAGACTGTACTTTGGGGATCGGGAAAACGAAAAATCGTAATTTGGGCGCTGTAATTCGGACATCGTAGTCGGGTATAAAAAACCGTAATGATTGCGGTACGCCAAAATCGTAAAAGTTGGCAGGTATGCCATTACCTACTTGATAGTCTTCAAAGAGTGCAACCCCAGGGGAAAATCTCTCCCCTTAATAATAGTAATTTTTGAACATTTGATTTTCTTCGCTTTTGAGAAAATCTGCTGTATCTGAAATGAAGTTTAAGTATTTCACAAACAATTAATGGTTACTATTTTCACTGAATTGCCATGCATCTATAACAACACACGTTAACTGATTTTTTTTTTTTTTTTAAATGACCTTTTTTGATGATCCACACTTCAAAAAAAAAAATACTTTACCGCAGGTAGTCAATCATGCTTTCTCAAGAGTTGTGGAAAGCTTTTTTTTTTTTCAATTTTTAAAGTCTAGCTGTCCCAAGTTACAACTGAAGTGGTTTTAAGGCAATTGGATCTATACACGAACGCCAATTAAATTTTTAAATATCAATGTGTAGTTCCACAACTGAATATCAACAGAGTGTAGACATGATTTATGTGGTTTACAGGTGCAGTTGGCTAATTTAACAACTCTTATGCACCTCATCAAAATGAAATTAAGGAACAGACATCAACCTTAACCTATTTCACAGCCCTTACCAAGTACAATACCAGAAAACTTACTTACGTTTAAACAGTCAAATAGCAAAATTTAACATTTGTCTCCAAAAATGTGAAATTACTGTGTAGAAATTATATGGTGATAGCATTATAACACTAAACACAATCAGATGACATTGAACATGTATGATAACCATGATCATTTCTTTGATTATTGCAATCAAATGATTGATAAAGCCAGGTAACTAAATAGAAGAAAAATTGAATTAAGTCTGAACAATTATACACAAAGGCTCAGTTAAGTAAAAATATAAAAGAAAATACAGGTTAACCTTCACAAAACATAATTGTTATGAAAAGCTGATGGCAGCTAGGTCCATGAGGATTTAAATAAAAAACCATTCACGTGCTGCTCTGTGGAGAGTGAAATGATTCTACTGCAGCGATTATCTCCACCACTTTGTTGGGCACTTTACCAGAAAAAGACAATTTGAACCCACAGGCCTCCAGGAACGTTAAGAATAATTGCAGGTCAGTCGCATACTTTAAATAAAATGTGTAATGAAGTTTAAATAACTCATCAATGACATCACCCTCACACGGCATTGCTTTTTGATCAACAACGATAAAGAACTGTGAAGAACTTTTCCGCGTACCGAAGCAAAGTAAATATGGTTGCTTAGTTGTATGGTTGTGTGGTTGTTCCAGATATTCTTCAAAGACAGTTCCAACCTTGTAGAGTAAACCAAAAAATTTTGATGGGTAAACAGAAAACAATGTCATTTTATGGCTTTAAAAAAAATTAAAATTCTTTTTTACCCTTTTACCTTTTCAGTTATTTACTACTTTATTCCTGCCTTTTGCAAGAGCAAAAGTATTTATGAAGTAATGCTGCACCTTTCACATTCAGTATTTAGCCTGACAACTATGGTCACAGATATGTTATTTTGTAGTTTGGTGTTAGCCTTTAGGGTGTTAAACTACTGTAAGGTACTGAACTATGTTGGTACAAATGTAACTGTAATTCATTGGGCCTTGTTTTAATCTACCCCATTCCCATACCCATTTTCAGGGTAAAAAGCGGTTGTAATTGAATCATTGAATAATATAGACCGACCTTAAGAACTATAAACAAAACAAAAGTAACAACTATGATTTTGTTTACACAGTGAAAAGTGTTGGCAAATGGTGCATACTACAAGATAAGTGCATTCAAAATCAGCCCTGGTTTTAATTTTGAATACTCTGTTGCTTGCTATAAGAAATTTCAATTATTTATTTGGCTTCCATGGACTGTGCAGACAGGGTACCACATGCCCTGCTCATTTCATATTGGACGAGAAACTTGAGCAGCCAACCATCCCACCAAGCAAACTAATCAATTGTCAGGAATGAGAGGAGGCACAGATGAGCCAAAACAGCTCCCTAGGATATCATAGGAAATCCCTAGCAGGGTTCCCCCACTTCCCTAGCAGAGTTGCTGATTTTGGAGAAAGATGTTCATGGACGATTGGTCCTATTGTTAAAATTATTAGGTATTCACACAATTATATACTTACAAGTTTGGAATCTATGAGTTGGTTCACTGTCTGCTTGCGTGATCCTTTGGCCCTCGCATGTGTTGGGAGCAACAGTACCAACACCAAGAAAGCATACAAAGCAAGCATAGAAAGATCAGTCTCTCTACCATGAAATAAGGAAATGTCTTAGTTAAGCCAAAGGTTGACACCTGTCCAGAGGAATGGTTGGTATTTAAAGGTTTAAGTGTGACCTGTGGGGATGCCAGTCATTGATGATCAGGGCAGTTACTGCAAAAGATAATATTACCAGGAATGTAAGCACGGGGGTTTGGGTCTTGTGCACTTCCCCTCGAAGCTCCGTTTTCTCCTGACCAGATGTGTTTTTAGCGCCGTCGAGAGCCAGTCGCCGTTCACATACTTCGTTCGTTATTGGGGGGGGGGGGGGGGGGCGTTATCCTTTCGTTGGTACTTCCCCTCACTTTTTAGCATCAGTGTACCCCACAGCTGGAGGCCAACTGTGGAATATTGCAATATGAGGGACACTCTTCGTATTATGTCAACAGTGGGGGACGTTTTGCAGTCCAGTGCGGGGGACCTGTACAGGGCCATTTTTGATGACATGGTCGGACAGGTCCAACCCAACAACTATGCGTCGGAGCCGGAAGTGTGGCGTGTGGTCCACAGTAAGTCACTTGATTACCGTCGGCGGGACTTGCTGTGGCGAATCGCACACGACGCCATTGTTACAAACCTGAAGCGCCTTCGGTGGCGTCTTGGAGATGGCATTTGCCCCCGCACTGGATGCACAAAGTGGGAGAGTGTGCCTCATGCGTTTTGGCAGTGTAGTTTTGTGGCCCTTCTCTGGGATTGGTTTCAAGTCCTGGCTGATCGCTTCACGTTTTCCAACAGCTGGGCGGTCAGTCAGGACTACGCTTTGTATGGTCTTTCACCTCCGCCATGCAATACAAGTGTTTGCGGTATACTTACCTTTGTTTCGGCCTCCATAAAACTTGCCTTGTGGAGAGACCGGTGCAATGTTGTATTTAGGGGGAGAGGGAAGGCCTGCGGACGTCGTCCTGGCATAGATAAAGGCGGAGGTTAAGGTGCGGGTGGAGGCTGACTTCGCTCGGTTGCCAAGGTCGACGTTCGGCAGGCGGTGGGGTCCGCTTGTCTCAGTGCGGGGTGGCCGGGTGATAGTTAACCTGTAAATAATAACCTACCTGTACATAATATTGTGTAAATAGCTCGAGTATGGGGTGGGTGTTGTACATGTATGCTGCAGAAGTTTTGTTTCCCAGCCCATGTAAACGGGTATGTAAATAAAAGGGGTCTATTATTTTTCATTCTGGTTATGAACATAATTTTGCATCACCTTTCTTGAGAACAAAACAGGAATTATGTAGTTACACAAATTTTGTTTCTTGGTGCATGTTAAGGTCCTGTAAATAGTCTTTGCCTTTGTGTTTTTGTCCGGTCTGGTTTGAGTTCCTCTCCCTTTGTTTCCCAGTGCCCGTTTTGATGTACTTAAAAAGCACGATAATATTATAAGTTTACACTAGAATAACCCAAACATTTGTTTAATCTATGCATATGTTGTAACCTGCAATAGTTTACACATGGAAATATTATTTCATTGCCAGCTTTTGAAGGTTTCCTTATGGGGAAGAGGTCCAGGGAGGGAGGAGTTTTTTTTCTGCCTGGGATATTTTTTATTACCTAATGTGGCTTAGATTCAAATGCAACATCCTTGACAAAATTGACACTGACTGTACATTGGTGTCTGGCTGTAGACTGAGCCAGCCAGAAGACTACAAACTATGCTAAACCTTAATAGACAAAACAAAAACATGCAGCACACGAAGGTTAAGGACAGTGGTAATTGGGCAGGGTGGCTCCTCCACTTCACTCCTATATGCACACATGCCACTTTAAATATGCACACTTTCTATTCTCACAAATGTGAACACATCTGGGGTAGTATTGATACAAGCACAAAACAAGCAGTACATGAGGCTAAAAATGCATTATGCATAGAAACATTAGTTTGCAAGGGGTTTGCCTAGTTACTTTTGAACTCATTTCAGCTATTTTCAAGCAGAAATCTTTAGGTTAGGGGATAGACACTGGCTGCTATCGTACAAATGGTTCTGATGATTTATCAACATAAGATATATGACATTCAGTGGAATCCACAACCATTAACTCGCAAATCGATATATTGACTAGAATTTTGGGATACATGTGCACTGTTTAACAAGGTGTTTGTTTCTTGATTGGCTGTTGCCATTGTATTGTATAGATTGTATTCTTTGTTTGGGTTAGGGACCAGGTTAGGGATTAAGTATAGCGTTAGCCATATAGGAATTTTCTTGTTAAACAGTGCACATAACCCCGAATTTTTATTTCCAATATACTACTGCAATTGACACGTTCTTGACCACCACACGTTTTGGATTTATGTATTTGCATTCGACATCTTAACATGAATGAAGATAAGTTTTCTCTTACCACTAATAGGCGATTCTGCATCCTCTTCTATTTCGCAGGTTAGCTCACATATGGCAGCAGTTCTAGTTGCCTTCGCAATTTTGATGAGGGAAGGGGCAATGTTTTCCCTTTGCATACCCAGGGTTAAATTCCATTTGAAACCATTCGCGAATGGTCCCGAACGGTTCCATTTGCAAATGGTCTGCGATTGGTCTGGTGCGCAAATGGTTTTTAACTGGTCCCAAATGGTGTTGAATGGTACCATTTGCGAATGGTCTTCAAATGGTCTGGTATGCAAATGGTCTTTAAATGGAACAACTGGTCCCGGTGTTGAATGGTGCCATTTGCAAATGGTCTGGCATGCAAATGGTTTTTGAATGTAATGACTAGAACCATTCACAAATGGTTTGTGAATGGTTCATCATGTTATGCATCTCAACAGTTTCAAAAAATTTAAACAGGAAACCACCCACAAATGGTCTGCAATGGTTTCTATGTGCAAGTTTAAGATGGAAAATACTGTACAGTTGCTGTAAAACCAAGATTAATTAAAACAATATAAGAGTTTAACTATAGTAGCAACAGAGTATACATTTATTATCCCCTGATGGCATTCTGTTAAGCTTACAGAACAGTAAATTAATGGATTGCATATCATGCAGAGCTGGCAACCCAGTTGAAGGATATTACATGTAATGGGTGGGATCTGATACTTACAAGGTAAATGAAGAACAACATAAATAGTCCATATGAGTACAACTTCACTCAAATTCAAAAGTCAATTGATACTTGGCAAGTTTGTTACAAACTTAAACGCGTATAAAAACAGTTCATGGTGTCCAAAATCATGTAATACGCACTCATATGCAAACACAATATAGACAAAAAATATAGCTTGTTGTAATTCAAATCTAGGGTACACCTTTCAGTAAACCGAAGGAATGAAAAAAATCACACTGTAGGTTTTCTTTCCAAGGAAGAAAAAGTAGAAATTATCGACGAGAATGTTTTGTCCATAGTAAAAAAAAAACTTCTGACTTTCAAATTAAAATCAAAGTTCGTTCAAAATATTAAAATGGTCCACCAAGTAATTTATACTGTAACTTTAAGCACCAGTTATTTAACATTTGCAGTTAAAATAATAGGGATTTCCATGGTAAAATGCATTTCATGAAAAATCATAGAGTAGGCTTCAGTCTTCTCACATTTCCCAAATAAAACAAACTTTGGTAACTGTTTGGTCCATGAAAAACTATTCTCATGGTTATCCAAGTTGAAAAAGTAAGATGTTTTAACACAATTACTGTAAATGCCTTTAGACGTTGCACACAAGGCACATGAAAGGTCCATCAAGGGGAAAATTTATTTTGTTTCCAAATCCAATGGCTGTATTCTTCGTCAGATCCTCCCATTTACTCCTAAGAAAAGGAAATATTCCACACCAAGAATTCAACACTTCTTAATGACATCATCCTGACAGTTTAAACAAGACCGTTCAATTTATCAGATTACAAAATGAGGCACAAAAACTAGGACACCAGCATTTCCTTTGTAAATTGGTACTGGTCCTTAGCCATCTGTAGCAAATATCTTTTTGAGTGTTGTGGTCAATTCAAAGATGCCTCCAATAAGTTGTCCTGTAACTGCTTTACAGTATCTACATCAATACTTTTCTGTAGTTCTCCAACCTCAGGACTCATTCTCACTCCACAGCAAGAACATCAAAAGGTACAGTAGCCTGCATGTCATGGATATGTTCTAATTCAACAATCAGGACTGCTCATATTATGTGATAACGAAAACAGGCTTTGTAGTTTCAAACAAGAAAATCGCTATTCAAAAGGAAGCAGGCCATAAAAGGTTACCAGTACATTGGTGTCACAGTTCAATAGCAGGATAACTTGTTCAGTCCATGGCTCCATGTATGCAGTACAAATTCCTCACTCACTAAAATGATTATGCTTGACTCTGCTACATGATACACAGCAGTCCAGACATCAATGAAAAGTATTTAAGACACTGAAAAATAACTCCATCAGCTGTGCAGGACAAGCAGGAGACAGTTTCACTATGATGTCATTCTGTTTGGGAAATGAAAAATAAAATTTTAAAAGTATATAAAAAGTTGTACAACTAAATTGGTTTTAAAGGGTAAAATGTTCTTGATGAAAGAAAACTTAAGCTTTGAAGGTCAAGAACAGTCCCCCCCCCCCCCAATTTATTTAAAAGCAACAGCTAAGCATCTCAATTTTGTTCTTATCTTCAAAGTATCTTTCATCATATTTTTAGACTTCAATATTGCATATTCTGGGTAAACCAAGCAGTAAATTTCATATTTGAAGAGCAACAATGTTGTCACATAACTCTAAACAGCCAATCATGGAACAAGACAGTCTACTACACTACTTCAAGTTGGGGTGACTGCTTTTGTTTTTTTAGAGTGTCTTGGTTTGTTTGGGACTGTGTTATAGGCCTAGGCAAGGCCTGCAGTCAAATTTTGCTAGAGGCCATATATGGAGACTTAGTTAGTTGAATTCAAAAACTAATTATTTATCATAGGCACACAAATAAATATAGGCCTACTGTAGGCCTGCAACAAATTGTGTACCTGTTTATTATTTAGGCCCGATGCTACAGAACTTTACTTCAGATAAAGATGGAAACATGCGAAAAGCAATTCCTTTTCCATCCTGTTATTTTTGGGACAGCACCCAAAAGGAAAGAGACAGTCTTCATAACCAACCCCCATCCCCCCCCCCCCTCCAAAAGAAAAGAAAAAAAAACATTTTACTCCAACTTTAAATTTTACCATGATCTGGGGTCAACTTTTTTGAGTAGGCTATGACTAGGCTGAGGCCAGTATTACTAACGTTAGGCCTATGACTCTTCAAAACCCTAAATTTGGTTAATGAACTTGGATCCAATAAAATTAAGCTAGGTTGTCTTTGTAGAGGGTTTTGCGTGTATTATTAGCATATAATATGTCTATCCCTCTTCTCCCTGTAGGCTATAAAATGTCCACCCCGCCCCCCCCCCCCCCCCCCAGTAAAACGGTCTGCTTCATAAATGAACGTTTGTCTTTGTATACTACTACAGTACTAAGTTAGTGCTACGAATTGTCTTGTGGAACCGCTACTATAAACATTAGGCCTGACTGTCAGTGTTAACACAGCAGCACCCATTAATTGATGCAGTCTTTGGCTCTTAATTTTCACTAACATTTGTTCAATGCTTATTGGTCTCTCTGGTGCAGTAGTTTAAAAACATGTTCCTTTACTTACTGTGCTTCAGCATTTCATGAAAGTCCTCTAAGGAAAGCAGTCTTGCCCTTTCACTTCACGTTTCTTGAATTCGTGACACCTGCACACCACTGCATAGCACTCTATGTAGTGTAAGTACAAGCTCGATCTTGTACTAGCTGTGCCCGCGCCTATTTTGTTACATTGTTCTGTACATGTGATGTACACATGGATGTACAGCATCTGTGAGCTTTGTATGGTGCAGTGCTGTATCATGCTTTGTGTGCATGCCAAGCTATTACGTAATAGCTCCATTCAAACAAGCATTGTGTTGTGCTTTGATCCTGTTCAGTGTCACGGTTATCATAAAGATGAGCAACTTGAAAGGCAACAAAGATATGCATCAGCATGATGGGGTGGGGAGGGGGATTGGGATTGTGTATGGAGAAAATGGAGAGAAGAAATGAGTACAATAATTGAGGAGGTTGTGCCTCTGGACTCTAGATGATACCTAGCTGCAAAGCTACAACTACAAAATTTCAAAGTGTTGTTGGGGTATACGAGGATATCAAGTACGGGCTAAGAAAGTGCCAGAAAGTGGAGTGGGGAAGGGAGTCAAGAGGTCTCGGGCGTGGGTCGGGTATTGGAATGGCAAGAAGAATTTCCTACTCCAGCTAATATCCGTGCTGTGCATCACGGTATCTCTGTGTATCCTTTCCAAGGTAGGGGAGGGGGTTATACTGTTAGCTAGGGAAAACTGAAGCTAAAATTTTCAGGGAAATCCAGGAGTGGGGTTGTTGCCTACTCGAGTTGCTGTGGACGGCTTTACTGTAACCCCAAATTCATTTGAGCCCCACATAATTTGATGTGTGCCCCGCCCCCTCCAAAATTCCTATAAATAAAATGTGCCTGGGGAAATGATCAGGGAAATATTCAGGTTGAGAAGAATCTAAACTGGTTTAGGTTAATACAAAGTTTCTTACTTTCCTGTCTACACCTTCAATTGTACCTGTGTACAAATTGTGAGAGATGTATCAAATCCAGTTTATTTGTTTCATTGAGCTTTACATATCCTTTCAAATTAATTTGCAACAGGTTGGCAATACACCAACAGACAACTTGACCATTTGCATCATGTACATGCATGTTGAACTGGACATGTTCCATTGATGTACAAAATATATACCATTCACTGAATGGTTTCCAGTTTGAACCATTTGCGAACACCAAAACCATTCGCGAACCATTTGCATTCCATTCAGTTATGCGATCAGAAAACCATTCAGTTGTACATTTCCATTCATATACCATTTGAAATCCATTTGAGACCATTCAGGTCCATTCAGAACCATTTGGAACCATTCAACTTTTCCAAATGGTTTCGAATGGAATTTAACCCTGGGTAAGGAGTTGCCTTGAAGTTTCATCTCCAAACTTCATTTGAAAATCTTGATTAACCTAAAAGAACAATGGAAAAAAATCATAGTTATGTATTGCATGTCATGCAACACATTGTCAATTTTGGTTGATTATGATGGATACATAAAATGAAAGACAAATAATTACAGCTATTTTTTATATTCCTAATTGTAGTTTTATATATTTCTTCTTTTTTCCCTTGTTCTTTAGGGCTATGCCAATACTTGGAATTGATTTTAATTTCAATTCATACAAGTTCAAAAAATAACTAGTCCTGGGTCAAGGCATGTTTTAAGCATTTGGTAGAATATTCATTCAACTTGCTTTTCCTTTATATATTAGCAACAGATGTTGATACATAATTTAAACGAGCATGTAATTAAGTGTGACGTCATGGATTCATATTGATAATGGCCAGTGCATTAATGGTAGCAATACATCATCATGATATAACTGATGGAAAAGAAACAAAACATTGACAATCTGTGTGGATTCATGCCATCACAAGCGCTTGCTTAAAGTTACAATTTGTACTAAATGTTTCAATTTCACCTGCTAAATTCTTGAGGATCAAACTTTTCAAAATGTTAAAGAATAACTGGCCTGAGGTTTTTTGCCACTGTAACATATCAAACAGACCAATCTTTTAATAAAACTATGCCATTAAAAATTGGTTCTACATAGGACTGGCATAGCCCCAAAACACATCTCTGTGGAAAAACATGTTAAAACTTTCCCTCTTCCTTTTAAAAAACACTAAATACAGTGCATACTTGATAAATTAATGTTTCACATTTGATTAATTGATTGACATTATGAGTTATACCCCCAAAAAATTATGTAATGTTTGGGGTAAGCTAGCTTACAGGCCAGTCAAGAATGTGCTATATGAACACAGGGCTAATGAAAGCATAGAGTATGTGAGGGTTGAGATCATGTAACAAATTCAGATAACAATTTCTACACCTCACACCTTTGATCAACTGGGGTGTTTGGGTTTCATTCAAGAAGCAAAGTAATGGGATGAATATCTGAACTAAACAGCATCAAGTGGAGAAAAGGCTTTGACACTTTGTTTATAGCATGATCACCCATAAATAAATCATGTTCACTGCATGTAAACTGTGTCATTTAAGCTGTATGAATCTCCAGATATATATCTTAACTATACCAAGGCCAAGTTGCCTTTCCACGCTGTTTGTAGAGCTAAGCTGGGATTAGTTTTAAAACTCACCGAACCATGTACATCAACGAAGCGAGGATACTTGTGCAGTATTTCTGTAACACTGGGGCTATTATCTTCTATCCACTGCGTGCGATTCGGAAAGGTTTTTTTCATTGCATCAAGAACATCTTTCTTCAAGTCTGTTGTAGCTCGAAAGAAGTTTGTTAGCTGATTCGCTTCTTCTTCTGAAATTCCTTGCAATCGGGTGTCACTAATTTTCATGGACTTTGGGGATGATGATGGTGAGGGAGAACTCTCTGGTTGTTGATGTTGTCGTTTCTTGGAATATGTCTCCTCATATTTTTAATTCTATCCTGGATGAAACCTGTCTGTTTCCCCTCAGCACAAAAAAGTGTTCCTGAAAACAATAAAGTTGCATTGTTAGAGTTGGGGATTAGCTCAAATATTAGCAAAATATGAAATTTCTCGTTAAACAATGTGCAATGGTCCCACAAAATGAGTAATCAACATACCACATCTTGAAGGTCCGAATAATAGGTTGAGGACTGAGCAATAACTGGTTTTGTTTCAATGCCTTTTATTGCATACATATAAGCAGACAGGCAGGCACAGACAGAGACAGACACAGGTGGACAGAAAGGTATAGATACAGTAGTAGGATTTAAATTATAGGAACCAGTCTCTCAAGTTTTGGTCACTTAACTATAGATAAATCAGAGTGGTCAATTGACCTTCAGATTTAGTTGGCTATAACTGAGGGCCATCAGCCTTGAATTTGTAGGTATTCAGTCCCTTCAACAGCTTTCTAAAACTCATCCTCATCCTGATAAAATTGTACTTTATTACTTCAGAAAATACCTTTGTTTGTGAGCATACAAAGTGCAATCACAACACCCTCAGTGCATGTTGCGTAACATGAGCTACTGTTCTCTACAGGTTTTGATGTATTTTAATTTGATGCCAATAAGATCTCCAGCTGTGCTAATTGAGACTTTTGTTATATCTGGTGAATCGAAACAGCATCGGGTGATGGTTTCATCTTTAATTCTTTTGATTACTTTCTCAACCATGGATACTGTATATGCATGATTGTACTGTACAATAAAACTCCTACTTCAATGAATATAAGAGTATGGAGTTGCAGACAATAAAATTTAAGAGCAAATGCCCACACATCATGCTGTTTCTATTGCGGTAAAAAGTTGATTTTCTAACCTCAGTATTCTACTGTTCAACTGAGGTATATCAAGTTGCCAAACCCACTGCTGGAGGTCTATTATTACCACTTCACCGAGCTCCTAGTCCACTTCTTAAGTTGCAAAAAATTTTACAGTTCTTTGGGCAGGATTGTAATCAAAACCCCCTCTATGTGCTCTGCATACTGTGGCTAGGGTTTCTTGACTTGGATTAAGTGTCTTTGCATGGAGTATTAATGTCTGTCAATCATCAAATTGTGTAATTGGGCAAGGAAGGAAATCAATTGCAATTTTTTACCGCAACCATTGCATCATGTGGAGGATTTGCTAGAGTGCAGATACTGAAGGAAAAACCTGTTAGAGCCTTTCTTAGCTTAATTCTTGTAACGCATACTAAAAAATTTATATCAAGCTTACTTATATCTTATAAAAAAAAAGTTTTATAACAGTGTAAGCCAAACAAAAAAAGAGGAACTCATCATCAAGTGTAATTATGCCAATTTTAGACACTATCTCTAAACCTTGACAGCGCCTACACTAATTGGTGCAGAGACTTGCTATGGTGTTTCACATGACTCAACTTAACCAGCTTTGACGATATTTACAAGAGACCTTCTAGACTGCGGTGTTCCTTTGATATTCTTTTAGAATGGACGGTCCTTTGTAGTTCTCACTGAGTAGCTTCTCAATACCAACAACCTAAAGAAAAAAATGAACAAATAAACTGTTGAAGTACTTCGAACTTTTACTTTTAAAGAGAACTGTATGCCAATGACCCAACTCCCCAATCTTGCTATTTCTGGACTCCTCAGTCACAAATCATTAAAAAGCCATATCCAGTATTTTATATATAAAATGAACACAATTTTACATTTGTACATCAGTTTGTCCATTTGGTGTAGCACAATGCAAGATACAGGATACTATTTTCAGTAAATGCACAAAGAACATGTTTTTAAAAGGTGCTGTGGATGGAAGAAAAAAAAACAGACCTTGAAACAAATCACATAATAAAAAACAAAATGGTAAATAACCCCACCCTACAAACTTATGAATACAAACTTGCACATGGAGGTCCTATTTGTTGGAACAAAAGGTTTTCATCCTAGTTTCTTGATTAGACCGTCCAAATTTGATTCCACAATATAGATAAGAGCAATCAGAGCTCTTTTACAAGTTTTCAAGACTTTTAGTGTTCCTCAAATAAAAACATTTAAAAACATGTGCGTAAAGTGAACTCTAACAGTCCAACTTACATCCATGACCTTAAGATATAAAATGTTGAAGTTTATTCACTCAAATTAGTAAAAAAGTACATTGTGCAACAATTTTAGATGTTATTGCTAACGTTGTACTACAAACTCAAATTACAATATTTGTATTTCTTTGTTTTCCTGAAAGTCACTGCACTTTTTACCAAGGTGTGATAGCACTCTTACTCTTATGGGGTGATGTAATTAATCAAGCATGCCATACAAGCAAACAGGAAGTGTTCAAGGTCATATCAACATTTTTAATTTCAAAGGGAAACAAAGCAGGTAATGTAAGTTGTACAACAGGAAAGTCAGAAATAATTGAACAATGTACTAATTTTTGTAAGTGAATAAATTTCAACAATTTATATCTTGGCTCAAGAGTATCCTATGAAGATGAGAGTTGGACTGTTAAGATTTATTTTTCATGCTGTTTAACACATATTTTGAATTTTTGCACTTTATTTACAATTTACTATTGCTCCACAATCATACACTGTGTTAAAAATAACAAAAAAGAATCAAGGTTTGATTAGGCCCCATTTGGATGAGGCTGTCTAGTTTTGCATCAGTGTGAATTTTGGTTTCCCAATAAATTTACAAAATTTCCATTCAACAGTAATTATCACTTCATTAACATTTCTTCTTACTTGAAAGACGTCTTCAATATCTATTGCCTCTAGGAAATAGTTCAAAAAGGCAAAACAAAGTTCTTGTACAAAAGGTTAAAATTTGCTGTCAAAATATGGTCGTCTCCATACTGTCATTTTTTCAGCATTTCAGTTTCAGCATGCTGTATTGCTGTATACTAACTTACCCTTCTTTTGTTAGATGGGGAAGGTGTAGGAGCATCTTCTTCTGACAAGGATGAGGTAGTTGAAGCAACTGGGATAGTGTCACTAAGACTGCTGCTGGTGCTGCTACATGGTCCTGGAATTTCACTAAAAGTCTGAACTAAAAGTTCTGTACTTTGCTGGAAAACATACATATCATCTTCATAATCTGGGTCAACATCAACAAACTTGGAAATACCATCACATGTGGCCAAAACCTTAAAATCTTCATGAAATCTCCATGAGAACTTCTTCCTGATTACATCCAATGCATCTTTTATTTCTGTAGGGTTTACTGACACAAGCTTTGATTAATCCCCGTATGTAACACAAATCCTTTTGGTGTTCATTTTGCACTGAAAAGAGAATTAGGCAAAGCTTGGGTTACAGTACACCTTCTACCAATAATCAAGGTCCCATATGCTAATGCTAATGTACAGTACTCCCTCAAAAATATGTGAAATGCACATGGTTGTACTGTAGTTATAGACTCCTTCAAATAGCATACTTCAGTGAGACCAAGTCCCCCCCCCCCCCTTGAATTTTTCGTTTTATGTAGAGGTTGTACATCTTGTAGTTCTTCACGTTTGCGAAAGAAAGGATTGCCAGTATTCCCTACTTTGAAGGAATGATAGTGCTGACAAAAACAATGGGTGCTCCAAATCATCCCATGGAAGTAAACATTTTCTCCAATCAAGATAATGCTTTCAATTTGTCCAAACACTGGGTCCTGTGATGTCTCTTCGATATCGAAAACAATAAACATGGACTTTCGATAGCATATCCCACAAGTTGTTAAAGCTTGTGTTGAGTAAACTTCATCATGTACTGACAAAGAAGGCAATTGTCTCAAAAGAACATGATAGTTACTGATGCTGGAAACTTCAACTGGATGCAAATTTGCATTATTCACTTCTATGTCAGCATGAAGAGTACCACGTGATCTCCATCGAAAACAGAACTCCATCTGGTGTCTGGTTGCCACAGTCAAACAAATGTCTTTGAAGCAGCATACCACAGAAGCCAGGGTCTTTGCAAACATACGTTTGGCCTCAAATCTCATAGACCATGTATTTACCAACGGTCCTGATTCTAACAGTAATCGTGAATAATGTACCATGAAATGATGTATGGGAGTAAGAGTCACAGATGGGTCGCATTCTTTAACCAAACAATGATGTACTTGTACCAAAAATGACAACTGATGACACATGCCTTCAGTTATGCTCTTTGCAAATATTATGTCCATGATTTGTCTCAGCAAGATGAATGCATGCCAATGTTTATGGTCCTTTGGTACAAGATCTCCTATCAAACCTGGCAATACCCTAGTGAGGCACCACATCTGAGATGCTTTCTGTTTGAGTCCATGATCTGAACTTTTCAGTGTAGACATTGCAATTTCAGATGGCTTGTTCCCTCTATCTACAATTGACAACCTCATATTGAAAACATCAAGTCCAAAAAATTTTTCTTGAAGTATCAGATGGCTCAATAAGCATTTCACTTCCCTAGGGGCTACCCCTTCCAAAACATCATGCATGATATCAGGACTGAAGTTTGATGTAACATGAAAATACCGAGACTAATTTAATGCTTATTGCATTTTAATACCACTTGTAGAAACACTGCCAGCATCTTGAAGAATTCTTTGTAACTGTTCTAAGTAATTTTCTACTGTGCGAAGCTGAAGACCTCTCTCTGTAAAATGTTCTTGAATTTCCTCGTTGGAACAAAGGCAGGAGGTGCATGGTTTATTTGCAGAAAAGCTTTCAACAAAGCCCACATATTGCATGTTGGCCTAGATTATCTCCACTCACTTGAATTAATGTGCCTCGTTTCCACAGATTCTCAGCCTCCAATTCAAGTCTAGCACCCTGATCCGACTCTAGAATTTTAAGTTCTTCCATAAAAGGTGCAAGTATACTTGAGAAACCATATCTCTTAATGTCTAGACAATTAAATACTGCTACTAAATGAATACTGTCAAGTCTTGAATTATACTGTGGCGGAAGATTTTTCAGAGTGAAGTTAAATACACCAAGCTTGTGTATGCCCCTTCGTGATCCGAGTGGATTAACAACTTCCAGATCATCATAGTAAAGACAGAGTTGAAGTGCTTTAGCATCAATCATAAAGAGTAAGTGATTTTTATATTGGTTGCCATCACAATAGTCTCTGAGAATTGCATCATGTGAAACATGGCCTTTTTCACATAAGTTTCTTACCATTGGGTTCTGTAACATCATTTCTAATGTTTTTATTACTGACACATACTGAAATGAATCTTTTGCTATAATTTGACGAACTTGGCCAGTGCCAGGGTAAGTTTGTGTATCGTATCTCATTCCAAGAACAACGGTTTGGGATTTTATTACTTTCAAATTTTCTTCAAAACATTTCTCCTGCTTGAAACGTGTCTCCAATTCAAGGAATGGTTTTTCACATGCTTCAAACAATGCTCTTCACTCATTCAATCAGCTCCCACTTCTCTAAGAACTGCAACAGTCTTTGTTTTCAAAACAGTTTCAGTATTTTCTGCCAAATCCGTAACAGCAGTAACTATTCTCTGAGTGGATGCATGTGTCATATTTTTCTGACAGCATTGAACCAATGAACATATTTGCCTGCTTTTGCATCTGCTCCAGGACTAAGGTATTATCCACATCTGGAAGTCCCAATTCCTCCTTTACATCATTCTCAAAATTGCCCCGCAACCATTCAGCAGCAACATCTCCATTTGCAAAATTATCACCAATGTCATGTTGTGGTTGAAAAGAATTATCAGGCACCTCTTCTTGGTGCAATCTAATTAACCCTTTACCGTTGTGCTCCGATCGGGGCATATTTGCGCGCCTCGGGAGTGGGCGGAAAAGCGGACGTAGCCCGCCTGCATCGGCTTCCGTAGGCCATTGACCCCGTGACCTTAAACTATTGTCTCTCTCGCTGTTGTGGCCGACTTTTCGGGTAGCTACTCGCAGTTTCGAGCTCGGCGTGAAACAGTAAAGATGTGTAACAGCCGAGCCCTCCGCATGGGTCCAATTGGACCCAAGCAACGGTAAAGGGTTAAAATAAGCCTGTGGAGTGTGCTTACTGCAAAGCTGATGCCACTGTCTCTGCGTGTGTGCACGTAAACCTTTAGCCGAGTGGTGCAGGTATTTTAGCTTAACCCTTTACCGTTGTGCTCCGATCGGGGCATATTTGCACGCCTCGGGAGTGGGCGGAAAATCGGACGTAGCCCGCCCCGCATCGGCTTCCGTAGGCCATTGACCCCGTGACCTTAAACTATTGTCTCTCTCGCTGTTGTGGCCGAATTTTCGGGTAGCAACTCGCAGTTTCGAGCTCCGCGTGAAACAGTAAAGCCCTCCGCATGGGTCCAAAAGGACCCAAACAACGGTAAATGGTTAAGTGCTTTCTAAAAGAATTTAAAGTATCAAAAGAAGCAGGACATCCACCCTGATGACAGCGGAGAATCAGACCGTTTCCATCATACAATGCATGTGCAGTGTGCATGTGTTGGAGGACTTTTGCAAAAGTCCCAGGTATTATCATGTGGCAATAATAACTAACATAAATATGCCATTACTTCAAACTATTCAATACGATACCTGCGAGATCTCAGTTGGATGCAGTTAGGAATGTTGACACAAGGAACAGCTAACCTGAAGCTGATGTCCTATGGATATTAAAATGAAGATGGGTAAAAGCTTGGGTCCTACAAAAGACAAAAAAATTGCACTTAGAGTCTTGGTGCACAATGCATGGGATTTCAAAAAGTACAGTTGCAATTTCCACACGGTAAAGGGAAAAGAAAAATGTAGTATTGGTAAATATAAATAAAGAAAAGAACAAAAGTCTGAAACTTTTGTAAATTTTCTGTGAAATAAACATGATCTGTATTTATTCTTTATTCTTTTTCTTTTGGTCTTCTTTAGTGCTTTTCATTTTCTCATTGCAACTGTCTACTTTCAAATTAGGTTTACACTATTCTTAGAGTACTTAGTGATACCAATTGCATTCTGTCACCATTATTGTTCACAGTTAGTAGGCTCTGAGTAGCAGAAGCTTGCACGAAACATGATTGGGGGAAAATTAATATCTCTATCAAAAATATCAATATTTTTATTTCATATCTAAAGGATTAAAAGTGAATATGATTCATCACTAGAAAGATGTTGTGAATATTGCAGTGTATACATACTGCATTTGATGTGGGTTGTAAAATACAACTTGGAACTTGATACACCAGCATTTAATTTATCAATACATTCACTGTGATAAGTACATTAAGAAAAGCACTTTTACAATACAGCAAACTACATACACTGTGTACAAAATGTGCAAATAGTGAGTGGCTGCATCATCATGTAAACAGGAAAACATGTAAAAACGAAAACATAACACGTGTTGGAATCCTTTTTGCAACAGCACTATATGCATATGAATTTGTTTGTTTCTTAACCACGTATAGCTTGTGTTAGCGACCCCATGCAACGAAAATGTGCTTTCTTGAAAACACTAGAGTTATGAAGTTCAAATCGACAGTGCTCTATTGCTTACAAAAATTGCAATGATGTTCATTCAGTTTATGTGACACTGTATGTCTCATCTTTCAAATGACATCAAGTCAAAAGAAGACCCATAATACTTAAATTTTACTCAGGAACCAGGGCAGATTTCAAAGGCATTTTTTTACATAGCGAGCTACAGCAATAAACTTTAGACCTGCTGTTTCAACGAAAAAGCTTGGACCGTTGATGTCCATGCATTGCCAGATTCATGTAGTCAATCATGAAAGAGTAAGGGAACCTAGGCCTAACGTTAGACCTTATGATAATAATTTAAGTTGTCCAGGTGACTGCATTTTACCTTGGTTTAACATCAGAACCAACTTTAACCTACTCTACAGCATGTAGGCATTTAGCCTAGGCTTAGGCTAGGTCTAGAATAAAGAGGCTAGGCCTAATGTTAAGGCAGAAACTTCCAATACCAGTCAAAAATCCTCCATGGAAAAACACCCCCAGAATTTTATCTGCTCTAAGTTATATCTCTCCTTACAGTATTTAGAAGTTGGAATAATCTTTTTAGTTGTATGTATTGCAATAGGAAATGGAGGAAACGGATGAAATGGATGTTTTCTAGATAACATTAAATTCCAATGTGTTTCTTGTGATTTCTATGTTTAGGCCTACCTGTTTTAACACTAACATAACAGTAAGCCACAAAATTATAGTCTTAATTATAGGCTAGGCTGTTCAATTCTAACATTAGTCTATGTCTAACATTGGATTAGACTTGCCTAATTTCCTTGTAAATGATCATATATTCTACATTTTATTTGTGTTAAAAATTTCCTGCAAGTTTCCAAAGTTGTCCGGGTCTTCATATTTATTCCTGCATGAATTCAAGTCCACAGGGAAATTTGGTGGCTAAAATGCCAGGAATTGTTTAGTCAGCTGGAAGCATTTGACTGGATACTAGGCACAATCATACAAAAATAGGCCAAACACTCAGCCTAGACTATAAATGCTACATCTATCCTAGGCCTAGGGGCCGTAGGGCCTGTGAGGCTAAAAGTATTGAAATTGATTCTTTTGAAGTATTTATACCCTTTAGTTGTATGTTGGCTTAAATATGTTAAAGGGGAAGAAACACTGAAGGACACGAAACAAAACATAGTCCAGGCCTAGCCTAGGCCCCTTAGCTAGACCTAGGCTAATGTTAGCCTTGGTCCTTACTTTAACTTCGCCTAACGTTAGGCTATCCTACAAAACAATCGTTTCTTGCAGGAGTAGCCTAGGCTAGGCGCACTTACAGTTCTACGTTACGTCGTTATGGTTAAAACTTAGTTAGGCGTTGTAGGCTAGGCTATTTCACTAAGTTATAATGGTCTCTCTAAGCGACAGCGAAAAAACGTTAAAACCGACTTACCTTTCTAGCAATACAGTAACTTTATTAGAGTTACACCTAGGCCCAAGCCTATACAGTATACTATGGTCCTGGACATAACGTTAGGCTATCGTAAGTTAGCCGTAACGTTAACCATGGGCCAGACTAGCTTACACTGGTAGGCCTAACGTTATAGCAAGACTGTGGCATTGAACTTGATGATAGGCCTAACGTTAGGCCTAACTTCGGTCCAGGTCTGAGCTAACTTGTTATACTTTTTAGAAAATCCATGATGAACACATCAAAATGTGTTCATTTTCACACTCACTTTCACTGACAAAATCAAATGACAAAAGTTTTCGTTCTGCAATTTCAGCTACAGTACAGTGGGAGACCGGATTTGGTGGTGCGATATTCCTGCAACTCGTTTAGCCGCGGGCCGGTATATCGACTCTTTCCCGCCGTTTTTACGTATAGCCTGTCTTAGCTGCATTGTGATGTGAATGAAAGACGCCGATAATGTATACGCACACGTTCGTGTACGTTTCCAATGCACCCACAAGTGTACTCTGTAACTAATTTGGTCCAATCAGATTTATCGTATCTCATAACACCATTGGCAAGGGGTATTCTAACACCCGCATTTTTCAAGATTACAATTCAGGTACTGGCTTTACAGTCACACTTGGAAAGTGTTAAAATTTAACACTTGACTTTCTTTTGTGTGATTTATACTATTTGATCTATGAAGTATAGGCAAAACAAAACAGAAAGGACGATACAAATGCTGCACTGTGACTATCTACAGACTAAAATATAATGCGCAAGGGGTTCAATTCGTACCTAATTGAACTTAAGTTTCTCTAAATAATCGTAATTTTCCCAAAGTCTTTTGCATACATCCTCATATAAAGGTTTAGCAAAAAATGTGGGGATTACTAAGCCTTCGTGTAATTTACTTAGTTCTATTTCAAAGTTTTGAAATACCTTATCATGGTCCATGGTAAGGAAAACACCTTCCAAAAATTTGTCTATCCACCAATTATGTTGCCGCTGACTAGGCCGATCAACTTCACATCCATAACATGCTTCGGAAGAAAGTTTTCTTAATTCATTCCACAAAAATGAAACAATGGTGTCCTCGGCACACTTTCGAAGTATGCATTTTGAATTTACCAGTTGAGACTTTCCCAAACTAGACGCACGTTTTTTTAACAACTTTTTAGGTTTGCATCCTTTCGGTAGCAGCCGACGTGGTAAATGTCTCTTGACAAAGGGTGCTTCTCCAAGGCTAGCGACACAAGGGGCCTGAGCATCTGAAGGAATCTCTTTCTGGTTATCCTCCAACCAAGTTTTGACCAAAAAAATTCCTTTCAGTCTGGGGGAAGATAGAGGGATAAAAAATGAACAAAATTTAGTTTTCTTCCTCACTGGTATCGCTGTCACGCAAATTAGTTGAGATTTACTCACTGTGTCTGTTCCTGTTTCTTTCTCCAGCGGAGACACGTTCACAGTTGAAGTCTCGAACAATCCTTCGATCCTTTCGGCCAGGAAGGTTGAGCATTCTTATCCGTAGGCGTTGGTGGTACTACGGAATCAGTCTCCTCTTCCAATTTAAGTTTCTTGTTAACTCCTAAATCAAGTGGCACTGCATTTAGTCTTCGCAACTTTCTAAAATTAGAAGCAACGGAAGTTGACATGTTTTCGGCCGTTTCGCGCTAACAAATTGAACAAAATTGCCCAAAACACAGAAGAAGTAGATGACAGATTCTGCTGTTAGTTGAAACTCAACGTTATGTCAATAAAATACTGGAAGAGCACAAGTAGTAGTAAAGTACAGCCATTTTTTTTTTTTTTTTCAAAGTTTAAAAAGTGTAAGTCGAAATTTGATTTCAAATAGAAAGGGGGAGGGCTTGGTTACACGATGTTGACGGGTAGAGGTCTTATAGTAGAATGAGCTTCGAATGTGTGTTTATGAGATCCTCTGATGGTGCACTTATTTAAGATCAGAAATAACAATGATCAGTGGTAATTAGTTTTCTGTCACTCAAATTAATTGGTAGCGTTGACAATATAACTAATTAAGGCTTTCTCTTCAGATGTTTGCATTTTTTATCTTTTTCTTTATATTAATTTCTTTTAAAAGGATTTTTCCCGACGCTACTTTTTCTTTTGAAACAAAATTTAGACCCACAGATGTTAGCATGTTGCTACCTTATTTTTTTAATGTTTTTCTTTAAGTCTATGGTATTTAATCCTTAAAGCTCCTTACGTCTTAATAATAGTACTAGTCTTCCTTTTTTAACATCTGGTAGGTTCTCAGGCGTCTATTTTCTATGTTTTTTTTTTTTTTTTTTTTTTTATTAAAGTTGAGGATTTGTAATTCGTTTCGTTACAATGAGCTAATCCTTTAACTACCTCTTAGACCCACAGATGTTAGCATGTTGCTACCTTATTTTTTTAATGTTTTTCTTTAAGTCTATGGTATTTAATCCTTAAAGCTCCTTACGTCTTAATAATAGCACTAGTCTTCCTTTTTTAACATCTGGTAGGTTCTCAGGCGTCTATTTTCTATGTTTTTTTTTTTTTTTTTTTATTAAAGTTGAGGATTTGTAATTCGTTTCGTTACAATGAGCTAATCCTTTAACTACCTCTAAAGTTTTATTAATTTTTTATTAGTGGTGAAATTGACCATTGTTCTCAAAACGAACAAAAAACACTTTTCAGCAAACAAGTTCTGACACGATCACACGACGAGCAGTCCTCTCGTATGAAAACTTTTAATTTTGTGAGGGCGCCACGACAAAGCGCTGGTACTTTCACCCAATCACACACCTTATTTTAAAGTGACGTAAGTTACAAGCTACAAAAAAGAGGGCTCATTCCTTTGGACGTAACATTCTACTTTTGTCCAATCACAACCAACTCACCCAATGACGTCAATGACGTCATGTAATCCCTCATTGACAAGTTTTTAATCCCCTATTGACCTATGTACACTGTTCTCCTATGCGACTCGAGTCGCGTTTCAGATATTAAGCTGAAAAGAACAGATATTTTTCTTTCATGTTTATTGAAACTATCAATTCCTTAAAATGCGTTCAAAAATAATGATAGATATGAACATATTGCACGGTGTACTTTTACCGAAGCTCAACATAAAAGGTGAACAACCTATATACACTCGCATGACATAATTTCACAATTTCTATGTTTGCAAACCAAAGGCAAGTCTCTAACAATTCAAAATATAATGTCCAAGCAAGACCGAAACGAGATTTGGGGTGTCCTTTCACCATAAAGTAATTATCAACTCTCAGTTTCTCTCAACTTTGCCTAAGTTCCACTCAGGTAAACTGTCATGTCATAAAATAAAAGAAAGACGATTTGGCTAAGCACAATGACTGGCAGACCTTTACCAAATTAAAGCTAATAAACACTTTCGGTGTCAGTTCCCTGGCAGTAAATATGTACACAAAAATAAATCTTTAGAATGAAAACGATAGGTCATCTAAAGTTTTCCTCAATTTCTGCTCAAATTCAATTCGAGTAAACTTAGCAAAATTAACGAACCTATATCGGGCAGAACAAAGCACGGATTAACCGTGAGGTGTACCTTCACCAAAAGTAGAAGAGAAACATGAACCTTTCAATGGAATTCTGAATTGCATCTAGATGAACCCTATTTTATGAGACAATCAAATCACGTAATGAGAAAGGAGACAGGCATTTGCGGAAAGACTGGGAAAAGAAATTAGACAGCAGTCCATATAGGAAAAATTGTTGACAAAACAAGAAAAAGTCAGCTGAAGTTTCCATCAAAAACAAAACAATCCAAGGTGAGGTTTCATCAAGATAAGCGTTAACTACGGAAGGGAAAAACTGACCACCCTGTTCTCAATTGAAATAAAGAAAGGCCCGGTTGCCCAAATTTTCCTAAACAGGCTCGGGCCACCGCCCAAAGTCAGCCATAACCCTCTCTTTGACGAAACTTTTGATTTCTAAAATAATTGCCTTATGATCAGGGAATTTTTTGTCAGACGCAATGGCACATCTGCTTTTCCAGATAGCATACTTCGTAACTGAAAGTAAAAAGCAAACTCGACCGAAGGTATACTCTGACGTACTGGGGGCCGGTGACCCGAACAAAAACAAGTTTTGGGAGAAATGAACCAAATTACCCCACACCCTCCTCGCCGCCTCACCAACCCAGTGCAGGACCGTCACTAACCTAGAACACCCCAAAAGAGGTGGGTGATGGTTTCAGGTGCCTGACAGCCGGGGGTGGGGCACATCCCATCACCCATCCCCCACCGGTGTAGAGAAGCCTTAATTGGGACAATCATGTGGGCCAGCCTCCATGAAAAGTCGCACAACCGGTTGTCCAGAATAGGGTGAAAAACACACTTCCAAATATGTCCCCAGGGGAGGGAGGGGTGACGGGTCTCCACCAAAGGTGCCCCATTGAACTCCCGGGAAAACGAAAGATTGACAATGTCTTTGACAGAGTTACACAATTGTAGAAAATTCACATTGACATCAAAAAGGTGCAAAATAAACTCACATGAACGCGTAAGACTGGGCGTGCAAGTGTCACTATTCGGCTTGGAGTTAGACCAAATGGCGGGAAAGGGGCCCCGCAACTGATTGGCAATAAAGAACCTAATTAAATGACTATGATTCTGACCGTAGTCTCCCTCTAAATCACAAAAGAGAGGTCTTACCAAGAGAGCCACGGTTTTCAGACCGAAAGGGTCCAGCCCTAACCCACCCTCGGCTTTTGTCCTGTAAACGGACCTCCTTGCTACCCTCTCCGTCTTACCATCCCAAATAAAATTGAAAGCCAGCCTGACAACCTCCCTGGCGACCGGTGCTGGGATTGGAAATACCGGCGCAATGAAATAAAACAAAGGAAAAAAACAAAGAATTGAGGATTAACACTTTTCCCAGGAGCGTCAAGTGCCGGGCCCGCCAGCGGGCGAGGCACGCGTTGGCTTTTTCCAGTTTTGAATCCCAATTTGACCGAGGCTCCGGTAACCCTCTGGAATATGTCAAAGGCATACAAGAAGCCTTTAGTATCAATAGCACTGGTCGCCACGCAGGTGGCGTCGTCAGCATACCGTAAAAATTTAACGGCCTTTCCCCCAGTCCCCGGGATGGGGAAGCCCCGAATTCGCGGATAAGTCGCAATGTACCTAGCCAGAGGTTCAATAAGTAATACATATAAAAGCGGAGAAAGGGGAAGCAATGCCGCACACCCCTTTCAATGCTTACATCATTGGTTAAATTCCCATTAATTAAAATACGACTCGAAATGTTATTATAAAGAATTTTAATCCATTTACAAAAATTCTCTCCAAAATTAAATTGCTTGAGAACTCTAAGTAAGAATGTCCAATCAACTTTATCAAAAGCTTTCTCCTGATCAAGTGAAAGGAGAGCACAGCAGCTGCCTCTCTCACGAACAAAGGCACAGATATCACGGACAATGTACAGATTATGGTGGATTGAACGGCTTGAAATGCCACAAATTTGATACACGTTGATTAAGTTGGGCAAAGCCTTTGATAGCTGGGCCTGCAGCATTTTGGAAAGAATTTTTTAATCAGCACAAAAAAGGGAGATAGGACGACGATTAGCTGGGTTTAAAGGATCGCCGTTTTTGGGAAGAAGAACAATAAGGCCTGTCCTCTGTGACTTAGAGAGATGACCATCCATAAAGATATGAGAATAAACCTCTGGTCCAATTAAATAAAAAAAAAAAAACTCTGTAAAATTCTGGGGGAAGACCATCGATCCCTGGGGACTTGTTAGACGCCATGGCAGAGAGGGCCTGTCTAACTTCGATTAACGTAAAAGGATTTTCCAGAATATTGACGTCCGTGGTACCCAATGAATTATTAATACAATTTAACAATGAACCTTGCACACCCAAATCAACAGAGTGATCATTAGCAAAGTTTGGTATAAAATTCATGAAAAACATTAGCAATATCATAATGATCATTAGAAACAGAGCCGTCAGGCGGATGGATAGAATCGAATTTTGTTTCCTAAAGTAAGGGTAGTAGTGTAAATAGTTAATACTTTTGTTCTTACCAGGTCCGGTTGTGGGTCTTTCTGTTTGAGAGTGTCCGTTTCGATGCACTTAAAAAGCAGAATCGATTGCTTTTGATTCAGCACGGCGTCTTTCCTGCTGAAAAAAAAAGGCAGAAGGCTTCTCCCCGTGCTCAAGGTGCCGCTCCCGCGACCTAATGAGGGCCCCCTCCTCTGCTCATCAAGAATCTGCGGGAGCTCAGCAGTATCGGCGGAAATACAACTTGACTTGAGTTTCTCAATCCGCTCCCGTCTCTCCTTGGCCAAGCGCACGTCGTGCCGAATCATCATATGCTTCACCTTTTCCTTACAATTCTCCCACCACTCCACGATGGATGCAAACCCTGGTTTGAGGGTACACCACAGCGGATAATAATTACGGAAATCAGTACAAAAATCATTATTATCGAGAATAGACACATTGCACTTCCAAACACCCCTGCCCTGACTCTGATAATTTTTAAAAGTAAAGTGCAAGGCCACGGGGTTATGATCAGACAAAGCCAGGGGGTGGACAAAAATGTCGGACATACTGAGTGAGAGGGGGATGTAGACCCGGTCCAGCCGGGAGCTTTGCCCCTTCCTGGGGTGAAGCCAAGTATGCCCAGGCGACTGGGGGAACTCGCAACCCAAGCGTCCACCAGGGACTTTGAGGAAAGAAAAGACTGCAATTCCTCCCTCCCAGTAAAACACGATGTGTTGGTAGAAACCGCTGACCTGTCATTGCTGCTAAAAATACAATTGAAATCACCCACGAGGGTCGGTTCAGGACCATGAACAAAAGTACTTCAATTCTGAAAAAAAGTCCTTCTGGAGGACGGAGCATTTGGGGCATACACATTACACAGCCGAAGCTTGGAGTTAGTTTTACCGTGGTGTATCAACACAGTAACGAGCCTCCCCTCCTGATCCCGTCGGCACTGGCTTACTGTGCATACAAAATTTGGATTAAAGGCGATACCCACCCCCGCAGAGTGGGCTGAGGGACAAGTGGAGACAAAGAATCTACCACCCCACTCCCTCTGGAATTGTAAAACGTCGTCATTGCAATTAAACTGTAACTCTTGTAGCAATATAATATCGAACTCGAAAATTTTTAAAAATTGAAGGACCCGCCTTCGCTTCACATCGTCTCTCCGTCCATTAACATTAAAGGTGCAAAATTTAAGCATTGTGATAATAATGATTAATAATCCAAAAATATTAGATGCGGCATTTAGATTCATCAATGAAGTATAGATTGAAAAATTCAACATCATGCTGCTGTACAAATCGGGGGTGTTTGTTTGGCAGGTGGTGGCACAACTCCGTAGGGGTATTGCACGTTATCATGCAGGATTGGATGGAGCAGGGTACACGCTCCAAGGAGGTGTAATTATGGGACCCCACCACGTGCCTGCAATACAAATCATAAGAATCGAAAGCCTCTGTACAACCCACCTCAGGACAGGAGATCCAGTCCCGCTCCCCGGTAATGATATTGCACCGCCTTACCAGACTACGGGCCCGTTCCACCCCCTCCTTTTCCCGTTAAAACAGCCTACCCTCAGAATGTGCCCGAGGTTGGGACGAAGCGCTCCGCTGAACCCCCCCGGCCACGTTGACTTCCTTTCCACTTATCACTAACGGCGATGAAGACTGTCGAGCTCCATACTAACCTGGGGGAAGTTGGGAGGCACCGAAGCTGGCTCCACCCCCCCCCCCCCCCAAACAGATTGACCAGATCTTGCGAGCTCGCTGCCTTCCTCTCCTGCTTCCTAGACTCCTCGATCTCCTTGGCCCAGTCCATGGGGGTCTCGGGCACCATCAGAACGTCCTCACTCCCGCCACCCATCCCAACTCCTCTCTCCCCACTGCCTCTCCCTAAGTCGCTGCCCTGCCCTTCCTCGCCCTCTAAACCCTGGCCCTCCCCGCCTCCTCCGAAGTCCCCTCCCTGCTGGGCCACCCCCTGCATCCATCCTACCCTCTTCACCCTCTGACTCTACACTGGACCCAGAACTCACACCCACACTACACTCGGCCTTTGCATCCACCCCGGCGACAGTCCCCTTCCCTCCTTCCAATCCTCCTACCAAACCTGCCCCGCCCTGCTCGCTCCTCTTCTCCACTGTAGTATCCTTCTCCTCTACAGTCCCCGCTTTCACCTCTCCTTGCGCCTCGCCACTCACCGCTTTCTCCGCACGACCCATCTTCCGACTCCTTTGGTTCCACAATCACGGCACCACCCTTCGTCCATGCCGTACTCGGCCCGCCAACTCTATTTGCAAAAGAAATGGGACATCCTTGGTAAGTGTGCCGCTCCTCTCCACAGACAGTACATACTACCTGCTTGGAACAATTGGAGAAAACGTGTCCTATCTCCAGTCACTTAAAACAACGGATCTTCTGACACGCACTGGCCAGATGGCCCCGCTCACCGCATTTCAAACACGTGATGGGCTGTCCAAAATAGCGGACCCAACAGTCCCGTCCTGCCAATTTGATCGATGATGGTGTCCTTCGTCAGGGCCATTTTATAGTGTCTGGTTCCATTGAACAAGCCAGGTTTCCCCTTGTATGTCAGGAATATCCCACACACCACTCTACCATACTTCCCTAGGACGAATCGCACCACGTTGTCCTTCAACTCGTGGGGAACATGTAGGACATTGATCACCTTCAGGTCCTCGAAGTAGCTCTCAGGGTGGCAGAGTTGGAGGCTGCCACAGCCGGCCAATTTGCTCTTTTCAACAATGTAGACTTGAAAGTCACGTCATACTCCTTTCCAAGCAGAGCCTGTACCGCCAGCAGATCTCCACTTTGACCTTCACCGAGGCCAAAAAGGCAAAAATGTCCGCATCTGACCCATCCTTGGGGAAACTTACCTTGATTGATTTCTCTCTAATCAACACTCAAGAAACCACTTCTCCTACACCACCATTGCTAGCCATTGGGCTATGTCGATCGATACTCAATTTACAATTGACCACAATAGGATTAGTCGCAGTTCACGCAGAGTCGCGAGAAGAGAAGAAAGACATGTCTGCTCTCCTCGGGAAAAGAACAGATACTTTTCTCTCATGTTTATTTAGTCTCGTTTGAACATATCAAAACAGATTTTACAAAAATTGGCATATAATATGTACATTGTTACAGACAGAATGAGGTGTACTCCCACCATCAACACATCCCTGGCAAAAGAACAGAAACTTTTCCTTTAAGCTTATTTAGTCTCGTTTGAACATGTCAAAACAAGATTTCACAAAAATAGGCATATAATATGTTCATTGTTCAATACAGAATGAGGTGTACTGCCACCATCAACACATCCCTGGCAAAAGAACAGAAACTTTTCCTTTAAGCTTATTTAGTCTCGTTTGAACATGTCAAAACAGATTTTACAAAAAAAGACATATAATATGTACATTGCTAAAGACAGAATGAGGTGTACGTCCACCATCAATACAACCCTGGCAGAGCTCAGCGGCAGGTCAGAAACAAGGAACAGCAGGGAGAACAAGAAAAAAAAAGGATTGACATGAAAACACAGGGCGGTTCAAGCTACTCAAGAGGTACAAACTATGGACAAAAAACGATAAACACTAGGTACAGCAAAGCCGTGTCAAAACATAAACACGAAACGAGAAAGTTGGCATCAAACCCAACTTGTGGTCAAACGAGAAGTCGTACTGCAAGTATACTTCCACTTATTACTTGTTACACAAAGGAAAGAGAAGCTGCAAACGAGCCGCTGGGGAAAAGCCGGGAGTCAGGCCCTCGGCTGCGGGAAAACCAATCCATCATTAAAAACAGAAACAAAAGAAGCCCCCTTAACCCACAAATTCAAAAACCTAGCCCTTGATAACCGGCGGAAGTCTGCCGTAACCCGTTCAGAAACCTCCCGGTAAATCCATTTAATTACCTCCCCGATGTCCACCACCCTCCCCTCATACATGTGCAAGCACCTTGCCTTCCACATAACGTGCCAAGAGACAACAAAAATGAACCAAGCACTCCCACAAACCATGCGGGAAACAACGGGGGAGGGGACCCCAAGGATAAAAAGGTCGGGGGTTAAATTGAAGAAGTCCCCCAGCAACCGTCTCACCGCAGCGTGAACCCACAAGAGCACTTCGTTAACCCGGGGACAGCCCCAGAACACATGCCTAATGGTCTCCAACTTGCCACAGCCGGAGACCTTGCACTCCCCTCTGGCCAAACTCCATTTTCTTAGTTTCGCCCCAGTGAACAAAATATCGTGGGCCACATTCCAAGAGAACCCAGCAAATCGGTGATCAAGGAGGGGGTCGAAAACCGCCTTCCAAACCTCCCCCCAGGGCTGACCCGGTCGTTTGGCCACAATCGACGACGTTATGTCCCGGGGACGGAAAGGCTGAAAACTTTGCCCCGTTGTCGAAGTCCCCATCTCTCTCGTGTAACCTCAGGGGAGCGTCGCAGGCAGCACCGAGGGAAGGACTGGAAGAACTACAATTAGGCACGGAGTTTGACCAGAGGAGGGGAAAGACCCACCTCAAACGATACGCAATAAAAAACCTGATAAGGAACAATTGGGCCCCATGAACTTCACCCTTCAGGACCGGAATGATTGGCCTGATAAAAAGGGAACACATTTTTTCTTTTAAACAATCAAGTCCCAAACCCCCATCTGCCTTGCCGAGGCAGACCACATTCCTCGCCACCAGATCAGTTCCCCCGGACCAAATAAAGTCAAAAACGGCAGAGTTGAGGTCATGAATAATTCTATCCGGCACCGGAAAAATCGGCGCCAGAAAGAAAAAAGCGAATAAAGAACAGCATTGACAATAAAAACTTTACCCGGGAGCAACAGACTTCTACTCTTCCAAAGACGGAGGCAGGCCGCAGCCTTCTGAGGACGCTCCGACTAATTTACTAAAAACCGCCCCCCCCCCCCCTCAAAGAAAGACACCCCGTCACTTTAAAGCAGTCGTCGCACCGCACAATGTCAGCCGGTAGTTTCCTACCGGAGAAACCCCCTAAACGCAATCCCTTCCTTTTGTCCAATTAACAGTAGCCCCAGTGGCGTGTTCAAAAAGCTTAAAACAATCAAAAAAGGACTTAATATCGCTACCACTGGTAGCAATACACGTGGCATCATCAGCGTATTGAAGGAACTTGACGACACTACCCCCACTCCCCGGAAGGGTCAATCCCCGAATAGACTGGTTCCTGCCGATGAGCCGGGCCAGCGACTCAATAAACAAAACATACAAGGACGGGGGCAGGGGGCAGCCCTGCCGGACCCCCCTGGAAATCGCGACTTTTTCCCCGAGGAACCCATTTATAAGCACACGGCTGGAAATATCGTTGTACAGAATGCGAACCCATTTACAGAAATTCTCCCGAGCCCAAACTTGCGAAGCACACTAAACAAAAAATTCCAATTCACTTTATCAAAGGCCTTCTCCTGGTCAATAGAAATAAGAGCACAATTCATAGGTCTAGCTCTCACTAAATCGATAATATCACGGCAAAGAAACAAATGGACCTTCCCGGCACGGAGCACGTTTGGAATTCGTTAACAAGTTCAGACATAATGGTGGATAATGTGAGCTGGATAATTTTAGCGAGAATCTTGTAATCACAAGAAAGCAAACTTATCGGCCTTCGGCATGCAGGATCGACTGAACCCCCGCCCTTGGGCAACAAAATCACGATACCAGTCCTCTGGGAGGGGGACAGAAGGTCCCAAGAGAAGGCTTCACTGTTAACACGCACAAGCTCCGGGCCGAGGAGGTCGATGAACTTACCATAAAACTCGTACGGAAGCCCATCCAACCCGGGGGACTTATTAGAAGGCAACGCCTTTACGGCACCGACCACTTCGACAAGTTCAATGGACCCCTCCAGTCTATCCATCGAGGACCTTTCGAGTGGGGCGTCGATCGCCTCCAAAAGAACAGACTGGTCATTCAGAGAAACTTCGTCAACACACCCGCCTGATCCGGGCCAGTCGAACACTGAGCCGAATAAGTAGGCGCTTCGCTCTGCCATTAACATTCTCCCACCAGTCAATAGAGGAATCAAAACCTGGCTTAAGAGATGTCCACAGCTGGAAGTTGCTCGTAAAATCATTAATAAACGTTTCATCATGAAGGACAGAAACATAACGCTTCCACACAACCCTCCCACCGACCGGGGCGCCCCCCAAGGCAGTGAAGGAAACCCCGACAGGCCTGTGGTCGGAAAGCGGGAAGCTCAAAACAGAGGCTTTGTCAATGTCAAAACCAGACGGGATGTAAATCCGGTCCAGACGGGACCTAAGGCCCTTGCCCACATGCTCCCAGGTAAACCCAGGAGTGGACGGGTGGGACACCTTCCAACAATCAATAAGGTCTCTAGACTCTAAAAACTCCCCCAACTCCACCTCCCCGTGAAACGGGAGGTGTTGTCCGAGACCCCAGACCTATCAAAAGAGTCAGAAACACAATTAAAATCCCCGGCAAGGACAACTGGTTCAACCCCACGAGAAAAATAGAAAATCTCGCCAAAAAATTTAACCCTGTCCCGGGGCACATTGGGAGCATACACGTTACAAACCCGGAGGGCTGGGGAAAAGGGAGGGGAAACCAACACCGAAATAATGCGGCCTCTCTGATCCACCCTGGTTTGAGAGAATTAAACGCAGGGTTAAAACAAATACAGACCCCGCATGAACGGGGGAATTACTACGTGAGGCGAAAAACAAGCCACCCAACTCCCTTTGAAACGAAACAAAATCGCAATCATCTGTAAAATGTGTCTCCTGCAAGCAAACGATATCATGGTTATAAATTTTGAGAAACTTAATAACACGAGACCTTTTGAAGGGGTCACGCAAACCATTCACATTTAGAGTGCAAATACTTAACATAATTACAAGTGAAAAGAGAAAACAAGTACCCCAGTCAAAAGCAAGCCACTCACTGGAATCGCAGAGTAAACCCCACTAGGAACCCACCATACAGAAACCCTTGGCACCACCCGTGCTATGCAGAAAGAGGGGGCGTGAAGACAGAATACTCCCTTCCCAGTGAAGGGGTTTTCTCCTAATGAGGTTTTTCACCTCTTGACTACAATAGGCCTTTCCCTTGCCAAATCCCAAACACACCGAGGATCCCCAAAAACAAAATGTAGCGGTCCAAAAGTGACCCCAGGTCACCTCCACTACTCTTGGCGCTCATACTTTCCCTCCAATGTTTTCCGAGGAAAAAACCTCAGATGAGGGGAGGATGGTGGGATGTAAGAGGTGAAAAACCTCATTAGGAGAAATCCCCTTCACTAGGAAGGGAGTATTCTCCCACACTTCGGTTTTTCACCTCTTGACTACAATAGGCCTAGAGTACAAAGATTTCTAGGCGGGGGGATCTGAGTGGGCAAAACTACAGCAAGATGTCCAAACAACTCACAGTTATTGGGTTAATCTTGAATCCAAAGCCTTCTTTGCAAAGGTGGTGTTCCCCTCTAGAAGGTCCTTCATATAAAAAGGCTGTGAATGGGAAACTGAGACCCAGGAAGCTGCCTCCATCACTTCTGAGATAGGCATCCCCTGGCTACTTGCGCACGGGGCTGATATTCCCCGTACATCATGTGCTTTGACACGACCACCTGGTACCTTGGCCTGAGCCTTGTAAGCCTCCATAATCACAGACACGCTCCAATGAGAAATGGATGTGGTAGAGGCTGGGTGATGCTTGCCTTTCTGATATGTGAGAAGTCTATCATGGTCTCCTCTTATATCCTTAGTTTTCTTAATATAGTACTTAAGTGTCCTGTAGGGACATAGCAGCCTGTCCTCTGGTTCTGCAGACCCCCCCCCCCCCCCCCCCCATTGGAGGTAATGATATGTTTTGGGTTTTTTTTTTTTTCAAATAATTTAACGATTCATTTTTGGCCAAGTACCCAGGGTATGGGATAAGAGTCACCTCATCCCTACCCCATCTTATGTGATTCTCCTTTACAATTAAGGCATGAATGTCAGTGCTTCTACGGCCTGATGCCGCAGCTAATAGAAATACTGTCTTAAGGGTTAAATGCTTAAGAGAAGCTCCAACTAGAGATTCAAAGGGCTCTTTAGATAATCTAAAACAATTGAAAGGTCCCAGGAAGGAGCAAGATGCCTTTCTGGGGGTTTCTGATTAAAAAACGCTTTTGGTAATTGTTCCAGCTCCTGACAAACGCCAACCTTAACTCCTCCCCAGCCGGGGTGAACCACTGAAATAGCGGCTCTATATCCAGCTATTGTTCTAGGCTTTAATTCTTAACCATAAAAAGGTACTCCAAGAATTCAGCCGCTTCTCCTACAGTTGCAGACAAGGGATCGATCCCGCTTCCCTCCGCCCAGGAATTGTAAACCGGTAGTCATAGGTCCTATAAGTAGATGGGCGTCTGCACTCAGCTGCCCTGCACGCAGTCTTGCCAGAAAATCCTTTCTTAATGAAACTTCTTTTTGACAGTTTCCAAGCAACTAAGTTGTAAGTTTCTGGTTTCTGATGAAATACCAGACTGTAGGGTTGGAAGAGTAGTTTCTTTGACATAGGAAGTTTCAATGGGTAATCGATCAGGAGTTCTAGGAGTGGAAACCGACTCTGTCTCTGCCATAGGGGGGCTATGAGGATTACTACACAGTCCTCCCTCACTATTTTCTCCAGCACTGCTGGAACCAGTGAGAATGGTGGAAAGGCATACGCTGTCATGCCAGACCACTGTGCCGCTAAGGCATCCCTCCCCACTGCTTGTGGATCTGGTAGCAAGGTCATGTACCTTGGAAGTCTGTTGTTCAGACAAGTCGCAAAAGGATCTATGCTGGGCTGTCCCAGATGTAGAAAAATTTTGTTTGCCTCTTCATGGTCGAGTGTCCACTCTGTTGGACACACAGCCCCCCTGGACAGGGAATCTGCGATTATATTGTTCTTCCCTGCTATATGTGCTGCATGAACCTGAATATTCTGATCCATGCACCAGTGGAAGAGGTCCCATGCTAGATAGCACAACTGCGGGGATCTTGTCCCCCCCCCCCCCCCCCCGCTTGTTGATGTATGCGACTACTGTTGAATTGTCGGCGTAAACTAAAACTGTCTTGCCCGACAGGCGGTCCTTGAAAACCTAGAAGGACTGCCTTAATTCTAGGATGTTTATGTGGGCTTTTGCCTTACCTGGAGCCCACACCCCACGTATGTTCAACTGCTGCAGTCACTACAATGATTCGGTATCAGCCACCAGTGCGCACGCGCAATTGTTTGTTGACATAATTACTCAGCGATTGCCAGCAGACGACAGTAACTAGGGACGTGTCCAGGGCAGTTCCTAGGCTCGACTTCTTCGAGAAACTCGTCTCTCGCGGGAGATTTGAGATTCGGTAGACGATAAAAATGAATGTAAATGAAAGTACACATATAATTCCAACACACAAATCCCCTTACAATCTCATAAACACACGTTCATCGCTAAAAGATAAGGTCAAAATGAGCAATGTTTGTGTTCGAAACCGTGCTATGCATACAACGTAAGTAAAGAGAACACTTCAATTTTCCTTGAAGAACTTTGGCATATTATTTTGAATAATTCAATTTAAGAAGTATTTTCAAGTAAAGTAAGTTAACGGATGAAAAGAAATATTATCCTCAGATCCCCTTACAATGAAATTTGGCCATGTCCCTTTTTTATGTAAAGATACGTTAGGAAGAGTACAGTAGCAGCCCACCGTAGCTATAGCTGTACAGCAACGTACTGTAATTCGAGTGCAGTACGTGTTGCAGTGTTATGACAACATAGGCTATCAAGCAGTCTAGGTGACTATTTTAGGCCATTTTGGTGTTTTACTGGGCCCTAGGGTGTTGTTGGATATTACTGTGAAGACAAAAGCTTTCAAATTGCCATAAGCAGCCTGAAAAATATCAGAACTGAAACTCCAGTGCTTCTTTCCTTTCTCCCGATTTACAATGCATTACGGTACAACAAACAGATTTTTTCAATGAGGGTTCGTGGGAGGGGGCTACGTCGTCGTCAATGTTTCCAATTAGGTTTGCCGTTTCCAGGATTCAATACTCTCCAATCTTGGGAACATCACCACTGCCAGGAACATCAAATCTTGAGCACTCGAAACCCCAGAATTATACGGTAGACCCCCATGGGAGATCCCAAATGGTTATATAGCCAGCGAGACCAAAGGTCCACGAGACCGAAAGTCTGCAAGACCGAAAATATGTAATAGGGTTCACATGACTGAAGGTTTGCCCGATGGAAATTCAAAAGGGGTTCACGAGACAGGTTTCACAGGACTCAAAAAGATTCAAATAGAAAAGGTTCAGGAGACCAACATTAAAACCTGCATGCTGACATGTTTATTTTCAGGCTAATACTATCATTTTTGGTCTCTCTGTTATTTTCTCATTTTCCATCTTGCCAAATGGCCTCTTCACCCTTTCGGTCTTGCGCACTGCTAGTCTCATGGACCTTCGGTTTCGTGGAATGCCGGGGCCCCCTCCAAAACTGCAGGCCTTAATTGAAACTGAAAGGTTCAGTATAGCCTAGGTCTATAGCTATCCTTTTGCATGCATGAGGAAGTGGAGTAGATTGTGGTTTGGGTCGGGGTGGCTGTAGGAATAAATACACCCTGTATGTCATGCACTGTATGGGTCCATTAGGTCTACGTATGGGACTTGCAAGGCACATAAACTCAGACTTATTCCTTACCATTCCCAGATATAAGACCCACACAACTTACATATACCTCAATCCCCTCCCCCTCCCCCTTCCAGCCCCAAACATGTGTCAATTTTGAAAAATCCCCATGCTGACCCAGCTAATACAAGATTCCCTTGTACTAGATGTCCAACCCAAGGTGGGGATTGTTTGGACAATAATTGACTGGTGGGAGCTGGCAAGTGTCCAGGTAGGTTTCTAAGGGAGGTATAGGGCCCAGGCTTTGCTTTGGCAAGTGTAGGGGCACATAAATTAGGCATGTTACGACAGACAGAACTTTGAACTGCTAGCTTAAGAGAGCTAGGTGTATGTAGGCCTATAAGGAAGGGGTTCCATATCCCACTTTTTGAAATTTCTTGAATTTTATAGATGCAACTAATTAGTGAAGGACATATGTGCAACTTGCAGTCAAGTATAATTTCCACAAACTCTAGGGATTTTATCTTTGAATTGTGTGGAAGTCATATACTTATTCCTACATTTTAGGTAAAGCGCGATCTGTAGTGCCTTCCTCTTGATCAACTCTCCTCCAGCTATGTTGTTATATATGCCTTGCTATAATGTATATAAAAATGCCAGCTGAGAGGAAATCCATTTTCATTTACTGCATTTATTGTTTATCATGAGGCTAGCATGCATAAAAACTTTAAACAAAATTAAGGATATAAGCAAGTATACTCAACAAAAAAAAAAAAAACATCCTTAAAATATGAATCATTTAATAAACTGATCTTCATTTTAATTACCAGCTGAATTAATTGCTTTTTGCCATGGACCATCACCGAGAGGTGCTTTCACACCTTTGTCGAATATGTGGTAAACGGGCTTATCATGCAAAAGACAAATCATCCCCGAAACTTTGCATGAACTACGCAGTCAGGCTTTTCAACACATTTGGCATAAATTGCAAGGATGATGAAAAAGACATTCACCCAACACACGTATGCCATTCTTGCTACTGCAAAACAAACAAAAACAGGATCTTGAGTGCAAAAGTTTGGCATGCACACTCTCGCACTGGAAGATGTGAGACATGCCTGATATTTGAGGATCAATCGAAGGGAGGGCGTCCTCTGACTGCCAAAGGACCAGGACGAAAGCCAAAAGAACCAGCAAAATATCTCAGTGAACTGGAATGTGGACCCTCATCAACTTCCCATAACTGTACAAATTTCACATCAGATGTATCTTTTGAATGCAAAATTTGCAATTTGCTGCTTAACAAAGCACTTCAAGCCCAATGCGGTCATCTTTTCTGTAAGAGCTGCCTAGAATCCAAATACGAAAACGATGTTAAATTCAAATGTCCGACTTGCCATACAAATGTAACATTCTCATCAGTTGCTAGCCCAGGGGAGTATTTAAGTATTTAAAGTATTAAAGGCATACATGCGGCAGGCATGTTCATGTCTGAAATGTGAAAGAAGGATACCACTGGAGGAGCAGGTCAACCACAACTGCCAAAGTGAAATTGAAAATATGCTGGCACGCCCTTTAACTGCTGAACTCACACCCTCAATGGAAGCTCTTGGGAGCCACATCTTCCGAACGAAACTTAAGCAGTCTGATGATGGCATTGCTGTTTCCTTCAAGACAGGAGGACTGGTAAGTTAGATCTGTACATATCACTTCTGGCTATGATATGCTAAATACATACTTTATGTTCCATAAAAACATGATCTGATTTCCCTCACTTATTAAAAAATTAAAGATGTCCTTACAAATTCTATAGTAAGGATGCTCTGATAGGACAAAAACAAAAAAAAAAAAAAAAAAAACAGGCTGGCCACTTTCTCCTTTGTGCCAGTCTTATCTGCACTCTTCTCAGATTTGTGAGGTCTCTTTTCATTAAATTAAATAGAAAGACTTGTAATGAGTCACTTTATTTTGAAGTCGAGTCAAGTCATTTGCTGTTTTTTGTGTGACTTGAGTCGAGTCTGTTGAGTCAGTGACCCGAGTTATTGTACTATTTCAGTGAGGAAAATCATGATACAACTCCTCAAGCCATTTCCCTTTTTGACCTTTGGTGACGAGAGTCATGATTAGTTACAACTCTTTTTTTTTTTTTTTTTTTTTTTTTTTTTTGTTTCACTGAAGTTGCAAGACAGACGTACCATCTCCCAAACATGGTAAGTAGGTCTCTCGTGTTTTTAAACACAAAAACACACTGGCAGAGTCCAAGTCTACACCTCCCCACAAAAAACATTAATACTGGATTTAATCATGGTAATGTTTAATGTTTTTATCACAGCCATTTACAGCAGTCTGCATCCCTAAAGCCAGAAAAGCCAGCGACATAGCCAGCAGCCAGACTGTGCAAAAGAGAACAAAAGTCCTCAGTCAGGCGAGGGCACTGATTAGCCAGGGTTCAACATCTCACCAAATGGAGCACGAGATAAAGCAGGCCAGTCTGCAACAAGACCTGAAAAATCTTCACCAAATGAAGGTGATGATACCTGCAGAAGATTTCCTTGGGATGAAGGCTGATCTTTGCTCCTCCTGGAAAAGAAACAGGGAACTAAAAAAGTTAGTACAAACTGAATACCAATCATAAATTTTAGGTACCACTTAGGGATGTACATTGATGGGGGGGGGGTGATAAAGCTCCCTCCCCCAATGGTCTCCTCCTCCAAAGGAACAGAATTTTCTATTTTGTAAGAAATTATATGCTTTTTACAGGAAATACCATCTTAAAATTTTGAGCAAAATTGTTGTAGCCTACTTTTTAAATGTATGGTGATATTTTCACATAAATCTCCCATTTAACAAAACAACATGTAATATATACTTCAATTTCCAGGTGGTTAAAAAAGTATGGAGCATTTACAAGGTGTGAAGCCAAGCTAAGGCAAAAGCAGGAGGAGATAATTGGAGACAATTTGTTGGGTGAATGGCTCCCATTCCAATTTGAGGAGGAGGGAGGAACAATCGTGAAGTCTACCCCATGCGTCTCCGTTAAAGACTTGCAACAAAAAATCGAACAGCAACTGGAAGGATATGAGAGGTAAATGTTACACACAGTATTTTATCCTTCATTACAGAATTAGAAGTAAAAAGTGAAGATTCATTTTATTCAGTGAAATGCAATGACTGAAAAGTATTAAATACAAAATCAATCAGAAAAGTTGCAGTGAGCAATCTTTCCTTTTATAAGAAACTAGACTGGTGAAAACTAAACTGCATTTTTTGCCAATGAACTACAGTATTTTGTGCAAGTTTTTTGGTTTGCCACATTAATAAAGCAACCAAAATTAATAATCTAATGGTCACACAGTATAGGCATGAGACAAAATACAAAACAGTGACTACTTTTTCTTTCTGACTTCCAAGTTCACTCAATAGAAAATAGGAAACTTATTCTCCACATGTTCTCTGCTTTACAGGATGTATAGGAAGCCCTTCAAACTAAAATTACTTTTACTCAATTGTAATCAATATAGATAAGTTCAGAGACAAAACATTTTATTTTTTACAACAGTTTGGGGATGTTGACTTGGCATGGTATCATACCAGAGAACGAAGTTTGGTTGAAGATAGGGGGTGATAAGGGAGGAGGTACATTCAAGGAGATGTTCCAGATAGCAAATGTTGAATGCCCAAATGCACCCAGAAACACTGTTGTAGTATGCGCCTTCCCTGCATCCGATTCCACTCCAAACTTGGAACTAGGATTGGCCAGACTAAAAGAACAGATCCACCGCCTGCAGACGTCAACATGGAGGTACGTAAATAAACAAATATTCAAATGTAATGGAACTCCATTATCTCTATTAAAGGAAAGATTCAAGACTACCATGTTTTTTCTTATGTGCGGGGATAAGAAGTTTCGGCTGTTTGCTTTTGGGGACTATGAGTACCTATGTAGAATGTATGGCCTCGCTGGGGCAAGTGGTAAGCTGCCTAAAATATTTTTTTAAATATGTTTGTTGATTAAATTTTGTTTCACTTTCTCCATCTTTCCACACGAGTGCTACTACATTCAAATAATTGCACTATTACGTTGATTTAATAAGAACATATTTGCAAGTTCTAATTTTGGTTCTTTCATCACAAACTACTCATTTACTTACAGGCAGACACTGCTGCCTGTTTTGTGACATCACAAAGGCAGACATGAAAGTTAAGCCAGCAAACTTGGCAAAACAGCCAGAACCTCGTTCACTCCAATCCCTGCACCAAGACCACGAGGACTACACAGCTGATGGTGCCCGACCTGAGAGGATGAAAAAATTTAATAATGTTATTCACAAGCCACTATTTGAAATTCCATTAAGTCAGGTAACTAACATTGAGGGGCATGCTTCTTTTTTGAGGCTTTTTTCTCTCTAGCAAACTCACAATTTATTGCATGAAATGTAAAAAAACACTAAAATTATACAACTGAGACTTTCAAACTCTTCAATTGTAAAACAAAACAATTTTTTGGTCATTCTGATTGTTATTTCTCTCAAGGAGGCTTCTTTACCATGAAGAAATACTGTAGAGCTTGCATTGTTTTTACTTCTACAATTATCCAGGAAAAGTAAAATTTACAACCTCTTCTTATTCCATTGCAGGTGTGCATACCTGGTTTGCACATAAGTCTTGGGCTGTTCCTGAAGCACTTCAACTCGTTTGAGGGTGCATGCCATGATCTGGATGTTCTGCTTGCAAACAATGTTCAAGACACAAATGAAGAAATATCCAAACAATTTGAAAAGGTCAGCAGTGCTTTGTCCAGAGCCAGGCAGCTGGAAAATCGGGCGAAGGAGCTCGAGGACACCGCCATGCTACTGCGGGAGCACTTGCTGAATCTAGATCCAGATGATGACAATGCTAAAATCTACACCAGCATGATTTCAGATCACCTGCAAGAAAAGAACAACCTTGTAAGTTCATTCAGCCCTGGTTGAATTTCATAAACATTGAACTTATGAATCAGAATGCAGACTTCGACAAATCCCCCGCCCGACAGTCCGGGACAAGTAAAAAATGACTCGGACAAGTGAACTGCTCAATACTGTAGCCCGCCAGTCAAGCAGCACAGAAGTCTTCTTAACATAGGAATTCAATGGCTAGTACTAGATAATTATATATGGACTCAGTGCATATTCATGCGGACAAGTAGACTTTGAGAATCCCTAGCCCGATGGACAAGTAATAAAAAACTAATTTATCGAAGCCTGCAGAATGACGTAATTATTTAGAGCAATATTTGAGAACATTATAAGAGTCAACTCTGACAGCTAACCTGATTTAATCTTTACAGCTGAAGGAAAGTCAGCAGGTGCAACAATCTGCTGGGTCAGTCCCCATCCATGAGGGTCCAGTCATGAAGGCTGTAGAGGATGTACTGCAGAAAATAAAAGTGTGCAGGCAGGCATACCACGGGAAAAATTTTGTGGGTAACCACGTACATCGCTGTTGCCAAGTAAGTACAATAAAAAAAGGAAAAAAAAAATGGGGAACTAGTGAATAAAAGAATGCAGTCATTCAATCTGTGACACAGTACTGTAACAACAGATTCTGTATAATGCATCAAAAGGTGAAGTACCTGTAGTTAATGCATTGTCCTTTCTGTTATCCAGACTATCTTCATATTTACATTGTTTTTCAGAAAGAAAACATTGACAAACTCACAGGTGCAGTTACTGATGTGACGCAGAAGCTTTGTCCCTCCCTCTTGCCACTGCCATTGCTAGAAAGTACACCTTGCTGAGATTGTTTGCTGCATGTCACAAGGCATACAACAAGGCATCTGTTATGCCCGAGAAAGAAATAAAAGCATTAGGTAAATATTTTCAGCACAATTTCAAGTAAATGAAAAATTTATGTTACCTCAGAAACAATGAGAAGTACCTACTCAGGTTCAAATGATGAGAGCATCGTAAAAGGGTAATGCAAATGGTCACAACTGTATCAACTTTTCTCCAAGGTATTTATTTTGCTACTACTCTGTCTTCACCAGCACATTGGTATTTTTTAATAATAAACATTTTTTCCCTTTTCAACAGAACTAACAATTGAGGCATACACTTCATACTTTAGAGAGGAATTTCCAGGTGAAACCGTGCCACCCAAAATGCACCTTTTAGAATGCCACACAATTCCTTTTATAAGGCAATGGAAGGTTGGGCTTGGCTTCCACGGTGAACAGGGAGGAGAGTCTGTACATGCCCGACTAAATACCATCCATCGAGACGTAAGAGGGCTCAAAGATGACCTTGCCATTCTTCAGTCGGTGATGAAGACTCATTGGCTTCAGACTCGCCCAGGGGCAATCTAAATTGAATGGAACCATACAATGAGTAATTAATTGTGAAAATAATAAAATCTGAAACAGAATGTTCAGAATAATGTGTATTTGATCTCATGTACAGTGATAATAAATTCTGAATTTAAGAATCTGTTGGCTTAAAGGCCCAGTTCTCTCACCCCAAACAGTACCAATTCTCCAAACAATTCTTACTGAAGCCCCTCCCACAGTTGTCTGAAATTCATCCTCATCCAGACACAATCTCAGTTTATTGCTTCAGGGTGATTATAGAAAAACTCGATTTATATAATCAAAACACTCTCAGTACCGTTCATGCTGTGTATTATAAGCTTTGGCACTTTGCATTGTTTGAGTTAGCTGTCAATCAAAGGGCTGAGCCAATTGAGAATTTGGGTACCAAAATTGTAGTTTGGGGTGAGATGTTTGGCCCTTTAATAGCTCTATACAACAGAGAGAGCTTCTGCCAAAAAAAAAAAAAGAAAATGATACTTTAATTACTCTTCATTTCAAGTTTCATATCAATTTATTCAAGTGGGTAGTTGGCCTTAATTGTACAGGTCTATGGAGTCTTTCCTGTGAATGCTGACTTTACGAGCAATTCGTGACAACATTGAGAACATACAGTACATCCTGGTCATGAGAAATACCCCCTAAAGCGTATGGGAACATCAACTACAGTTTTAAATTTGCCTCCACCTTGACAATGTAGCCAGCCCTTCACTTTGGAGTTATTTGCTGTATTGGCAAATTTGGCAGGGTATTCTACAGTTGTACCAACAGGTTAAACAAAAGATTACCAGGCAAAGAGAATACTGTAAATGATGACACAGGTTTGGTAACAGCCATTGGAAGGCCATAAAAGGCCTAGATGGTTGGATGGAAGTTTCACCCGTAGATATAATTTCAAAGACTGATAGTGGTTATACATGTACAGTGAAATGGGTGAATCAGGAAAAAATAGCCTACATGAAGGAACCATACATTGTCTGATAACAACCACAACCCCCTCAAACCATCCCACCTAGCTGGACCATTCATGCATATAGGCCAGACAGTCCAGCTGTCCAGCAGGTTGTCCAACATTAGGGGCGCTCACATGGGGTAGCACATCGGAGGTTAGATATTACCTTATGGTGATAATACTCACAATAACCTTCCCAACAACTGGCTGAATTAATTTGACAAGACGTCTCACTTTCATTGTGATAATCATACAACCAAGAATATGTACTGGGAAGGGCTGTTTCTGCCACTCTGAGGGGGTATAATTGTGAAGCTAAAAAGTTTCAGACCAGTACACTACAGGTAAACCACTTCATGGTTGCAGCATAGGAAGGGGGGGGGGGGCGGATTTAGCACCCTGCTTAGACTGGTTGTAACTAGTAACTATTAAAGGTTGTCCTCCGTCCTTTTCTGTCGTTAGGTAATGGCCGCCCACCTTGTCCCACCTTATTTGACATGTTATTACTGTCATCGTACAAGCTAACGAAGTGACACTGGCTGAGCCGTAAGGACCGATCTCAACTAGGCCCACACTGTGACAGCTGTCGTACTGAATGAATGCCAAAATAGTCAAGCCCTTGAATAACGATTAAGATTGTTATAGTCTAGGCTAGGCCTGTAATATATACTGCAGTTCCATGCTCAGCCAATCATGATAGGCCTATTGGGTCCACAACTAGTCCAGCCGGTCTAGCCGAACTGTTGTATGGTGAGCTATGAACCAATAATAGCGTTTGGCCTGCTCATTTCTGAACGTAGTTTCAACAAACCCAGACTTAGGCCTAGGCCAAGCCAAGAATTAGGCCAAACCTATACCCCACGGTAATCTGGGCCTAGCCCTTAATACAAATCGCTTAGGCCACGATTTGGAAATGGAAATGCCTTGGCGCACGGCGTACCTTCCAATTAGGCCTATTTTTGTTTGGTTCAAACATGGTTTAATACGTAGACCGGGTAACTTACTCCAACGAAACCCCAGTCCAACCAAGATCCGTTGGCAGCTTGAAAACATCTATGCTTAGGCTACACCTTATCTCAAAAATAGGCCATAAATGTGAATTTACGGTGTTCCCTGAAGCCTTTCGTAGGATATTCTTCATTGATTTTACATTTTTTAGTCTATCTTGTCGAAAAGAAAACAGTTTACATACCTTTTCATGGGTAATTCGCATGTGTTCAGGTCTTTGTTAACAACATTATTCGCTACCTCGGGTACTCTCTATACAACGTCTACGGGGAAATTATCAATATTCATGATTATTTCGCTTTAAGAAAAAAAAGGGACATGCAATAATATGTGAATATTTAGAGATATTGTGTCCTAAAGGTGCCGTAAATAGCGCTACCACGCTTGACAAAACTTCCTACGTTAAGTTAGCACACTGTAAAGTGGTACACCAAATTGTATACGTGATCGCGAAGAAGTTAGAAGTAGGGGTAAAAAAACGTCCTTCTGTTACCACATTTGCGGTTACAATTGCCATTAAAGTGTTCTTATTCGCTAAAAAAGTATTTAAAAAACGTGATTGGACATTCTCTTTCGACAATTTTTGTCAAAACGTCCAAAAATTGTGTTTTTTCTGAGTGGTAAACGATCCCGGAAGAAGAAATCCGTTAGTTATTAATTATTCATAAGCTATTTAAAACCGCGCGTGCGCATAACCGAATTATGGCTGTGTACATACGTGACCCCTG